>CM077815.1:18735907-19198407 GCA_039764185.1 Tamarix austromongolica
CCGACAAAACCATAGCAGAACTCCTGATAGCAGGGTTCTCAGGACAATTAAAAGGATGGTGGGATTTTCATTTGACTTCAAACGAACAAATAGATATTTTAGACGCCATTAAGGTAGATGAAAATGACGAAATCATCTTAGATAATGGAGAACCCATATCTGATGCTGTAGCATCCCTTATTCTGGCCATATCCTTACACTTTGTAGGAGACCCTTCACACCTTAAGGACAAAAATGGAGAATTATTGTCAAACCTTAGGTGCAAAAGACTTAACGACTTCCAGTGGTACAAAAACACTTTCCTAACTAGAGTCATGCTTAGGGAAGATTCAAACCATCCTTTCTGGAAAGAAAAGTTCTTAGATGGTCTGCCGCCCGTGTTAGGAGGAAAAGTAAGGAACAGAATCAAAGAAACTCATAACAATCAAATTCCTTACAACAAATTCACTTTTGGCGAATTAATAAGTTTCACACAAAAGGAAGCTTTAAAAATTTGTCAAGATTTAAAATTCCAAAAACAACTCAAAAAGGAATTAAATCAAACCAAACAGGAACTAGGATCATTCTGTAAACAATTCGACATTGTAGATATTTCAAACAAACAATGTTCTGGAAATTGTAGACCTAGTCACCACAAAAGGCCAAAACAAAAATATTTGCCTGTTCCGCAGAATCAAAAGCAGATACCCTATTACCAAAAGTCAAAACCAAAGAATAGCAAAAATACAGTTTCATCTTCAAAAAACCTTGACTGGGGAAAAAGATATAGAAACTATAAATGCTACAAATGTGGTAAAATGGGACACACATCAAAATTCTGCAAAACAAGTAAACAAATTCGTGAGTTAGACTTAGATGATGAAACTAGGGAAAATATTCCGAGCCTCCTAGTATCTTCTGAGGATGATAACGAAAACCCAGAGTTAGATGAACTCCAAACAGAGTCATCTTCCTCTTCTAGCAGCTCTTCTGACCCAGAAGGAGAGCCTGTAGAAAATCAAATGAATGTTTTGACCAAACAACAAAAAATGGTTTTAGACATAGTTCATTTAATCCCAGATCCATTAAAACAAGCAGAATACTTGGAAAAATTAATGGAGTCAATCGAAAAAGATGAACCACCACCTAAACCATTGCAACAAAACATTCCTTCAAAACTGGCAAACGCTTATGATTTGACAAAGATTCTTAACAAACAAAAGAAATCAAAAGTTTTAACTCCGATTACTTCTGAGCTCCAACAAGAGATTAAAGAAGTTAAAAAAGAATTGAAAGAGTTAAAAACAAAGCAAGAATCTGATAGTCAAACTATACAAATTTTGTTATCAAAACAGGTCTCCAACTCATCTCCAGAATCCAGTGAACCAGAAAAATCTGAAGATGAACAAAATATTGGTGAAGACTTAAACGAATTAGTATCAGGAGAATTTCTTCATGTCTTAAAAGAAATAACCTCCCACAAATATATCATCAGTATAACCCTTAGGTTAGAAGATGGTTTTCAAATAAACACAGTCGCACTATTTAATACCGGTGCTGACTTAAACTGCATAAAAGAGGGAATTATTCCAAGAAAATATCTCTCAAAATCAAACGAGAAGTTGTCTGCTGCTAACAGCTCCAAACTTAAAATCAAATATAAATGTGAAGCGGATTTAATTTGTAACAATTTACAAATCAAAACAACCTATTTGATAACTCCCGATATTAGCCAATCAGTTATCTTAGGTATTCCCTTCATTAATTTGATAACCCCTTACAAAGTAGGTTTGTCAGGAATTTCTTTAAAAAAAAAGGACGAAAAAACAATTTATCATTTTTAGAAATCCCTAGGACTCGAAACCTAAACATGTTAAAAGCAAACTTGATTTACGAATATCAAATTAATCTTCTAATCAAAGGAAAACAAAATGATTTAGATTTCTTAAAACAAAATGTCAATTTGTCACGAATCCAAAACCAGTTAGAAACAAAACTGATTAAGGACAAAATTGGCCAAATTAGAAATCAGATCGAAAAAGAAATTTGTTCTGACCTCCCAAACGCATTCTGGTCTAGGAAAAACCATATGGTAGATCTCCCGTATGAAGATACGTTTAGCGAGAAACAAATAACGACAAAAGCAAGACCTATACAAACGAATTCAGAATTAATTGACCATCGCAAACAGGAGATAAAAGATTTAGAATCAAAAGGATTAATTTCTAAGTCTAGATCACCCTGGTCTTGTGCGGCATTTTATGTCAATAAAAATTCTGAGATTGAAAGAGGATCACCTAGGTTAGTAATCAATTACAAACCCTTGAATGATGCTCTCAAATGGATTAGGTACCCTATTCCAAATAAAAAAGATTTGCTTCAACGACTTTACCAAGCATTAATCTTTTCAAAGTTTGATTTAAAATCGGGTTTTTGGCAAATTCAAATCAAACCAAAAGACCGATACAAAACTGCATTTACGGTACCTTTCGGGCAATACGAATGGAATGTTATGCCCTTTGGATTAAAAAATGCTCCTTCCGAATTCCAAAGAATAATGAACGAGATTTTTAATCCTTATTCAAACTTTTGTTTAGTTTATATTGATGACGTCTTAGTATACTCCAACACTCTAGATCAGCATTTCCGACATCTTAGGATCTTCCTTAGTGTCGCTAGGCGGAATGGACTTGTAGTATCTAAGCCCAAAGATCGTGTCAGACAAAGAATATTCCTGCCTGCCAAATGTTCGTGTCAGAGTCAAAAGTGTCGTCCTCAAAAGAAGTAGGAATCTAATTTCGGCTACTTTCGGCGATTGACATTTTTACCATGGTAAAAGAATATAGTAAAAGCAAAAGAGGAAGACGACAAAGGAATCTGCGGCAAAGGACGATCACGCGGATTACTGTAGTTCTTCTAGGATAACTTTTACTGTTTTGTACTTTTACCTTGTACTATTCAAACTTTTCCTGTAGACGGTACTGTAGGCAGTACAACTTTTACTGTTTACTTTTCGGTGGATTCCTGAATCCACTTTTCAAATCTGTAAGTACCTGACCCCTTTTTCTATTTAAGGGGCCTTAGGACTTCATTGTTCGGGGTCGGTATTTGGAGAGGCAGATCCACCCTTAGAAAATTTCCTCTGTACTCGAATTGAGTGTTATCAAACAAAAACTTCTATCTATCCATTTCCCTTTCTTTCTTATTTATTTTCCGCTGTTTTCCTAACTATATATATATATATATATGTATATATATTAGTAAATGTGTAATGAATCGATACCTAAGTAGTTGATGAACATGCGTTAATTATATGATGAACATAACATGTTCTCTCTAATATATAAGGGTAATTTATATGATTTTTTTTTTGTGTCAAAATTATAAAAGTAAGAAATATTTAGTGAGTGTATATATAAAAACACACACTCACACACACTATTAATGACTCCAATTAAAAATAAAATAAAAAAAATCATTATTGGGAAATGAGAAAAATGAGCTTCTCTATGCGTGCGTAAGAGTGCTTAGATTTTTTTAACAAAAATTTGTAAGCGTATGGTAAATCTGCCGAGATGTCATGTACATACATATCATATCAGCGAGGTGTGCGTTGCCTGCTCCCGGGTCTAGGACCTAAATTACGACATTATCCCCGGAACAAAATTTTCTTTCACTTTATGGTTGATCACGCTGCTTTCAAATCAATAATATTGCATATATCAAAGCCACGAACTGATGAAAACGGATAAGACCAATTTATTATTATGTATATTTTACAGATAAACATCAACGGGGTGGTGGCGCAGTTGGCTAGCGCGTAGGTCTCATAGCTTCGAGTTATCCTGAGGTCGAGAGTTCGAGCCTCTCTCACCCCATTTTTCCATTTTAAATGAAAAACAGGACATCCTCGTATAGATATAATTATTGGACAGACTTGAAAGGTAGATCTATTTTTTTTGATAGTTGAAATAGGACAGCAACAACATAAGGAATCAACAATACACACTTCACGACAACAACAACTCACAAAAAAACTTGGACATTATGGACCACCTCATCTATTCTATACGAGAAATTTTGTTTCTATTCTTAATCTACAATCCAATCCTTTGTTTTATGAGTACCGCCATCCAACCTCTGCATATTTGAATATTATAAAAAATGACCTTATTTCTGAATTTCTAAATAGTCACTATTATGGTGAAGAAAGTCGTTGGCCAAATTTCTTCCTTTAAACTTTTCTCTTTATCTCCCAACCAAACAGTAGCAATGTCTTCAGTTGATATTGGCATCACATAAGTACATCCAAACCATTCACAAATCTCATACCTTTTAGACAGATTGAAGACATGTTTAGATTAGAACATCAGTTAACTCAATTATTTGTTAGTAATTTTTAATTGAGCCTTATTTATTTTTATTTAAATAAAAAAACTAGAGAGAGAGAGAGAAGCAAGACATTAAACATGACATTCTCCGGTCGATCTAATTATTGCATAGACTTAGGTTTCGTCGGATCATAAGATGACCCAATTATTTGTTAGTGGATTTTAATTGAACCCCATTTTTGTTTATTTAAATAGAAAACTAGAGACAGAGAGAGACTCAAAGCATTAAAGAACTAGATCTAGTTATTGGATGTGCTTAGCTTCGGTCAGAGACATGTCTGGATCGGATCATAAGTTGACCCAATTATTTGTTAGTGGGTTTTAATTGAGCTCGGACTAATACTATAATGAGTTAGGCCTATCCATAAGCTTTAATATTTCATTTTATTTATTTTTATTTTATTATTTCTAATATCTTTTACAAGGAAAAAACATAAAATTAGAATAAATATATATACTAATTCAAATATTATCTTAGTAAATATTTATTAAAAAAATTTATTTGATATCTTACTTGATCAAATTCTCACTTCTAAATGACACATCATAATAGAGCTAGTTTGTAATATGGTAGGTAATATATATAAGGTCAATATTTACATTTATTATTATTTTTTATATAGAAATACTTTATATTTAAGATGAATTTGGTGTTAATCTATTTTTTAACACTTTAATTATATTTCAAGAGAAAAAATAGTAATTTTTATATACTAATATTTATTGTAAATTTATCATTATTATTATTATCATCTAAAAATTACTAGTTTAAAAAATATTATTTTAAATATAATTTTTAAATATGAATCATCAAAAATGGAATAAATAGAATTAAATGAAAGTTATCATATTTTTATTCAAAGGCAGTTTAATAATAAATTAAAAACTGATCGAATCAATAAAAAATTTCAATATCTATATGCTTTTTGAGATCCACGCATATTTGATTGAATTTAAAAAAAAAAAAAACTCATCCTTATAATCTCTCTCAACAGAATTTTATTGGACTTTTAACCGTAACTGGCTCGGACAGACCTCGTTTAGGTGTGCTCCCAGACACACGGTAAACAGAACAGTACACACACCCAAATCCATTACTGATTACATATGCTGCAAACAGAAGCTCCACTCCACATACACTATTTCTACCCCAGTCCATGTCGACCGAACAGAAATATGGTTACAATTCCAGCAGATCCACCATACCAACGTACTAGTTACAAACCCAATGTCAGGCCTTGCCGAGTAGAAAGTAGAAACAGCTTGAGCTCAGCACAAAACATAAATGTACCTTTCTGACGCTTTCGGTAATCGGTGTCCCATGATGTTCTCAAATTTAAGATTTTAATTATATTATCTAATATTTTTTTCATCTTTTCTACTTTTATTAATTTATTTTAAATTAAATTTAATATTTTAAAATTACCAACCTAAAATTTTCAACATCCAAATACTTTTATCAATCATATTATTAATCATTTATACTTTATATTATTTAATTTTTAATTTATATCAATATATATATATATATATATATATATATATATCATAATTAATAGTTTTTTCTACTATGATAATTTTAAAATTAATATTTGATTTCAATTAATTTTAAAATAACCTATTATATTTTTTCTACTACAATAATAATAAATAATAAAAATATTACAATGAAAATATAAATACAATATAATTAATAAAAATATTACAATGGAAATATAAATACAACAATATTACGAAAATATAAAACTAAAATTAATGATTACAATAACATTACGAAATAAAAAAATAGAAATACAAGTTAAATAACATTACGAAAATATTACAATGGAAATACAAATGCAATAACTTACAAAAATAATAATTAATACAATGTATGTAAATATTAGAACATAGAGAATCAATACGAGCAGAAACTATTTATCGTATTCAAATTGCCATATTTATTCTACCAAGTCAGTTTTAAGTTGGTGGGCCAAAGCATGATCGGTAACTTGAGTAACACTTTGAAGGTATAAATCTATGTCTGCTATCGGACCATAATTAATTGTAGGAAGTGACCCATTATTATCATTGTAGTAGAAAAGATTCAGAGAAAAATCACCTAAATATATATCTCTTTCATGATCAACAATCATGTTATGTAATATAATGCACACACACGTTATCTGCTTCATTTTTGCTATATCTCAAACACATGATGGGTCGTGAATAATTGCAAAATATCCTTATAGTACTCCAAATGCATGCTCAACATATTTTCTAGCAGATCCCTGACGTTCTGCAAATAACTTTCTCTTTGGTCCTTGAGGAAATGGTATGGTTTTGACGAATATTAGCTAGTCTGGATATATGTCATCTGCTAGATAATATCCAAGATAATATTCTGTGCCATTGACCATATAATGAGCCTCTAGTGCCCGTCCTTCATAAATGTCATTGAATATCTGTGAGCGAGTGAGAAAATTAAGATCATTATTTGATTTGAAACATCCAAAAAATACATGTCATATCTAAAGATCTTTAGATGCGATGGCTTTTAGTATGATCATCAGGATGCCATGGTTACTGAAACAAAACTGACATTTCCATATAACAAAACAATTTTTCCACTTCCAATGCATGCAATCGATACTTTCCATCTTACTTGGACATCATGGACATTAGGTCTTCTTAAATATTGGAAAGTAAATAATTCATTCACAATCTGAACACCTTAGATATTTAAGAGTTGTTGATTCTTCAATAGTCTACGAAATCTGCTGACATTCCATATGCTAACATTCATATTACTGCAGTACATTTTTGTAATGGAAAATTTTCATTTCTACCAATTGCATTAGGCATTATTTGAAAATATGAACAATAATTAGTAACAACTTTGACAACCCTAAGGAATAAGTATCTTCTCATTTTAAATCTATGACGAAACTGAATTGAGTTGTATGTTGTATTGTCAGAGAAATAATCATTATATAATCTTTGATGGCCTTCTTCACAATCTCGATTAATGTAGACTCGTTATTTTCTTCTATTTCGGTTGAGCCTCTCAATTTCAACAATAGCATCTTCAATAGTTGTATCTATTGCTTCAGCAAGTAATATATAATTAAAAGTTGTAGAGTCATTAGAAGATGTATCAAATGACATTGTTGGTTGAGAAGTTTTGATTTTTATTTGAAGGAGATGTGAAGGAGGTAAGTCGTGAATGTATATGCAAGAAAGCTCTATATTTATAGATATATGTAAGGGAATCTAACGGTACATTATCACACGGGCTTCGGTGGTACGATGAGGTAACAATACACGACTGATATATGTAAGGAAATCTAACGCTATATTATCACGTGAGTAATTTTTTCGTTATAAATTCAGAACTTCAACCATCTTGAGTCATTTACAATTAATTTATATGAAACAAAAAATTGATCAATGTCATTATCTTCAAATTCTTCAAATGTCATTCCGTCTAATATGTGATAATTCGTACCTTATCATTATTCTGATGGGGTTGTCAATCTAAGAGTTTCGCGCACCGAAAGTAATCCTGATAGTTAATAATATAACTGTTGGACATACAATTATTTTATATGGGCTTCGTTGACACCTTCAAACCACATAGTTTAACCTAGATTGGTTAATGTTAGCGAATATATTTTACAATTTATTGATAGTTTGAAAGACGATGTTATTATTAATGGTCATATTTTTTTAAATATATTAAAAAAATTATGTTCTAATAGTAAAATTTAGACTAAAAATATATTAAAAAATATTAAAAATAAGTTCCAATAGTACGTAAGCAGCAGCAAAAGCAGCCACAGTCTGGGCACACCGTTTGAAATGTTTTTTCTTAACTTTAGAATACCGAAAAATTTTAAGGTAATTCAATTTTTAAGGCTAAATTTTTTTTTTCTACGTCTACAACTTTAAATTTAAAATTCTCAAATTTGAGATCGGGACGGCGAGAGTAATGGTCTCCTCTTCCTTACAGCGGTCTCGTATACACGTCTCACACCACTCATCAGGCAATTGCGGATACCGAGTTCTTGTCCAATCTTCATTTCCTGTCAGGATACCAGTCACACCTCTATGAGCTCAGTTCCCGGAGGTTAGGTCAGGTCAATGAGGCTTGATGACAGAGCGTGATGATAACACCTACATCTTCTAGGAAGGATTTGGGAGTGTCACTAATTACATGCCTAGCTAGCCGTGAGCAACACCTGGGTTACAAAGGCCAAAGATTAAACGACCATGCTTCGTTAGAGTATCCAGCCCGAGATCTAAGCCCACTGAGAGTAATGACGCGCCGTGCAAGCATATGTCTCTCATGCAGCGGCTGCTAAGAAGATTTCCTGCTTGTTTGAGTTGATCGAGTCTCCTGTTGGTTTGTTAATCTCTGGTCAACATTATCATTTAGCTGTTCCCTTTTGCTAGTTGGTTTGCTAATTATTTTACAGTAGCATCTAGTAGTCCTGGAGTTTAGGAACTTAGTTGCCGAGCTGTCCGTATGCATGGGGCCGTGTATTGTATATATTTGTGACCTCTGCATGCGTGACATAAATAATAAGAAAAACTCGTACTCTTATTCTTCTTTTCAATCCCTGCACCTTTTTATTCCAACATGGTATCACAGCTTTAAGTAAAAGCAATTCGACCTCGTTCGTTTGGCCTTTTTCCAATTCATTATGCCCGACCAGGTTCACTCAATCTACTTTGAAAAATGAACAACTGCACATCAAACCACAGACAAATCCCACTCCATTGATGACCCCTCGATCGAACCAACTCTATTTACATGCCTCGAATAATCCATAAGCAATACTGGTCTCCAAAACATTCAATAGAACAGGTTACCAAGCTTGGAAGAGGGCTACGATGATAGCCTTGTTAGCAGGAAAAAAAATTGCCCTAATTAATGACACTCTTCCATAACCTCACTCCACCTCTACAACTTTCAACCAATGGACTAGGTGCACCTCAATTGTCACTTGGATCTTGAACACTTAATGTAAGGAGATAACAGAGAACAACATTTACACAACCTCAACACATGCATTCCGGAAGGAACTAAAAGAGAGGCATGGTACTTCAAATGGGAATATCTATGTAAACTCTAAAAGGAGATCTCATCAATTTTGCATTAGCCTAGCCACGTTCTTCAATAAAATGAAGAAGTTATGGGAAAAACTCATTTTCATCACTTATTTCCTTATGTGTACTTGTATTGCAACCAATTCACTCATAAAGTGTAACACCCGGCTCGGCCTTACACAAGTCATGAGTTGTTACTCTAGAGTGCTTTTATGATCAAATAATTAGCCCCACATATCAACATAAATTATTTTGAGAGTGTTTTGTCCTCACTCACATGTTTTTTGAGAAATTTTTCAGAAGGTCACTTATTCTTAAATTATTCTAAGTCAAACTCGCTTAATTATAAAGTTCTTTAAAGATAAGTTTTCCGAAAAGAAGATATATATATTATGCATATAAATAGTAGTCTTATCAATTCTTTTAATAATCTACTATCTACTTGTAATACCTCCAAATTAGTGGTAGATAATGGAGGTTTATAACGATCGATAAGACTGCCTATATCATAAGGTATACCTTCTTTTAAAAAAAATATTTAAAGAATTTCATAACTGAGCGTACTTGAATTGGAATAATTTAAGGATGGGGGCCATCCTAGGAAGCTTTTCAGGATACGTGTGAGTGATTGCAAAACATGTTTGAAAGAACTCATATTAGTATGTGGGGTCAATCATCAATCCTAAAAAGTGTTTCAAGTAACTACCTGTAATTGGTGTGTTGAGGTGTTCCACAAATACCCCCAAATTAGTGGTAACACCCGAATCACGAAGAATTAACTCTTGGAAGAATGATTGAGGTGTGGAAGATTTTCTATGGTGGTTGTAGATTCAAATTATGTAATACTCCCAAATTAGTGGTAGATAATAAATATTTATAAGGATTGATAAGACTACTTATATCACAAGGTATACCTTCTTTTAAAAAAACTTATCCTTAAAAAAACTTCACAGTTAAGCATGTGACTTGGAGTAATGTAAGGATGGGTGATGTCTTGAGAAGTTCTTTGAAATGTGAGTGAGTTGATAAAAAAAATTATTGAAAAAACTCGTGTTAATTTGTGGGGTCATTTATTGATCTCAAAAGTACTCTAGAGTAACTGCATGCAATCCATGTGTGGTTGGGGTGTTACAAATGGTATCAGAGTAAAGTTGTGACTACAAGCTGAACTTGTATGAACAAACAATTCATTTAGCTAGACAATTCTTAAGATAGACTTTAATGATAGTTAGTGGTTGAGGCACAACGATGACATTACGTTCTTAAGTGGGGGTGTATGTAATATTCCCAATTAGTGGTGGATAATGGAATCTTAAAATGATTGATAAGACTACCTATATCAAAAATGTATACCTTGAAGTGTGCCTGCATAGTTTAATTATTATTTTAATATCTTTCTAGTAAATGGTGATTATGCAGCTATCATTAATTATTTTTTATATTATATGATTAAATAGGATAAATGGGCGTAGTTGAAAGATATTGTGATGTTGGAAGGAATGTATACCATTGTTCTTTAGATATAATGTATATTGTACACAAATGATGCAATAACTAGATATGACTACCACATATGCAGCCACTCGACCCAATGGGTTAGTAGGACTGTAGCCTATATAGTCCACTTAATTACTACAATCATCAATAACTATAAGCTGATGGGACTTCAGATATATCTTGTATCCATATCATTTGTACATGGGCTGGTTAACAATTTATAACCAACTATATATTTTTTAGTCTGCATTGTATTCATAGTAGTTGATAGAGTTGGAATAGATTTTGTAATATAGGTCAAGTGAGTATAAATGCAATATCGACCAACTAAGTAAAGTCACTCGGTTGTTGTTAGGGTTAGTGTTATTGAGCTACTATATAAGCTTATTATATCATTTACTTAGCAAAACTTTTGTGTCACTGTTCACTTTACTACGAAATAAAGTCATGTTATTTTCTCTTCCATCAAATTCTTTCTATTTGTTTAATACTCATCAATTGCCATTTTTTCTATAATTTATGCACTAAGATATTTTGATCTTCCTTTGATATTGATATCACTAGTTGATCTAGATTGGTCTTCAATCATATCCTTGAAGTTCCAGCGATATTCTTATGCTTTTTGTTATGTTTTAAATGATCTCCACCTTGGAGTTCATCAAGTGGTATCAAAGATTATGTTATTTGACTCATTACTTACTAGCATATCAATCAATCTACTCCCTTTAGGCGTCATACTTCGCTTTCGGTGTCAATCTGGATGCTCTGATTGTGATCATACTTAATCTATTAAGAATCAAACAAATCTTATTCTAATCTTTGAGAGTATTTAATGATTCTTACTCTACTTTATCTTCATCTATCAATGCCTAGAGATTATCAACATATTTCGTTAGATCCGTAATGATCTCCCCTAGATATATTCAAGATGGACATATCTATTGAAGTTTCATTCAAACATATGACGAGTCATGTTTCTACTTCACAAATTGAAGATCCCTTTTGCTTGATTAGTGATTTTTGCACCAGATTTGAAAGATCCTGTGCCTTGGTGTAGCAATTTGCACCAGGTTATGTTTTTCCTTGCTTTATTGTTTGAATGCTTAAAATTTCATGATAATTGTGATAGATTGGACTTTACCTGTACTAAGAATTTTCAAAAATATAAACATCTACACATTTATTCCATTTGTCAACTTTGACATGTGTTTCCATTCATCGAAAGTAATAGTTTTGGTTTCTAAGAAGAGTGACCTAATATTGCTTGCAAGTTCGGCTACGGTGATTTCACTCCTTTTACTTTTTTTTCTCGTATTTGTTATTCATTGTTAAAATCTGGTAAAGGTCTAGAGGACCATGTGCTGATTAGGTTTTATTTTGTTTGTAGGCTTTGAATTGCCATTTGATAATCATAGTTGTTATTCTGTATATTAGTATTTTTTTTTGGGTTTGTCAAATTGTGACTTCCTACCTATTTTGTTAATAGTCGACAAGAGTGTCTAAGAGTCTATAGGTTAGTAATTATGGAGGTTAATGGTGAATCTATTACTTAATTTGGTGAAGGTCATCAAAAGAGGGGTGTTTCTACTAAAAACTTGTTAGGTATGTTTATAGCCATTTAGAATAGTCTCACTCATATTACAACTAGATTTGATATGATGGAAACTGATCCTAATTGAACAATTGCTAGGCATAATGGTAGAATACCTAAGGATCGTAGGCCAAAGCTAGAAGAATTAGTGGAAGTGAAAGATGAAGTATCTAATACTGGTAGGAAAGAAAGAGGGCCTAGACAAAATAAGAATGCTAGGGAGCACAATCAAATTGATAGAAATTTAGGAAGTATTGAGTTTAATATTCCTAGTTTTAATGGAAAGAATAACCCTAATTATCATTTTTAATGGGAGAGAAATATATAATTAATGTTTGATTATCATAACTGTTCTGATGAAAGGAAAATAAAGGTTTTTGCTGTGGAATTCTCTGACTATGCATCTTCTTGCTATTATAATTTGGTGAACTCGAGACGTTGGAGTGGTGAACCGCATATTCAAACTTGGGATAAATTTAAATATTTGATGAGAAGGTGTTTTATTCCTAGCTACTACTATTGAGAGTTATATAGAAAGTTACAAACTTTGATTCAAGGAACAAAGATAGTAGATAAGTATTACAAAGACTTGGAGATGCCTTTGATTAAAGATAATATTATTGAGGAAGAAGATGTCGAAATTGCTAGGTTTTTAAGTAGGTTAAATAAGGACATAACTGATAAGGTTGAGTTATATCCATATGGTAATCTATAAGGAATGTATACTATAGCTATTAAGGTTGAAGGAAAACTTAAAAGAACCAAATAGTATAATCCACCAAATATGAAATTTAAGAATAACTTTAAGAAGAATTCTAGTAGTAGTGCTTCTAGAAGTTGGAAAGATAATTGACAATAGAATCCAAAGGTAATAATTTCAAGACAAAATTTGGGAATAAATTTGATAAAAGGAAAGCACCTGTATCTGGTAATAATAGTGGACATGCTAGCTTTAGAGAGATTCTATTAAGGTTGGACATGAATCTGAAAGTGAGTAATAGATTGAAACTAGCAAATTACTTGTGATCATAATGAGTTTGATGATAAGGCATAGCTTCCTCATAAGCATGAGATCTATGTGGTACGTAGGGCACTTACTAGCAATAGAACTCAAACCCAAATGTTGTCAAAGGAACAAATATCTATGATATAATAAATGTTTTAACGTGGCTATTGATAGTGGTAATTGTGTTAATACAACTGGTACACTCTTGGTTTCAAATTTGGGTTTGCCTACTAATAAGCATCTTAAACATTATAGATTGCAATGGTTGAATGAATTGGGGGATGTAAAGGTTATTAAACAAGTTTTGGTGACTTTAAAACTGGGAAAATTTGATGATTCTATTTTATTTGTTGTGGTACCTATGTATGCTACTCATGTCCTTTTTGGTATACCATGACAATATGAAAAAAAAAATTGTTTTACATGATTGGTATAAAAATAAGTAATCACTTTATAAGAATGATAGGAAAATCACCTTAGCACCCCTTATTCCTAAAGAAAATTTTGAGGATCAAGTGAAATTAAATCTAATTATAAGGCATTGAATTAACATGTTTTACCTTGTGGGACTGGTGCTAAGGAACCTAAGAAATATTCTGTGTTTTATACTAATAGATGTGATATTTATCAAACTTTAAAATGTAATATGCCTATGTATTTGATGGTTTATAAGAAGAGTTATGAGATTAAA
The DNA here is from genome assembly GCA_039764185.1 of Tamarix austromongolica. Lineage (NCBI taxonomy): Eukaryota > Viridiplantae > Streptophyta > Magnoliopsida > Caryophyllales > Tamaricaceae > Tamarix > Tamarix austromongolica. Next base: position 18,750,154 of record CM077815.1, read on the forward strand.
CTTGAATTGCTTTCTTCTTTTCCTAAAAATGTGAGAAAATCACTTTTCATTAAGAGGTATAGAACAATAAATAGATTTTGTAACTAGTTTTGTTGTTCTTAATAGGCCAACTTATAGGTCAAATCTAAAAGAAGTTAAGGAGTTAAAAAGGCAAGTTAATAACCTTTTACACAATGGGTGCATTAGAGAATCTATGATTCCATATGTTGTTCCTACTCTTTTAGTTCCTAAGAAAGACAGAAGTTGGAGGATGTGCATAGATAGCAAGGAAGTAACTAAGATTACAATCAAGTATATATATCCAATTTAAAGGCTTGATGAAATGCTAGATCAATTAAATGGGTTTGCAATATTTTCTAAAATTGATGTGAAGAGTGGTTACCATCAAATAAGGATGAAACCTAGAGACGAATAGAAAGATACATTCGAAAAAAAAAGGGTTATATAAATTGTTGGTAATGCTTTTTAGGTTAATAAATGCTCCAATTACTTTTATGCAATTGCTGAGCTATGTATTGAGAGATTTTATTAGAAATTTTGTAAATGTATACCATATGATATCTTAATATATTTTCAGTCATTGAGTGAACATCTTGAACATTTGAGGGATGTGTTGGATGTGCTTAAGGAAGAGAATTTATATGCTAATATGTTTAAATCTTTGTTTTATCTTGAAAGTGTCATATTTTTGGGGTTTATGATAAGTAAAAATGGTGTTTCTATGGACAATGAAAAAATAGAAGCCATCCAAAAATGTCCTATTCCTAGAAATATATCCAAAGTCAGGAGTTTTCATGGGTTTTATTCTTTTTAAAGGAGGTTTGTTTCTAAACTCTTAACTACTATAATTAAAAATAATGTTGGCTTTAAATGGGGTTTAGAACAACAACAAGCATTTGAAGTATTAAAGCATAAATTAACACATGCTCCTATCTTATTTTTTCCTAACTATGAAAAAAAATTTGAACTTGATTGTGATGCCTTAAGTGTTAGGTGTTGTTCTTTCTCAATAAGGTAGACCTATTGCCTATTTTAGCCAAAATTTAGGTGATAGTGTTAAAAAAATATTCTAATGAAAATGAGCTATATGCTTTGGTGAGGGCTTTAGAGGTTTGTCAACATTATTTGTGGCCTAAAGAATTTGTTATCTATAGTGATCAAGACGCCCTGAAATATTTGAAGAGTCAATCTAAGATTAATAGAAGGAAATCTAAGTAGATTAAATTTCTAGAATCATTTCCATATGTGGTTAAATATAAGAAGGGTGGGGATAATGTGGTAGCAGATGTTTATGTAGATGATATGCCTAGTGAATACTATTGATGCAAATATGCTGGGTTTTTCTCATATTAAGATTTTATGTATGGATGATTCAAATTTGAAGCATTTGTATTCTAATTTTGGTAGTGCTACCTATGGGAAATATTTTATCTTTGATGGTTATTTGTTTAAGGAAAATAAACTTTGTATATCTAATTGTTCTTATAGGTAACTTTTGGTTCAATAAGCCTATAGTGGTGGATTAATCACTCATTTTGGATACCAAAAGACCTTAGACATCTTGAATGACCATTTCTATTAGCCTCACGGTGAAAAATATGTGCATAAATATTGTGCGAATTTTGTGGCATGTAAGCATGTGAAGTCTACTTCCCAAGATTTTGGTCTTTATACTCCACTACTTGTTTCTACTCAATTGTGGTCCAATATTTCTCTTGAACTTATTTTGGGACTGCCAAGAACTAATAGTGGAAAGGAATCTATCATTGTTGTGGTAGATAGATTTAGTAAGAAAGCACATTTCATACCCTATCATAGGAGTAATAATTTTGTTATTGTTGCTTATTTGTTCTTTTCAAACGTGGTAAGATTACATGGTATACCTAAGACTATAGTGTCTGATTAGGATGTAAAATTTCTTATTTTTGGTAAAGTTTTATGGGGTAAACTTGGTACTAATTTGTTATGGTCCACTACATGTCATCCTCAAACATATGGATAGACAGAGGTAGTTAATAGAATTGTAGGAAATATGCTTGGATCCATACTTGCAAACAATCTTAAACTTTGGGAAATTGTTTTGCCACAAGTGGAGTTTGTGTATTATATTTCTATACATTCTATAACTAAGAAATATCCTTTTGAGGTTGCAGATGGGTTTAATCCTTTAACACCTTTATATTTAATTCCATTACCTATCTCTAATTTGGTCAATTTTGATGTTGAATCCCATGCTTCACAAGTCAAGTTTATGCATGAGGAAGTTAGTAAACAAATTAGTCATAGAGTGTAGTAAATGGTTGGCCAAGCTAATAAGAAGAGAAAGAAAGTTGTATTCCAACTTGGTGATTTAGTAGGGGTACACTTTAGGAAGGAACATTTCCCAAAACTTTGTAAAAAAAAGTTAGACCCTTGTGGTGGTGGTTGCTTTAATATTTTGAAAGGAATTAATGATAATGCCTATAAAATTAGTTTACTACTAAATTTTGGAAATGTTAGAAATTCATTTAATGTTTCTAATTTGTATCCTTTTATAGGCATAACAAAGGTTTCAGGGATAAATCCTCTCTAAGAAGAGTGGGATGATGTGTGCTATGCATATTTTAATTACAATTTAAATATCTTTTCAGCAAATGGTGATTATCTAGTTATCTTTAAATATTTTTCCTATTCTATGATAAAGTAAGGTAAATGGATGTGGCTGAAAGATGTTGTGTTGTTGGAAGGAAGGGATACTTATGTTTTTTTTTATATATAATAAATTATACGCAAATGATTCAATCATCGGACATATAACTGATAGTGTTAAGTGTAAGCCACATAGGCAACCACTTGACCTAATGATTTAGTAGGGTTGTAGCCTATACAACCCACTCAATTACTATAATAAGCGATAACTATAATCTAATGTGACTTAGAATATATTCTGTATCTATATCATTTGTACATGGGTTGGTTAAAAAATTATAACCAAATCCATATTATTTAGTCTACATTATATTCACTATAGTTGATAGTATTGGGAAAGATGTTGTAATATGGGTCGACCAAGTATAAATGTAATATAGGCTGAATAAGTAAAGCTACTCAGTTATTGTTGGGGTTAGGGTTAGTGAGCTACTATATAAACTCATTATATCATTTACTTGGTAGAATTTTTTTTATTACCATTCACTTTGCTAAGAAATAATGTCATGATATTCTCTCTTCTATCAATTTCTTTCTCTCGGTTGAATACTCCTTAGCTGCCATTTGTTCTACAATTTGTACAATGAGATATTTTGATCTTCCTTTGATGTTGACATCGTGGTTGATCTATATCTGTTTTTTATCATATCCTCAAAGTTTCAGCAATATTCTTATGCTTTTTTTTTGCATTCTAAATGATCTTCACCATAGAGTTCATTAATAAGGTATACCTTCTTTTTAGAAAACTTATCATTAATGAAATTCACAATTAATTATGCTTGACTTTGAGGATGGATGACATTTTGGGATTTTTCTCAAGATGCTTGTGACTTGATAATAATCACACTTGAAAGACTCCTGTTGATCTATAGGGTTAGTTATCAATCATAAAAATGCTCCAAGTAACTACCCATGGTAGGTGTGTCAGGGTGCTTCACTAACACTAATTTAGGGGTATTACATACACCCTCACTCAAAAAGTGTAACGTCCTTATTGTGCCTTAACCACTAATTGTCTCATTATAGTCTATCCTAAGAATCATTCTACTATGCAACTGACTGGCTCATCTAAGTTATTTCACAGTCACAGTGTTGCTCTGATACCATTGTTAACACTCCGGTCTTACACGAGTCATGAGTTTTTACTCAAGAGTGTTTTTGGGATCAAATGACTAGCACCACATGTCAACATGAGTCCTTTAGAGTATATTTTCTCCTCACTCACATGCATTCTGAAAAATTTCTCTAAATCTCACCCATCCTTAAATTGTTCTAAGTCAAGTACGCTTAATTGTGAAGTTATTTAAATATAAGCTTTTAAAAAATAATATCTATATTGTTGATATAAGTAGTATTATCAATCCTTTTAAGCCTCTGCTATCTATTATTAATTTGAGGGTATTACACTTTTTGTGGGGATCTTGATGAAAAGATATACATGTAACCTCAACCTGGCTCAATGTTCCCTCTTTAATCTTGTGTAAGCACAAAAAAAAAATCACTATAGGACCTCAAACAAACGGTAAGGTAATGGTATAGGAAGCTTTCCAACATCAATTATATCTCAGGGATATATTTGGTATAAAAATGAATACTTTTTATTTACTAAACGAGTTGGTGACAACATTACCATTATTGTCGTATAGGTTAATAGACTTTTGGCGGCCAACAATCATTTAGCTAAAATTCAATCCATAAAGACTTTCCTTCATGACAAGTTTCATATCAAGGACCATGACAATCTAAGCTATTTCTTAGGAATGGAATTTCTACAAAGTGTCGAAATTATTAGTAATTGATACATAACAAGGATTACTCCATGCAATCCCCTTCTAGTGTTGTTAGTCCCTTGATACAAAGGAGTGGGAGAATTCTTCTAGATATGCATGCACCGCTTACTAATGCTATCTAATTCGGAGTCTTGCTGGAAAGCTTAATTACTTAGCCAACACTAGACTCGATATATCATTTGCAATGCAATCCATTAGCTAGATCAACAATTCCCCTAAGTGCCTCATTTTGATGCCACACTACCCTTTTGAGGTACCTCAAGGGCATGCCCAACCAAGGTATGTTACTCAAAAACACTCCTTCCTGCTCTCTCTAAGATTTTTACAACTCTAATTGGGCTACAGGTCATTTCACCCATCATTCAATTAGCAATTACTTCATCATATTGGGTGGGTTTGCTATATCCTAAAACTCTAAGAAGCAAACCACTATCCCTTTATCCTCAATCAAAGTAGAGTATAGGTCCTTTAGTTGGGTCACATCCAAATGGTCTTAGTTAACATGCTTACTGCATGAACTCTCCCTTACTAATATCAAACATATCCCTGTTAAATGTGATAACCAAGGTACCATACACATTGCTAAAAACCACGTGTTTCATGAGCAAACTAAGCATATCAAGCTAGACTGCCATTTCGTTTGTGATCTGGTTCTTGTTGACTTAATGAATAATACTTGTGTTGGCTGATGTGTTGACTAAATCACTTCATGGTTATGTTTATGATCATAATATTTCCAAGTTAGACATGATAACCTTTGTTCCAACTTCTCGGGGGTTGTTGATCGAGTCTCCTGTTGGTTTGTTAATCTCTTGACCATTTAGTTGTTCCTTTTTAATAGTTGATTTGTTAATTATTTTTAAATTAATAAAATAAAAAATAAAAAAATTCACGCATCCTACATTTTGATTCATGATAACATCGCACTCCCATTAAAGGAAATGCTTTCAAATAAGACTAATTCTTCACCACTAGTACTAACTAATGAATTTTGATTGAAGAATACAATCATGACATTACCAGTACCAGTAAAGCTATTATAGGGGGAATAAAAGCATAAAATAAGGGGGGGATATCCACTAAGCTAGGTGCTTTGATAACTCTTGCACAGTTTCACTTTTATATAATTTTTTGGCATATATAGATGACAACAAGAAGTGGGCACACACAAGAATTCTAGCAACTGATGTTAGGAACTACATATTCATGATCCTTATAAACATCAATTAGAAAGAAAATTAATAAAAAAAATTGAATGCTGTAAATTTAATTGCTACTTTAGTAGGATTTTCTATTAGATATTTTTTGATAATATGATGAGCACATTAAGTGAACGTTTTTGTTTTTTTGGAGATAACTAGTTAGTTTCTCTTGTCTATTCAATAAAAAAAAATATTTCATATGCTAGCAGGATATTGTAAGGCATACATGCACATTGAAAATACATTTAAATCAGTAGTATTTCACAAAAATGTCAATACTTCATACATACATACATATATGTATATATATATATATATATATATATATATATATATATATATAAATCTATATAGGGTGAATGTCCCATACAAACCCTTTCTAATATACATATATATAAACAAATCTTAACTATTAGATTAGTATTTGATCAATGGTCAAGATTCTGTAAATACCTAACCTAAATTTATTTTAATCTTGGCCATTAAATCTTCTAGATCTAATGATAATTAAAAGTTCCTATATTTGTATTTTAAATAATAGTTTGTACCATAACCTAAATCTATATATACATGTTTTGCTCAGATAATGAGAAGGATAAGTTGGTTTACACACCATTTTACTATATTAAGTTTAATCACAGGCAAAATAAAATGATATATAATATTATAATACAATACCAATATTTATGGTTGTTTTGGCTACATCTATAAAGTGAATCAAACTAAATTAATATTTTACAATTTTTTCTTTAATGTTTAAAATATATATTTCATAATTTAAAAAAAAAAATATTCTTAGTAAAGGTTTCAAATAATTTTTGCAAATATAAAATGAATAACATGTATATATAGTATTGTATAGTTTATTCTATTAAAAGTGATTTATGTATTTTGATAATGGAAAAATATAAAACAGTAGACTTTGTTATATATATATCTTGCTTATGTCCATCAAAAATATGAGTTTCTATCACTCATCCTCACCTATTATCTCACATAGTTACAAATCATATTGGATTATTACTATGCATACAATTATCATAAGATTGTTTTAACGCTAATCATATGATAGATGTTATAATTTGGGCTTCAAAATTTGTTCTGGTTTGTAAGATCTTGCTATAATATTTGTTTATGAGTTGTAAAGTATTGATAGTTTATTTATATTAAAATTGTGGGGGTGAATAGTTTGAAAAGCACACATCATAATATTATATTTTATTTGGTATGGTTTGAGGTACATAAGAAACTAATTTATTTTAATTCATTTGTTTTTAAATTTGTAGTACAACATATTACGCTGCCCTAGAAATGTTATTGGAATCTTTAGATGGACCTATACACATTCTTTGATGATATATTCTAGGTTTTATCTTTGAACTAGATTCTTAAAATGACATGTATTTTAATAAATGAGACAAAAATATCAAAATCAAAACCAACATATTTTTATTTTACAAGTGGAGGGTGGCAATAACACCTACATTGTTATATTCATTTATTTCTTGGTGTATGATGTTACACAAAGATACAAATGAGTGAAGTATAGGAATATGGAAAAAAAGTAGTATTATTTAAATATCAACGAGGTTCTAGTCAAGTGGTTAAGATTGAAACCAATATTTAAGGTTTGAAGTTTATATGATAACAATGTATTACCAATATATCATTTTTTTTATTAATATATACTTAACCAGCTTTGAATCTTTGTATGTATATATATATGTGTAGCACCCAAGAACTTACTACTAATTTTTTTTAAGCAGAAGGATTAACATAATATAATGGGTGTTATCGCTATACTTAGTACAAATGTAGTTGATACCTTTCTTATACTAAATGTAAGGCTAAAATATATATGACAAATAAATCATAATTACGGAAATAGATAGAAATAGTAGAAGACTTTAATAAATTAAACGTAAGAACATAGTATGAAATATATGCTTTAGATAATACAATATATAGAAAAAAAGATAAGAGGAACAAAAGGGATGAAAAGTCCAAAGGAGATATCCATAATCTAGGACACATAATATGTGCGGCCTGATGTACTGGTTTTATAAGTCAATATTTGATACTAAAATATCATAATTGTCTCGTTGTTTATACTAGGCTTAACCATTTTTCCTCAAGTTCTCTTTTATTATATCTAATGCAGTTGAAAGTGAATAAAATGAAGAAATCCAAGGATGACTTAAGAGAAAAAAGCAAAGAAGAAAGGAGCTAACAAGGCATGGGAGAACTTAGAATCAAAGACAAAAAGACTAGTTTAAGAAAAAGGTTTATCAGAAGAAGTTTGTGCCAAAAATTTTGGAAGAGAATACACATCAAAGGAAAACACACGGAACCCTTGTATTTCTTGAAAATTGCTTGTTTTTCTCCAGGAATTAAATTCAGAAAAGACAAGGCTTCCAAAAATAACACAAGGGGTCCGTGTTATGAAACACGAATTGTGTTTTCTATTCTTCTTGTACCTACTCACGTGGGCTTTTCCCTTTTTAATTTTTGTATTCAAATTTTGAAAAAAAAAATCTATTGTGATGTTTTAGGGATGAAACTCATTTTTATATTTAGTTCTTAGTATCTTACATTCAATAACTCTATTTTCTTTGATAATCAAGTAGAAGATTGTAGATTTGTGAATCAACGATAGTAAGTTGTTCTCAATTATTATTATATTTGAATTTTTGATTTATAGTGAATGCAAGTATTTTTCTCTTACTCAATTATTCCCTTTATTGTATCTTTGATTTATTAATATTTGTCTTTGAATGATTAGTATCAATCATTGTGAATTGTTACATTATTGTTGCATTATGAATATGTTTGAGTAGATTTATATGGGGTAAGAGGATTTTAATCATGAACTAAGGATTATAATGTGACATGAAACTTCAATTGTAAATTCTAAATGTCTTTAATTGGATTAATAAATAGAATTAAACAATCGTTGATCAAAGATTTGGAATTTGAATTAATTAGAATGATCATCAATTATATTTAGATTCTAAATCAATAGTAGGATGACAAAATTAATATATAATTTTTGATTGATATCTCTAGAGTGCCAATGGGTCATATTTATTTTATCTCATTTATTAATCCATATAATTACATAATCCGAGGTTATGTGACTATGATCATAGCTTATTGTTTTTCATTTGTTAATGCTGATGGTAATTGAATCTAGAGTTCTTAACATAGATTATTAATTAGTTAGAAAATAAATCAAGATCTTGTTTGATTTATTTGCAATGAAAGAAAACTAAGAAGCAAATATGTATGAGCTTTCGAGGGTCAATATTAAAATATATAGAATTATCCATTTTCATATGATTGTTTGATTTTCTAGTTTTATGTTTGAATATCTCCTATCCTTGTTTCCATGTTAGTGAATCTCATGTTATATTAGATAGTTTTAGTCTAGTGATTAGTAGTAGAAATAAACATTTATTACAAAATAGGGGGTTACCATTAATTATGGAAGTCTTGATTATATCCTGTTACTTGTGGTATTTGACTCCTACTTACCACTTACTACATATTTGAAAATATAACTCTACTCCTTAACCCCATGGTATAAACCCACATCACTCCCTCTAAGGAACCTCCTCAAAGTGAGTAAGATCATCATCAAATAACTGCTACACAACATCTATAAATGTATAGTATCAGTAAGTATCTTGTACTGATTGGCACAACTATCCTAAATAGATAGCATTATACACGAAGCCCATGCAAAGAAAGAAATAAAACAGGCAATAACATGATAACAACATAGTTACATATAGATGTCAATTGAGAAGAAGACAACTCAACCATCAAGCATACAATAATATAATACGAGCGTACAATTATATGAGATTCATTCATTATTATATTTTATTATCGTGATCACAACCAATATATTATATTAACTTGAGGACATATACTCAAAGAAACCATAACAATTAATCTTATACACAAATGGTACTAGCTCTAGCCGTCCCACCCAGAAATATAACTATACCACCAACTAACGTGATACTTAATTACTTAAATACACATACCCCCTATAGGGCCAAAATATATCGAGACACCTATATAGTATAAGAGGGCCTCTCGAACCTTGTAATTCACCCAAGATAATAGAATATAAAATGTTGAAATGGTACCAAGTGAATATCAAACCTGGCTAGGATAGCTACCCTAAGTGATACAAGTCCCGATTCAATATCTTTCACTTTAAGTAATTATTATTTTTTTATTATCAAAGATTTAGGTCAAGAACCAAGGCTCACGGAGTATCACTTAATCACTTCTATGAACATAAATCACTTATTTTATTAATTTATGATATTATCTATGCACTTGATCCATAAAGGAATCAAGGCCCAAACCATTTCGAGCACATGGGCCCATTAACTTGCCATTAAGGTCCAATCGAGTATATGAGGAATTAAGGCTTAAGGATGATTATCAAGGTATTAAAGCCCAATTTCCATGCCATAAAAGGCCCAATAAAATTAGATCTCAATGTAAGTTAAGGTTAAATAGCCGACATCTAAGCCAATTAAAAGTTCATATATAAGGCCAAATCAAATAACTAGTCTAAAGGCACATAAAATGACTAAAATATCTTTAACATTAACTAACTTACCTTAATATTAAGAGAGGTGTATTTCATGCTAAAAGGATTATAATTGATAATTGTTTTCTTATGATAAAATATAAATATGGACACCAAGTATTAAATAGTAAGATTACTCAATGTACCCAAAGTATATCTTATTCTCTCTCTTTTTTTTTTGCTTAATTAATCATTTTAATTACGATCTCTATGTCTACGTATCAAATATCACCCCAAGTGTCAAACTTATCCATTTTAATGTATTTTATTTACATATTATTTACTCAGGTCTCAAAATTTTTAGAATTTAAGTGTAATTGCCAAAATATCCTTATTCACCTAAAATTACCTTTAACTTCTAAAATTCATAATTTACTCCAAACAATATCAAACTCTAACATATCACATACCAAATTTTATATAAAAGATCCAAGGAAGACAATGGTACACTTACTTTTATAAACAATCTATAATACCCAATATATACATGACCAAATATGTCCAAAACCTTAATAAAAAAAGACACTATTTCAACTCCAAATACTCCAAAATTCATAACCTAACTTTTATACCCTATTATACATATCATGGAATACTTAAATAAATTTAAAATAGCTAAAGCATAAATAAAATAATAATGATGAGAGCTAAACTATTCGAATCTAGGAGTATTCATCACGACACTACTAAAATTCGGCATGACTATATTGTACATTTATCACGATTCCAGTGAATATTCATCACATTTCTAGGAGATAAAAAAAACATGAGAAAATCACACAAATAATTCTCTCATCAAATTTTTATAGTTTGTTATAGGTTGGAAAGAAACCAGCTTTGTTTTACTACTAAAATTCTATGATTTTATGTGAGGTTAAATTGAGATGCACGATATGGTAAAAAATAGAGTGAGATATGATAGGGAAAAAGATGGATTGAGTTTTAGGTTTTACTTTAACTTCACTTGATTTCTAGGATTAGGGGTGTAAAAGAAATGTTAGACTATGGTTGAGTGTTGTAAAATCATAAATATAGAACTTGGTGCACTTTTTGGTTGGGTAAAAAGTAACCAAGTTGCAAATTATATTTGATTTGGTTAGAAGACTAGTTAGGAGTAAAATAGTGGTTAGAGGATTGGTTACAGTTTATTTTTATTAATTAAATTATAAGAAAGTCAAATAATTATATTGGTTACACTTTTGGAGAGAAATATCAATTGAATTCTAAAATTCATAAAATTATTTGGAAAGGTGTGAAATAATTTTAGAAACTTAAATATATAAAAATAATGGAGATCGAGGTTGGTTTTTGATGGATGCCAAACGAGAGAAGATGACAAAAACAAATAAGTAGCTTGCTTAATTACATAATCATTCTAATACGGAAGCATTTGATAGCAGGATAGGTGTCTTTGAAGTTTTTGAGCACCTGGTGTATGTATATGGATGTGGTAATAATACCAAAACAGACAAGACAATCTTTATAGCCTTGTATTCTATATATACCAAATATACGTATCAATGCATGTGTATTTGAAACGTATAAATGTAATGCTCGACCAAACAGCTTGTTAGCGTGAGCTATACAGATTAGGAATTAATGTTAGCCTTAGCTGTAGAGTTAAATATAGAAATTATGTCCTGTAATTGAATGTATCCCTAATTGTAAGGGATTTACGTTACTTGCCGTTTGGGTTTTTCTGGCAAGAGTCTCTCTATAAGAGAAAGAGTCTGTAACAATTAAAAGGAAGAGAAAATCTGTGGGATTCTCTGATTTAACATGGTATCAGAGCAAAGTTCCACTCTTTGTTTTTTAAAAATCTGACAGATGACTTGAAAGGAAAATAGAGCATGGAAACACCAATGGATGCAATAGAACAAGAACAGCTGAATACTGCTGTAACTCTTGACGATCTCACAACGAGAATGGCTCAAATTGTGACTCAAAACCAGACCCAGACCCAGACCCCATCAGTGATCTATGACACTGTGGCTGTACCGATTGGTATCAAGCTTGATGGTACCAATTATGCGTTATGGTCCCAAATTGTTGAGATGTATATCTTAGGAAAAGACAAGTTGGGATACATAAATGGTGACCTTCCTCAACCAGAACCGAACGATCCCCATTTCAGGAGATGGAGAACAGAAAACTCAATTGTGAAAGGATGGCTAATTAATTCAATGGAGTCATCTCTCATAGGAAACTTTATTAGATTCTCCACGGCCAAATAGGTATGGGACTCGATCGCCACTACTTATTTTGATGGATCCGATACTTCACAAGTATACGATTTGAAGCAACGTGTTACGAGAATGAAAAAATCAGGAGATTCCATCGAAACCTACTACAATGGTCTCCAAGGTTTATGGAGGGAAATTGATTTCCGTAGACCAAATCCTATGGAATATGTTGTTGATATACAAAGGTATAATGCTCTGCTTCAAGAAGATCGAGTGTACACCTTTTTGGATGGACTGGATGATAGGTTGGACAACATACGTAGCGATGTACTCCAATTGAAACCCTTCCCAACAGTTGAGCAAGCCTATGGCTATGTCCGGAGGGAAGCAATCAGGCAGACAATCATGCTTTCAAATAATGGGAACACCACTGCTGCAGCAATGGTTTCTAAGGGAGGGAAAGCCTATGTACCACGACAGCAGACACTCCAAATAACCAGACCAGGGGTTTCATCATCAGAAGGGCGTCACACACATCACACAACAAAGCCTAAAGGACAGATGGAGAGTGAAGGTAGTGGCTGTTCTCATTGTGGAAATAAGAAGCATATATGGGAAACTTGCTTCAAATTGCATGGTTATCCAGAATGGTGGAACGAATTGAAGTTGCGGAAGCAGAGAACAAACACTGGAGACATGGGTCATGCTTCATTGGCAGATACCAAGCCCCAACTGTCACTAGCTCCACTGGTAGAGTCCAGAGAAGCCGCCCCTATTTTGTCTAAAGAACAAGGTAATGTAGGATTTGAAACTGACTGGATAGTGGACTCTGGTGCTACAGACCACATGACATTTTGTCCAGATGATTTTGCAAGTACCACAAAACCAAGGAGAACTGGTATAACCAACGCTAATGGGGTTGTCTACCCTGTTACAGGGGCTGGAACTGTGCATATATCACCCTCTTTATCACTGACCAACACGTTATTAGTGCCTTCTCTTTCAAATAAATTGTTATCTGTGAGCCAAGTCACCGAAGATCTAAATTGTGTAGCACTAATGTATCCAAGATTTTGCCTTTTTCAGGATATTCTCACGAAGGAGATCATTGGGCGTGGTACTAAGAGAGAGGGGTTATACTACATGGATGACTTAAATCCCGGTAGAGTCAACATCGTGAGACGATCATTACTAACAAAAGAAAATCAAATTTGGCTATGGCATTATCGGTTGGGACATCCTTCTTTTAGTTATATGAAGTATTTGTTTCCAGAATTATTTTTGAATTTGAATTATTCAAACTTCAAATGTGAAACTTGCATACTTGCCAAGAGTCATCGTGTATCCTTTCCGATCAGCTTGAATAAAAGTGATACTCCTTTTGCCTTGGTTCACTCCGATGTTTGGGGATCGTCACCTATTACCTCTATATCTGGCATACGCTGGTTTGTCACATTTGTAGATGATTGTACTAGGATGACATGGTTATATTTACTAAAGCGTAAAGATGAAGTTTTTGATGTGTTTTGTATGTTTGATGCTATGGTTCATAATCAGTTTTCGGTAAAAATCCAGATTCTTCGATCGGATAACGGGGGAGAGTATGTGAATCATAATTTCTCGGAATATTTTCAAAAGAATGGAATTTTGCATGAATTATCTTGTAGTCAGACTCCACAACAAAATGGTGTGGCAGAACAGAAAAATCGGCATATTCTAGAAACTGCACGGGCATTATTATTTGGAGCACAGGTGCGCAGTAGACATTGGGATGACAGCATTACTACTGCTGTCTATTTACTGAATAGAATGCCTTCAAAAACTTTGGACTTCAAGACTCCACTACAGACTTTGTCACGGCATGTTACTCTACCATCCATACTGCTACTCCCTCCACGGGTATTTGGATGTGTAGCATTCGTCCATATATATAAACATCTACGAACCAAACTTGAACCATGTGCGGTTCGTTGTGTGTTTCTGGGGTATGGCTCGAATAAGAAGGGATTCCGCTGCTATGATCCTAAAAACGAACGACTCTATACCACAATGGATGTTACTTTTCTAGAGTCAGAATACTTTTACCCATCCACGACATCCACTTCTCCTCTCCAGGGGGAGACGTGGAATGAAGTGAAGAAGTGGTGGACTACTGAAGTTGCAGAGATTGTAACCATGCTTCCTACTTGAACTACTGAAGCTATGGCCACAAACCCCACGGCTACTGCTCCTATGGGTACTGAAGTTGCTGGAAATGTGACCATGATAACTGAAGAAGGTACAGGGACAGAGGACACGAATGGTGCAGGAACAGAGAGCATTGCACCTGACAGTATGAGTAAAACCCCTTCTCTTCATGTACCCGACAATGACAATCCTTTGCATGAGGATATCCCTGAGGTAATTTCTCATACACCATCCACCAATAATATTTTGGATTCTCCAGTTAGCTATCACTTACCTTTCAGGCAGAATAGAGGCAAGCCTCCTGCTCGGTATTCACCAGACACGGTAGGGAGAAAGGCAAAATATCCAGTCTCTAATTATGTTTCCACACGAAAGCTATCAACGCCTCTCAAAGCTTTTGCATACAAGTTGTCCTCCTGCCATATTCCATTTGGAGTTCATGAAGCAGTAGCAGACCCCGAATGGTCCCAAGCAATCCAAGAAGAAATGACAGCCCTAGAGAATAACCACACTTGGGAAATTGTCACATTACCACAAGGGAAGAAAACCGTAGGATGTAAGTGGGTATTTTCCATCAAATACAAAGCAGATGGATCCATTGAGCGACACAAAGCAAGATTGGTAGCGAAAGGGTACACACAGACTTACGGGGTAGATTACCAGGAGACATTTTCTCCAGTGGCAAAACTGAATACAGTCATAATTTTGTTATCCTTGGCTGCAAATTTAGATTGGCCATTGCACCAATTTGATGTGAAAAACGCTTTTCTTCATGGAGACCTTGAGGAGGAAGTATATATGGATATCCCTCCAGGATATAGTTCAAACACTCCTGAAACTGTGTGCAGATTACGACGGGCTTTATATGGATTAAAACAATCACCACGTGCATGGTTTGGTCGATTTAGCATAGCTATGAAGAAGTACGGGTTTCGACAAAGCAACTCTGATCATACCCTCTTCCTTAAGCAGCAACGAGGAAAAGTAACTGCCCTAATAATTTATGTAGATGATATGATCATTACAGGGGATGATGACGAAGAAATCAAAAGATTACAAGGGCAGCTATCTACCGAATTTGAAATGAAGAACTTAGGTGGACTTAAGTACTTCTTTGGGATCGAAGTGGCTAGATCAAATCGGGGAATTTTTCTCTCCCAAAGAAAATATGTGCTGGACCTACTAACTAAGGTGGGAATGCTTGACTGCAAGCCGGCAGACACTCCAACAGTTCAGAATCAAAAACTTGATGTATATCCTGATCAAGAACCAGCTGACAAAGAAAGGTATCAACGATTGGTAGGGAAATTGATTTACTTATCCCATACTCATCCAGATATTTCTTATGCTGTCAGCCTGGTTAGCCAATTCATGCATTGTCCTAGCAAGGATCACATGGATGCAATTGGTCGAATACTACAGTACCTCAAATCCGCTCCAGGAAGAGGACTTATGTTCACCAAGAATAGTCATTTGAATGTTGAAGGGTACACAGATGCTGACTGGGCAGGAAATGTGTTGGATAGAAAATCTACATCCGGATATTTCACTTTCGTTGGAGGAAATTTAGTTATTTGGAGGAGTAAAAAACAGAAGGTAGTTGCTTTGTCAAGTGCAGAGGCAGAGTTCAGAGGAATGGCTATGGGTCTCTGCGAACTTCTTTGGATCAGAAGATTACTCTCTGAAATTGGCTTCACTCCCACATCAGGGATAAACCTATACTGCGACAATAAATCCGTAATTGCAATTTCTCAAAATCCAGTTCAGCATGACCGAACGAAGCATATTGAGGTAGACCGACATTTCATAAAACGGAATCTTGAAGAAGGAGTAATTTGCTTTCCTTTTTTTAGATCAGAAGCTCAACTTGCTGATGTGCTCACGAAGGCCGTCTCCAACAAAATTTTCATGACTCACTTATCAAGTTGGGCATCGAAGATATCGTTGCACCAACTTGAGGGGGAGTGTTAGCGTGAGCTATACAGATTAGGAATTAATGTTAGCCTTAGCTGTAGAGTTAAATATATACATGATGTCCTGTAATTGAATGTATCCCTAATTGTAAGGGATTTACGTTACTTGCCGTTTGGATTTTTCTGGCAAGAGTCTCTCTATAAGAGAAAGAGTCTGTAACAATTAAAAGGAAGAGAAAATCTGTGGGATTCTCTGATTTAACACAGCTGACATTAGCTAGCTAGAAAAATGTATAGAACACACCAACATTATTTTATTTTATCTTTATTCATTGACGTATATTGTAAGATTACATTCGATGTATAGAGAAGATGCTCCCACCACCTCAAACTCATGTAGATCGCTAGCAAGCTAGAGGTGTGATAATATATTATTTCTAGATGAGTATAAGTCAATTAATTGGATCGAGTTCATCTTCAGTCTTATTCCAATATACTAACATACACACAACTAGCTAGCTAGCCAGCCAGCCAGCTAGCTAATATTATGACAGATAGATAGATGGATGGATACCACGAAGCTTCAAGTGGCATTTTTGTTAGGTGCGCGAACAATGACACCGCGCACAACAAGCCCACTCTTCCAGTGTCCACCGTGCTCGTACATTTTGAATTCAATATCATGCTTGCAGCCGCCTGGACCAGAGTTGGAGAATTTTCCAACGGGTACCTTCACATACCCTTGTCCGATGTACCGGTCCAGCTTCACTTGGCATTTCTTCTCGCACCCGTCAGGGGTGGTCAACCTAAAGTTCACAGGTTCGCACCAGCCAGAAGCGCAAGGATTCAATTTGATGTCAAAAAGAACTTCATACTCGGTACACCCAGTGAGGATCCTTGTATCTTGTTTGCCTTCCACATTTAGCCAACAGACGTTTAGCAACTTAACAACCTCAATTGTCTCACCCCTACAAAGAAAATTATATTGAGCATTAAAACAACAGCAACAATCAAACAAAGAGGTTAAAAGCCAGTAATTTTTATTTTATGCACTTACTCAAATTGCTATTTCCCATATTTCCAGTATTGTGGGCTTGAACTCCATGTTATATCTAAAGCCCGAGCTAAAACCTCCACGATCACCTTGGTTATAGATTATTCACTCTTTGCTGCGTGTTGTTATCCCGGAATTTAGTTGAATGGTGAAATGTAAGCCAACCGCGCCCCCTTTTTATAGAATTTACGTTTGGTACTGGATGCATTAAATTAGATATTCTTCTTTTCTTTTCTTTTTTCCTAACCCACATGTATGGCATAAGGTATTTTAATAATGGACACAATGCATGTCCTTTTTCGATTCTTATTTTCTTTATCTACAAGCCATTTCATTATCTGATAAGGTAGTTTCCTATTTCTAGCTATTTACTTTCGTACACGAAATTAAACAAGCTATATAGTTCATATATCACATATTATAAATAATACTAGAAATTAACTAATACACACATTCTTATGTCCAACCAAGTTTGACAAAATAATAAACACTACCTTCGTATCAAAAATCAAGTTATTATATTTGTAAAAGTTTATATAAAAAAATCACTTCAGAAAAATCAAATCTACTTTTCACTTTTACCTCTATAATTTTTCTTTAATTATCTATACATTAAATGCTTTGTTATATTTCAATAAATGATGTAAGTGAGATTTTAAGACTCCATTTATTAGTTCCTAAAAAATATATAAATAAATGACTTTTTTCCTTATACGGAGAGAGTAAATAAATAAACTTATAGAATGACGATCCTATAACTATGAGGCCTTGGTCATATCTCTCTTATTTAATGTTGTAGTAGGCCTTTTCTATGCATGTCTGTAGGGTTTTGAATTTTCACGAAGTTCTCCATGTGGATGTAATACCTCTAAAATTTACGAACTAAAAATTTCCTTTAAAACGAGTTTTCCAAAGCCAAAAATAAAAAATATTCCTATATATTCCTATAAAGTCACCAGTAGAGCTAGCAAAAGTTGATATGACCCGACCCGAACTGATAAAACCTAAAAAGGTTTAGTAATCTGATCTGACACTAATCTGACCTCACACTAACCAGATAATATTTAACTTGACCTAACCCTATCCTAACCCACGATCCATCATAGACCTGGCTCGGTAGTAACCTGACCCGGCGTTGACCTAACCAGACATTTAGGTGTTCATCACCTTAAATCTTTTAATCTACTAGATCTATCTTTGCATACGATTTCAATACTCTGAAACCAATCTATCATGTAGATAGAACAATACATAAGGTCTTCAGGACCTCTAAATTTTTAAAGCTCCACCTCAATTGTGCAAATATACTTCTATAATTTAGGTATTTACTTGTAAATAAAGTAGTTGATTATGAGCTTTATACTTCTACCAACACTTGTACAGTCACCCGCCTATACCTTGGATATGTGGAAAAAACTTAGCCACTTTGTGTGGCTCTCCATTATATTCGAGTAACGGATATTTACAAATGTGTTATATGTTCTCCAATCAACTTCAGGTGATGAGATATATATGTAGTGATGGACAATAAGAGCATCAACCCATCACTTTTATGTACATGTTGGTAGGCGATAAGACTATTAATCTGTTACTTTTAAATTTACATAATTTTCTTATACATTGCCACTTTAGATGTCTTTCTATCATTTTTGCGTAATGGAGATCTACAGATGGTGATGAGTGATGCAATCACCAATCCATCAGTTTTGATATTTGAATTAATTATATTATATCATCTAAATATGAATAATGTGGAAGGTCATAAGCCTTCATTAGCTCTATTAAATGTAGCCTTTCATAAGCTTTTTTTAGTTACATTTTGATTTGCTTATGATTCAGAACCACTTTTCATTTCACAAATCTATTACATAAATAAAATGAATCAACTCAATAAGATACAACTAACTCAATGTTATCACACACAAGAAAATAAATGCCTCACTTTTACAAAATGTAATACCCACTAATATAATGGCAACCAATATCTCAAGCCTAAATGTAATGCTCTAAAAATGTGACAAATAATTATGGTAAATAAGTGATAAATTAATTAAAATAGATAAAAATACTAATCCGTAGAAGACAAATAAGGTATAACATATAAAGTAGGTAATGGCATACGTCATTATATAACTAAGCATGCATACTAAGAGCATGTACAAAGATCAAGACTATCATCAAATCATGATATCTCAACACCTTCTTGCAAACGTCCATATCAAGGTACTAGAAATTAAAATATGTTTTAGGGAACAAGAAAAATAACTAAGCACTACCAAATATTACATACCTAATAAGGATAAATTATTTTTCCAATATCAAAAATGTGAATGAGTATATCAAAATATGTTAGTCTATTTCATATTCCAATAACGACATTCAAAACTAATAAAGTTAATCCATATCAAATTTAGATTGAATGCATGCATCAATCAAAATATGAGCTACCATATGTGTAGGTATGAAACATAAAGCAAGCACCTTGATTGGGTGATTTTGTACAATTTTAATCCTAGCAATAGATGATAATAATAATACCCCAAATTTTTATCTAATCTTAATCTTGTGTAATTAATAGCTTAATCAAATCCAAATATTTATTTCAAGTAATTTATATTTTAACCTAACCTTAAGCCAGGATGATTAATACTTTAATCTTATATAATTTTGTTAAACACAATTTTTAAACCTAATTCTAACCATAACCCCACACATATTTTTCCTTTTTTCCCCTTTCTTTCTCCTTTTCTCTTTTCTTTTTCTTTATCCACTCCATTTTCCTTCTTCTTTTTCTACCTTGTGTGTTCTTGTTCTTTTTCCCTACAACTTACCAAAGTTCAACTCTACCATCCCCTCCTTCAATCCATGGAATATGTCCTATTGAATATTTTGCTAAACATTTTCCCTTGATCGTGCTCCCCTAGACCGTGTGTGTGCCCCGTGCCTTACCTTCTCTATCAGTACTCACCATGTACACAACTCTCTAAGCTCTCTCTGCCTCATTTAATACCCACCTAACTCACTCACTTCTCCATTATCGTTGAGAACCCAAGATCAAGCTTCACCTTCTTCTCATTCTTTCCAACCCTGTGCATCATCGCCATTCATCAACATCACTCACCACCACCTATCACCAAACACCATCGTTTTCCCCTAGGAACCATCCACTATTACCTTCTCACCATTCCCCTCATCGTCACCCAACCATCACCACCCCAATCCGTTCCTTTTTCCTCTCTCTATCATGCTATATTTTGGTTTCATTGGGGCACACGACCAAGCACCCTCACATGCCCCAACCATGCGTCTCTCACACAACCCACACACGGTTTCCTGCATAGCCCATGCAAACCTTTCTTCTTGCCCATGAGCACCCTTCACCCATCATCCGTGCATGTTCAGACCTCTCGACCTATGCATGTGCTACATGCTTTGCTCGTGCACCTTTGATGTCCCCTTAGCGCAATCGTAATTCCCTTTTAGAACACTATAACACCTCAAAATTTACTATTAAAAATTTTAATTTTTATCAAAAGTGTAATATCAAATTAACTTGGTGTTATCGCCATACTCAATATAAATCTAGCTTACCATATCATCCTTACATCGAATACAAGGCAAAAATAGTTAAGGCTTAAAACATGATAAACTGAGAATAAGAAAACTTTCATAAACACAAAGTTTGAATATTAAATTCGAGTACAATATCAAATTCAAGTACAATATCAAAATACAACAAAAAGGATCTCATGGAACCAAGAGTCCAAAAAAGAATTTAGGCAAAAGCTAACCACCTAATAACACAAGTCTACGCCCCACCTTGATACATAAGAATCACTCCTCCACATATAAGGCATCATATGTAGCAAACTCATCCAAAGGGTCATCATTGACCTATACAAAAATATATGGGCTGTCTACTCATGGGAATGAGTAGCCACCAAGAAAAGGATGATCGGTGTACTACGTACTAAGTAAGATAATCATACAACCGATGTAAGGGCACAAAAGAGATCAAGTATATATGTGAGTTAATAATTAGCTATGTAAGGTAAACACGGATTCCATAAATCATTATTATATGTAAACAAGATCCATTTTTTTTCTTTACATTGAGTTCAGAGACCCTACTATTCTAAATTCGGTGGAATAAATTGAAGTACCTCTCTAGGCATAACACACCTGAGCCAATATTATCGTCTGATGGAATGGACCCAACATATACTGAGGTAGCATGCTTCTGACCACCATTCTTAAACCAATGGAACGGTCTAAAGCAACCCTTAGAGTAAAACACACTTGAGCCACTATTATTATCCAGTGGAACAAACATTAGACCTTAGTATTGACTCACGTAATCTTTCTCTTTAAGTGATTAATGTGTTATCCATTAGTACTTATCTTATAATCATATTCTTATTTACGTTGAGTATAGGGTCCACTATTATTAATCTGGTAGAACGGACTGATGCACCTCTCAGGTCATAACGCACCCGAGTCACTATTATTGTTTGGTGGAATGGACCCAGCATATACCTTGGCTTGAATCATCTTTTACTTTAAATGATTAGTATCTTATTTAGAGTTGTTTATATCAAGATCATCATACATGACTCATGTATATATGCACAACACATAACTAAAAACACGTAAAGTACAACTACGTAGTTATCAGGGCATTTTATTAGGAAAAGGTCCATAATTTCCCTAACAAAACCCTAATTTCACAAGGTGAGCATAAGTTCTCATTTTATTGTACTTATGTCACTCATCATCATCCTAAATATTCCGAGTATCATACTTAGCTTATTTAAAATCTATTTCCCTTTTTAATACACTAACATTTTATTTTTAATCCTTATTAACCAAAATGCCCTTTTCTTACCGAAAACCTTAGAATCTCTTATTAGGTAACTTATGTTTTACTCAATCATCATTTAATCACATTTCTTATAAAATAATTGATAACGCCCTCAAAACTTATCATGCCATGATTATTTTTCATATTATCATCAAATGACAATATTGCCCTTATGATGGCCAAAATACTCTTATTTTCATAAAGGCCATACGAATCTCAATATTAGCAAACCTCCCACATTTATATGAAATACAAAACCCAAAATATATATATATACACCACATATCCAGATTCATGCCACCCAACAATATACACATATGTATACTTTCACATTTTTTCTCACTTCTAAGATATCATATAATAGCATTATCAACATTATCCATGTAACATTATTAAATAGGATATCACAATACACATTGCGCATACAAGCCCTAACTACAACATGTATTATTACCAAAAAGGACACCGGCCTCTAAACACATAATCCTAACCTGTCTCCTCTGAGATCATAAAAAAATCACATATGAAAATGAGAATAAACAAAATTAGAACTTAAGAATACCACTAAGGAAAGTTATGGTAAAAGAGAGTGGAAATGGGGATAACCAGAATAAGTGGAGAAGCTCAGGTTGCATGGGAGTATGGTAGAGTGTATGGTAGTGCTAAGGTGGTGTTAGAGTGGTGCTAGAGTGGAGCATGGGTGTTCTAGGAGGGAAGCATAGTTGTAACACCCCCAAAATTCACTCCTGAAAAAAAAATTTTTGAAAGAATAAAGCGGAAGGTAGAAGAGAATTTGGGGAATGTTACCGCCACATCTAACACTAGATAGATGTCCACCATCTATCTCATGCTAGATGCAAGGCTAAAACCTATCAAACAAAATTTCAAATATCTATGCCGTAAGGATAAACTCCCACAAGGAGATATCCATAGGCAGATGGCAAGTGAATAAATTCACTAAAATCATCACTTAATTGATCAGCGGAACCTGTAAAATAAATCCGAATTTTAAAAGCTTATCAGAGTACGAGAAATTGAAAGTTAATTACAATACCCTTGATATTTTAAATACAACACTTGAAACCTCCAGACATAAATACAGTTAAGCCAAACAATTCTCGATGGATCAAATTCCGGATTGCCTACTCTCTCAAGTTAAGCCCTCCACCCCAAAACAGTATCCGATCTTAAACCCGCACAAGAGATCTGCTCCCCACCATCAGTGGATCATCACAGGACCCAATTCAACCAAGGTAGCATCAGTACGGGTCCGGTACTGAGTAAATCAAGACCACCCAACTCATGGAAGGAAACATGAAACGCATAAGATACGAAAGACTCTAGCTTACAATTCTCATGCTCAATTATACACGTATTATATACAATAAAACATAGGATCACGGATTCATACTTATGAGTACATTACGAGGCATGACAACACATAAGATACAAGTGTATAAGAAATCACGATCGCATGCTAAACAACACCAATCCAACGATCTGATAATAATCATTATTACATCTGATTTTATTTATTTACGATGAGTTCAAGGACCCCACTGTTTTTAAACCGGTGGAATGGTCTGAAGCACCTCTCGGGGACAACACACCCGAGCCACTATTATCATCCGGTGGAACGGATCCTACACTTCTCAGGGCAAAATGCTCCTGAGCCACTATTCTTAACTGGTGGAATGGCTTGAAGCACCTCTCAGGGATAATACACCTGAGCCACTATTATCATCCGGTGGAACGGATCCTACACCTGGTCCTGACTCACGTAATCTTCCACTTTAAATAATTAGTGTCTTATTCATTACTTAATTCATATCATATTCTTATTCACATTGAGTATAGGGCCTCACTATTCTTAATCCGATGGAATGGATTGAAGCACCTCTTGGGGACAACACACCCGAGCCACTATTATCATCCGGTGGAACATATTCTACACCTCCTAGGGCAAAACGCTCCTGAGCCACTATTCTGAACCGGTGGAACGGCTTGAATCACCTCTTAGGGACAGGATACCTGAGCCACTATTATCGTCTGGTGGAACGGATCCTACACCTCGGCCCAACTCACGTGATCTTCCACTTTAAATAATTAGTATCTTATTCAGGGATTTTAATCGACCATAAATCAGGCCTACATGAAAAATTCCATGACATAAAGGTACAACATATGATATCATATAATTTTAATCCCTACTCAACTATTCACATACTCAAATACATATCATACTCTAGTTCACATTAACACACATTTGCATTGGGACTATAAATTCGTACATACATACAATTAGAACACAGAACACAGAATACGCTTGACATAATTAAGCGATCAATAACCATGCTCGTCACCTACTTCAAGTAGACATACATCCACATTCCGCCATAAGTAAAGGTAAGAAATGACTTACCTAAATTCGAAGCTAGCTAAGCAAATTGAGAAAGTGGAAGAGCTATCGAAAGCTCGAAAATCCACGAGAAAGTTTTCCTAGATCACCGATAGAAATCGGACTAGGTCAGAAACTATCTCATCAATTAATAATTCACATATTATAATTAAATAAATGCAAACGGATATAAACGATCTTTCTTGGAGAATGTGTCCAAAACTCAGGACTCAAGAGCATAGCTCTATTAAGATTTAAGATTAAAATATAAATCAAATGATTTAAAACCGAAAGACAAAAATCGATTAGATAAAAGACACACAACACAATCAATTTTATAAAACCATCCCCGAAGATTAGAGTTTTTAATGCCTAAACTACGAATCGACCAAATCACTTCGATTACCTCAAATTGATAGTTTTAAAACATAATTAAACTAATTTTAGATAAATCTAGATAATCAATTTCAACAAAACAATCTTTCGATTAACCAATTCTAGACGGTCCGCTTTCAAAATTAGGGTTTTAAAGCCCACGACACAAACTCAGATAATTTAAATCAATTAATTTCAATTAAAGGTATTAGAATGCAATTATGATCATTTCAACTATTTCTATAAATTTAATTTTAGAAAAACAAATATACAAATGATCAATTTCATAAGTTCACTTGAAAACTAGGGTTTTAGGCCCGAAAATGCAATTCGGTTAAATTTTATTAATTTTTTTAAATTGAATGTTTAAAAATGCAATTAGACATATTTTATAACATATCATATAATCAATTGCTCAAAACCAATAAAAGAAATACTCATTTCAGCATAATTAGGGTTTTTGAGCCCGAAACGCAAATCCAATCAATTCTCGCTAAAATATATAAATTGACGGTTCGAAAATGTAATTAAATATATTCTAATATAAATTATATAGTCAATTGAATAAAATAACCCAATTACACAATCCAATTTAGTCCCGTAAGAGTTTTGACCTAGAAATCAAATTCGATAAATAATACATAAATTTCTCAAATTAACGGTTCTAACATGAAATTAGATACATTTAAAAACATATTGTATAATCAATTTATCCAAAATCGCCAAATCGGACGGATCCAAAAAATTTGGACATAACCTGGCCTAAAATTCAATTTTCCAAATTCCCAACACAAACCATACAATGAACATATCCAAATCAATCTCACAGCACATATATACATAATTAAACAATTAATTTAGCTTATCACAAGCTAAATCATACTCAATTAATCAAATCCACATTAGGGTTTTCAGAAATTTATACCCAACGAAAATCAACGAATCGGAGCAAAGGAAGGCTGGGGAAGCTTTGTCGGGGGTCAGGGGTGGCTCGTCGGTGGTCAGCGAGGCTCGCCGGTGACTGGGCGGCGGCGGTGCGACCTGCACGTTACTGCTGCTGGCGCGCTGCTACTGCTGCGGTTGAGCTGGCTGCCGCTGCGTTGCTTCGGCTGCTACTGCAGCGTCGCCGGTGGCAGCTGGTTGGAGGTCGGCTGGCGGGGTAAAGCAAGGAGGAGCTGGGAAGAAGGAGGCTGGGGCTGGGGTTTCTTGGCGCAGAGAACAGGGAGTCAGGAAGCAGGGAAAGAGAAGAGAAGGGAGAGGAGAGAAAAGGAAAAGATGAGGGGGGGGTCAGGCATTCCGATCAGGTTGGGGTTTTTTTTTTTTTTTTTTTTTTTTTTTACAAATACAAGTATAAAATAAACTACTAAAAGTTTAAAAATTATTATTGGGAGATTTTATCTAAAATTCATTAAACAAAAATTATTGTGTAAGGTTCCGACAACTTAAAATTAATAAAAAAGCTATATAAAGAATTTCAGAAATATTTTCGGAAGAATTTACCAACGAACGTAAAAATTATATTATTTATAGATATATATTATAAGACCTCAAAAAATTATTTAAAAGCATATAATAACATATTTAAGTCAAATTCGGATAAACCGAGACTAATTTAAATAATTTCCGAAATTAGTTTTCCGCAAGCTAGAAAAAAAACGTAAAACAGAAGAAATTCTTAAATAAGTTCCAAAAATCTTTTTAATTTAAACCTTTCCGAAAATATTAACGATTTTCAAAAAACAAATAAATTAAAAATCGGAGATATTTTCTACAGATAAAATCATAAAAATAAATTTAACTATTTAAACAGAAATTCTATAATTTAAATAATATATTTCGTTAACGAAATATAACTCCAAAATAAAGTCATAATCACACGACGAAGTTATAATCGAAAACGAATATAAAATATTAAAAATCAAAACACGAGAAAGAATGGGAATACATATTTTTAACCAAAAATCGAAATTATAAGAATATAATAAAATCATGGTCGTGAATGAATTTATCTAAAATGGTTTGCAATGACAACGATTAATTAAATTCAAATATGAATTCGAAATCGTCGATAAATCCATAAAACAAATCGAAATTAAAATAATTAAATATTGACATCAAATTACGCTAAGTAAATCATTAGGCTTAATAAAATTCAATTTAAAAAATATGAGGTATTAGAATAGTTGTGCCAAAAGGACGTCAAAAGGGCATGGGAGTAGCATGAAGCTTATGCAGGGGTGAAGAGCTTTGAATGAGCATGGGCGAGGAGTGCTCGACGGTAATGGAGGAAGGCAGGGAGTTAGGTGAGGAAATTGAATGAAGTAAGGAGAGAGAGTAGTGTGTGTGTGGAGGTTGCATAGTGGCCAAAAGAGAAAATAGGCAGGAGATGTGAGGCACGATCAGGGTAAATTTTTTTAGTAAAAGTCCAATGGACACATCGCTTGAGATGTGGGAATTGATGGTAGTGGTGATGAATGTAGGATAGTTAGGTTCAAGGTGTAATCATGAAAAAATAGATTTGGTCAGGAGAAGATTGAATCACGTAGGGAAAGAAGGAAGAAGAGGAAAAAGGAAGTTGAGAAGAAGAAGAATAAAAGGAGGAGAAAAAGAAAATAAGTTTAGGGTTAGGATTAGAATTAGATTGAAATAATTTAGATTAGAAAACTAAGGTAAAACTAATTATCAACCATTTAGGGTTAGGTTTAGGTTAAAAATATCAATGATTCATAATAAAGATTAGGATTAGGTCAAGATTTAAGATTAAGGAATTAGGGTAAGGTAGAAATATCAATTTTTAAGATTAGAAGTAGGTTAAGATATTAATTACTTAGGATTAAGATTAGATAAAATTTGGGATATTACACATACCCCATGATTCACTCTAACACCACCTTAGCACCACCATACTCCCACACAGCCTGAACTTCTCCAAGAGTTTTAGTGCTCCCCATTTCCACCCTCCTTTACCTTAACTTTTCCCGAGGTTGTATTCTTAAGCTCTAATATTGTATTATTCTTGTTTCGTAGGTGATTTTTTGGTGATATTAGAGGAGGTAAGTTAGGCTTACGTACTTAGAGACTGGTATCCTTTTTAGTAAGGGCACATGTCGTAATTAGGGCTTATATGTGCAATGTGTATTTTTATGTAATATCCTATTTAGTAATGTTATATGGATAAAAAATTTTATGATAATACTATTATATGATATCTTGAAAGTGAGAAAAAATGTAAGTATAAAATTGTGTATATTGTTAGGTAGTGTGAATCTAGATACATAGTACCTATACATAATTGGGGTTATGTATTTTATGATATAAATGTCAAAGGTTAAAATTTATTTATATTAGGATTCATAAGGTTTTTGGAAAAATAAGAGTATTTTAGCTATCTTAAGGACATTATGGTCATTTGTTTATAATATGAAAAATAATCATGGCATGATAAGTATTTGAGGATGTTATCAATTATTTTATAAGTAATGTGATTAAATGATGGTTGAGTAAGACACAAGTTACCTAATATGAAAATTTGAGGTTTTTGATAGGAGAATGGAATTTTGGTTAATAAGGGTTTAAAATAAAATGTTGGTATTTTAAAAGGGGAATAGACTTTAAATATGCTAACTATGATATTTAGAATATTTGGGATAATGATAAGTAGCAAAAGTATGCTAAAATGAGAAGTTATGTTCATCTAGTAAAATTAGGGTTTTTTAGGGGAATTATAGACTTTTTTCTTGGGGAATGCCCCAGTTATTGTGTGGTTGTGCCTTACATGTTTTTAATTATGTGTTAAGCATATCTACATGAGTCCTGCATGATGATTTTGATATAAACAACTCTGAATAAGATACTAATCATTTAAAGTGAAAGATTACATAAGTTTAACTGAGGTATATGTTGGGTCTATTCCACTAGACGATAATAGTGGCTCAAGAACATTCTATCTTGACAGGTGCATCGATCCATTCCATTGGATTAAGAATAGTTGGGCCCTAAACTCATAGTGAATGAGAATATGATTTTGGGATAAGTACTAATAGATAATATATTAATTACTTAAAGTGAAAGATTAAGTGAGTCAGGACCGAAGTGTTGTGCTCGTTCCACTGGACGATAATAGTGGCTCAGGTGTGTTCTACCCTGAGAGGTTCCATAGAATTAATTATAGTGGGATCCCTGAACTCAATGTAAATAAAATAATGGATCTTGTTTATATCTAATAATGAGTTATAGGATTAGTGATTACCTTGCATCGCTTTATTGTTAACTCACATGTATATTTTTTATCTTTTGTATCGTTACTTTGGTTGTATGTTTACCTTACTCAATACATATCGTATTGATTATTCTTTTTATGAGTGCTACTTATTCTCACAAGTAGACAACTCGGATATTTTTGTGCAAGTCGATGATGACTCTTTGGATGATTTTGTTGCATATGATGCCTTATACATGGAGGAGTAATTCTTATGTATTAGGGTTGGGCATAGAATCATGTTATCTGGTTGTTAACTTTTACCCGGATACCTTTTTGGACTTTTGATTCCATAGGATCCCTTTTCATATATTTTGATATTATACTTAGAGTTAACCTCAAAACTTTATCTATTTTTATAGAGGGTCTCTTACTCTATGTTTATCATATTTTAAGCCTTAACTATTTTTTCTTATATTCGATGTAAGGATGGTATGGTAAACCAGACTTATATCAATTACAGCAGTAACACCCAACTATTTTGATAATATTCTTGCGCTAAAATGAAAATTTTTCAATAATAAAATTTAGGATCTTACAATAATATAACACAAAAATTCTAATCTAAGCAAGCGAAACTTGATTTAATGCTAATTTCAATGCAAGTGCATGAATGAGTACATAAACCATCGTGGTTGATGGTGATATACCACTTTTTTATGCAATGACAAGTAAAGAATGAGCATCTCAATAAATAAAATAAATTTGAAATCTATATATGAGATTCCTTCCATGTACTTTGTTTAGACTCCACTTATTTGATTTGAACATCAATCTAGAGGTTACTCTAACCATTCTATATACATTTGATGTTGCTAATTTAGAATTAGAATCTACCGTGTTGATAACATGTTATAATATTGGGAAAATCATATGGAAAAATATGACCCAATAGAGAGAGGAAGACATAAGGGAGTCACTTGTTATTCTTATTGATACATCTTCTCCCCATCTCAATACATATATATTAATCCAAGTCACAGTAGGAGTCGAGGAGCTAACAATTACAACTATAATGGAAAGAGGGGTTACAATTGGTGGGAATAATTAGGAGTATTAAATATAGGACTAAATATTATACAAATAAATATACATCCACCTAAATAGGATAGTTACTATATTTAAAACATAATTTTATTTTTATTTTTTGGTTTGAGTTACATAAAAAACTAATTTATTATGATTTGAGATATTTTTGAATTTGAACTGCAACATATTTCATAGCCCTACCAATGTTATTGGAATCTTTACATGGACATATACACATATTTATATGATATATTCTTATTTTATCTTTGAACTAGATTCTTAAAATGACAACGTCTTTTACCATGTAAGACAAAAAAACATCATAATAGGAATTGGCATAGTTTTCTTTTAGAAATTTGATTCCATTTAGCTATGCATTGTGGGCGATGCCAATAAGACCTACATTGTTATGTTTGTCTAGTGATTGGTTTATGATACTAGATATAGAAATAAATGTTTTTTAGCGAATTGTAATTGTAAACCAAAGGGTGTTATCATCATATTTAGTATAAGTTTGGTCACAGTACCTTTTTTCATACTAAATGTAATGCTAAAATATTTAGAACTTTAAAAACAAAACATAAAATAGATAAATCAGTGAAATAAATTATATTATAACATAAGAACATGTAGTACAAAGATCAACTTGGGATATAGGTATAACAAAAAGGAGGGAGCAAACGAAAGATAAAATGGAATATAGAGTCCAAAAGAGATATCTAGAATCCTAGACAGTGTTGCACGGAGACAAGTAGAAATGCAAAAACATTAATTTCTCAAACAAAAAAAAAAGGAAACGAGGATTAAAGGAAACAACAAAGAAATCAAATATATATATATATATATGTATGTATGTATGTATGTATGTATATGTATGTATGTATGTATGTATATTAACTTAAGAAAATAATACTATAATAGTTGTGCATTATGTTTTATTTAATAGATGTATTATAATCTTTATTTTTATTCTACTCAAATATTTGAATCAGAGTCACATAGCAAGCCAAAACCTAATATAATAAAACATTTTCTTGAGGGGGGGGGGGAAGAACCTGAGAAACCAACCTAAACTTTTGAGATTGGGAACAAGCAATGGCGTTGATCCATTTCACTCCATTTACTGAGTCCTTCTCTCTTTTGTCTGCTTCTCCATCTTAGCTTGAAGAAGCCAATAATTTATTGATCTCTATCTTTCATTCTCTCTCCCTCTGTCCTTTTTTCCATCTCCATCTTCTATATCTATAGGTGTTCATATATTGAATATCTAGTAAAAAAATTGGATGTTTGGGAAAAAAATTGAATATCCAAAATTTTGGACTAGATGATAAATAATATGTCGGATATTCAAAACTTTCAAGCATACCACAAATAAAAAATATTAGATAAAAAATTTGATAAAATGATAATAAACCGATCCAATTTGAACCGATATGATCTAATGATTTGATTCGAGTCTAAAATTATATTATATTCAATTAATAATTTCAAACGTTGAATCAAATTTAAATATTTAATAAGAATAATAATTAAAGAAAGTACAAAATTTACTTACAATAAATTGTCTCTTTTCAAAACACACACACACACACACACACGTATATATATATATATACAATAAAATGTTATAAAAAATAAATAGTTTTTAGAGTATATATGTATATAATTTATCGAATCAAATATTTTTTATATTTATTGAATCGGTTATTTTGTTTGAAAAAATATTGGATCTATTATTTAATTTTGTAAATCAGATCGATTTGAATATCATACTAACTCGTTAAATATTGGATAATATGAACAACCCTATCTACCTCTCCATAAATCAAAGCAACAACGACATTTGGGGAAGCAACACCATTTCCAACATGTTTGGCAGTCTCGACCACCATTCCTGTCCCCAGAACATTTCCGAGACGTAAAATGCAACCTTCATGCTATTTTCGTGCTTCCATGATCCTAGGGACACAACACAAGTCGATCCCAAATAGTTATCACTTATAACTCTCCATCCAAACCCGAAAGGCCATCGCTCCTCCATAGACATCATTTAAAATAATATAGTATCTATACACTATTGTAAGAGTAATACAATCTACCCTAACGGGATAGTAAACAACAAATGACCAACATGTGACCATAAAATACTCGTAAGTGATAACATGATTCACTATAACTATAAAGATAATGATAATACATGCGGTCATGGAACATTTAGAAAAGCATACCATAATACATGTTACACATGGTATATAAATAACATGGAAGCATTTACAACATAATGGAAAACAATAATGTTATCTCTGCTACTAAAAACTTACAACTCTTACAACCTGCCTATGGCTTTCAAGTGGCCCATAAAAGATAAAAAAAATTCAAAAGAAAAACAAAAGCTTTCTCCCCTAGCATATTAAAGAATTTTTTACTCTTCTGTTTTCCTTTTCCTAGTACGTTTGTTCCGTATTTTAAGTTTTCTTCTTATCTAGATAGATAGAGAGAGAGAGAGAGAGAAGCAAAGCTGATATACAAATTAGTGGTACAAATTAATATCTGCCAATCAAATATCTTGGCAAACCAAAAACATCTATCCTCATGACTTTGATAAAACCCTAAATTCTATCATTTTGAATCACTCATCCTTATCCTTCTCCTTTTTCTACCATAAAAACAATGAGAAATTGCATTTGATGCCCCTTCATCTGAAAAAGAATGAATGAAGGAAAAAATTGGATTAGAGATGAAGGAAAAAATAAACATATTTAGAGAGAGATTGAGCGAATGAGCCGAAGAAGAGAAATGTTGAGAAGTAATTGGATATGATGTTCCCCAAAAAAAATAACAACGAAGAAAAGAAGAAGAAGGAATAACTGACCTAGACCGCCATGTAATCAGTTGTTAAAACAAAAAAGAAATTACCAAATACCATAGCTACGGTCAAGCAAAAGTCCATTTATTATATTCCATTTAAGGTTATCACATAGATCCTACTTATTATCATTTTCTCTACAAGGGTAATAATAAACTAAAGCAATACAGCTCTATATTTATCAAACATTAAATTGAGACTTGCATTCGCTTACAAATTCAAACAATTGATGTTAGCAACTACTTAAGTAATTAGTTGATTCACCAAAGAAAAATAAGGAATAAGGTTTACCTATCATTCGTCCATTTTGGTTAGCAAAAAGCACCATTTCAGAAAAGATCAGGTCACCTTTTTTCTTTTTTCCTGACAACAACGCTAATAATAAACCAAAGCAATAGAACTGCATATTCATCAAACTTATTATTGACCTTTGCAGTAACTTACGAATTCAAACAACTAATGTTAGCAACTCCATAACTAATTTAACTGATTCACAAGAGAACAATACTGAAAAAGGATTATTTATCATTCATCCATTTTGGTCAGCAAAAAGCAGTATCTCAGAAAAAAGATCAGAAGGAAAAGAAAATGCCTCTACTAAACATTTAGATAATCAATATTATAAACTACTGGCGCTAAGCAAGTCGAGCAAGTGGAGACAGTGGTTTGATAATCTATTACCTTGCACACATTATGCTAAAAGTGCCAACCTTTAGAACGCCAGTATCTCCTCGCGTTCTCTCTGGCTCGAGCTTTTTTCACCTTCAAGAAAAGCCTGTATGCTCTCTCAGTCATATTTGAAGCCAACAATTTGTGGCTCAGTTTGCTATACAAAAGCCTGCTAGGGCAAAGACCTTTACTCAGAGACTCTTCCATAACAAGTACGGCACTGTCAAGCTGCCCATTGTTGCATAGGCCATTAATGATGTATTCATATACTTCCACGTCCAATTCATAACCACTTTCCTGCATCTCACCCCACAATTTCAATAGCATTCCACATTTACCGAATCTAGAAAGCCGCATAAGCAATAACTTGTATGCAGTCAATGATACCTTACACCCAGCTTTCCTAGCATTGTTATAAATCATCATGGCAGCATATGGAGGGCCGTAACTACACAAACGTTCTAGGAAGGAAGTCACAGTCCCCGTAGTAGGAACAATACCTCGATCTAACATTTCTTCAAACATTTCAAGTGCATCAGCCACTTTCCGTGATTTGAGAAGGGCATCAATCAACATGGTAAAAGTATCTACATCCGGTACACAATTATTATGCAACATTTGTTCGTAATACTTCAAGGATTCATCCAGAGCTCCCACTGAAGCATAGTTAGTTATCATAGCATTGTAAACACGCGTATCGGGAATATGCCCCTCTTTTTCCATGCTTCCAAAAATCTGAACAGCATTATCAATCTGACCAGCTTTACCTAAACCATTAATAACATAGCTATATGTCAAACCGTCTGGATCAAATCCATCTTCAACCATTGCCTTCAAACTCCTCTCCATCTCAGCAACCCTGCCTAATTCACCCCACCCGCCAATCATTAAATTATAAGTCGTACAATTGAACTCTATCTTCCCTTTCATAGAGTTAACAAGTGAATTTGCCTTTCCCACACGAGACCGCCGGCACAAACACTGCAAAAGCACGTTTAATGAATCTACATCACGACTCATTCCAAAATCCTCCAACTTCCCAAACATCTCAACTGCTTTGGATATACGACCAGTCCTAATGAAACTGTCCATGACAATAGTTAATGTCATACAGTTTGGACGAATTCCCTCCGAACACATTTCTACAAGCTTATCCACCATAAAATTCAAGAATTTTCTTCTCCCTAATGCTTTCAGAATTATATGGTAAGCATTTGAGTCTTTAGAAACAGTGTCCTGCTTAATCGCCCAATTGAAAAACTGAACCATTGCATCCCCACTTAGATTTCCCTTGTTCACTACTCTAGCAACAACGTCAAGGTTTAACTCTAGATGGGTAGCAGCGCTAGTTAAAGCATTTTCAACAGCAGTTTTCCCTTTAAGTTTTTGAAGAAATACTCCCCGCAGCTTATCTTCCGGTAGCAAATAGGTATCAACAAAAGGAGGGTTATATTGCAATTGGCTATGAGTTTGGGGGCGGAGATTCTGTGCATGTGGTTTATGGCGAATTGGGAGTAGGTCAGAAAGTTCATTAAGAACTTTCGATTCGTCAAAGGAATTAAATCCATTTTTGGCGACTGAATGATGTTCTTCAGGATCGATTTCAGAATTCTCTGGGATTTCAATGGTGGTTGAAAATGATGTCTGCGAAAAGGGTGAAAGCAGAGAATAGGCGTGCCTGGCATTAACAAAGTAGGCGGAAAGAACCAATAAGCGATGGGAGCGTAGGGCCATGGCAGCTCCCGTGAAGTAACATTAGTGACCGACAATCGCAAGCAAATTCAGCACCGTGTATCGCAGCTATAAACTGTTAAGACCGTCAGCAATTCCTCGTCGATGTCAAGCATTGCTTCAATACTTCTCTTGCAACAAGGGAGGCTCGCTGCTCCCTCACGTTGCTGGTTATGGTGTAGTGGATGAGCCGTGCGTTGCTTCACTTGAGCAACTTGCAACCTTAAACTTCCGGACGTTGTGGGCACTTGAATTTAGTCGATTCAATTCAATACTCTAATAACGTATAAACATGAATTTCAGCGGTACAAACATCAATTAGAGGAAAGTAACGAATTTGAGTAAAGCTAATAATCTTAATTTCTTACTTTTGAGTATGATTATCTTTCAAACACTGTGGATATTTTCGATCAACCTTCTTTGTTCATCCATCTTCTCCCTTCGTCGTTCGATCGAAATAGCGCCGGAGATAACTTGGTATTTGTAGTAATTCGAAGATGGATGACTGTAATGAGCTAGAAACTGACATGTAATACCAATTAGCTTTATTAGTTGATTGTAATCTGTTAGACTAGTTGTTTGTTATTAACAGATACAAACTGTTGTATTACGAGGGATATACATATATACAGGAGCTGTGAAGGGAATAAGTATCGAAGAAATATATACACAGCATTTCCCATCATCTACCTCTCCTCACTCTGTTTTATTGAATATATGCTGTAACACCCCTAAATTTAATACTGAAAAATTTCGTTTAAATCAAAAGGTTAGCGGAAGCAAAAGAATTAAAACCGTAAACTTGAGGGTATTACCGCCACACTTAGTACCAGACCGGTTCATTCCTACCGTTTCAGTATTAAGTGCTAAGGCTAAATCCGATCATCAATAAGTACGAATTATCATAAAACGCAAGATGACATTTAGCATAATCGTTAATAAGATATAAGTCAAACAAAAGTTTGAATACAATTTAGGATTACAACCCCATAATGCTTTTTCTTTAAAAACGGGAAACGTAATACAAAATATAGCTAACAAAACAATCCCCAAAAAGGATCAGTATCCGGATCGCCTACTCACTCAAGTCAAGCCTTCCACCCCAAGATAGTACCCGATCATAAACCTGCACAGGAAGTCTGCTCCCCACCATCGGTGGATCATCACAGGACCCATTCAATCAAGGTAGTATCAGTATGGGTCCAATACTGAGTAAGGGCGTAGGTGCGCTAAGGCCAAGCATACCATCATACAACATAACATGCACAGCACAAACACATAAGCAACATGTAATATTATGGATGATGTAGATCGGTTATGGTCCAATCCAACTTCTTCTTTTCATAACTCTGATAATTATAGTCGATTCACATCATAATCGTTATGAATCCATGAGAGTGAGGGAACCCCACTATTATAGCCGGTGGATCGGTCACTTATAGGGCAGAACGCACCTAACCACTATTTTATGCTGGTGGATCGGTCTCCAGGGCAGAACGCTCCTGGCCACTATTATGCCGGTGGATCGGTCTGGCCCCGACTCTCATAGTGTTTCACTGTGATTATAACGTATCTTTCCATGATTTATTTGTAAGTCATTTCACACCATAATCTTTGTTAATCCATGCGATTACGGGAACCCCACTATTATAGCCGGTGGATCGGTCACTTATAGGGCAGAACGCACCTAACCACTATTATACACCGGTGGATCGGTCTCCAAGGCACAACGCTCCTGGCCACTATTATGCCGGTGGATCGGTCTGGCCCCGACTCTCATGGTGTTCCACTGTAAGTATATAGTATCTTTCCCATGATTTAATTATAACATACTGTTTGGTTTGTTGAGCTCGGGATCCCCCGCTATTATAGCCGGTGGATCGGTCACGTATAGGGCAGAACGCACCTAACCACTATTATATGCTGGTGGATCGGTCTCCAGGACACCCCGGCACCTGGCCACTATTATGCCGGTGGATCGGTCTGGGTCTGGCTCAACAATCTTACTCTTTAAGTAATTAGTATCTTATTCGTATCTTATCAAATAAAGCTTTCCACCCTTGACATACATATCAACTACCCTCTACGTCTATCCTCCCTAGGGGGCCCGTCCTATATCTTGAGACTCTTGCGCCCCTTATCACACCCCGACATCCATTCCCTTTACACTTACCCTTAGATGAAAGAGTTAACCCCTACGGGTGTGGGTTAGGCCC
Source organism: Tamarix austromongolica (assembly GCA_039764185.1). Classification (NCBI taxonomy): domain Eukaryota; kingdom Viridiplantae; phylum Streptophyta; class Magnoliopsida; order Caryophyllales; family Tamaricaceae; genus Tamarix; species Tamarix austromongolica. Next base: position 18,788,186 of record CM077815.1, read on the forward strand.
TACACTCATGACATCAACTCCACCTCCCATCACCCCCTAGGGTTTTCCCTTGAAAACCCTAATTGGGCCGATGTGGCCCGACCTTCTCCCACTTACGCTACCTTTACCTCATTCAACGCCCCACATCTTACCTCAATTAGATCCTCTCCCAAAACATATCACTTTACCTTTCGATTCAGCACATAACCATGAAAACCCTAGTTGATCACCTCAGCCTTAGTACATTTCTTCTCCCACAAGTAACCTCTCTCTTTTCATCCCAAAGTCTCTTCTTCCACATGGGAACCCATACTCACCTTTTATATAAATGAAATCTCACTCTAACCCATACTCTACCCTTCCTTAATCATTCTTACTTTTGTACTTCCCAAATTTCCATTTTCTCCCAAAAACCCTAATCGGATTCCTTATACACGCTTGCACCAACCTACGTACTATTTTTCATCCCAAGTCTCCAATCGCTCCACAACTCTCCCATTCTCTTATTTACACCATAATTCAACTTTTCTCACATAAGATTCGCCCCCATGCAAGATTTAGCCATCCCATGCAAACAACCCAAGTCACCATGCCAATTTTACGACTCGCATGCATGGTTCCCCAACTCTCTTTTATTTTGGTCATTCCTCCCTTATTAAATCTTCTCTCATGGATCATAAGGTACTTAGGTCAACTTCATATCCCCCTTAGTGAACTCACTTCCCATTTATTTCCTTTTTATCCTTTCATTCCCATATCATCATAACAATCACCCTAGCATGCATGTCCTAGAGGGTTATATCATATCACCTCATAAACATCATACATATACATGTCATGCTCATATCATAGGAACACATACAAACATACCTCAATCTCCAAGCTGCGCTACATAAGACAAGTTTCCCACAATCATATAATACACGACATAGCATGGCATATACAACATTCAAAACATACAGGTCACACATCACACAAAGGCCATAGCTTCGTCCTTACCTAAGGCGACGTCGGGCTTGGAGCACGCTCCTCTAACTCCTTAGGGTTTTGGTCGGGATTACCTATAAAAGGGGGGAAATGCTAAGTATTAGTTTCCCTTATAAGTACCACAATTCCTCATTCTAGTTTAGGATTAGAGTTTTTATTACTAAAGAGGGTGTTATACAAAAACTAGGGTTTTTACCTTAGGATTAGTATACTAAATATTAGTAGTCAAAATATAGTTATAAAAGATACTTATTGTTACACTTATTTTATTAAGCCCATTAGTTCCATTATTATAATACTAATGTTCACTAGTCATAGTAAAATAGTGATAATAATAATAATAATAATAATAATAATAATAATAATAATAATAATAAGACTACTAATAGTGACACTTATGTTTCAAGTAATAGAACTCTAGCGTTTTTAAGATTAAGTCTAACAATGGTGTTAGGTTTGAAATAATAATATTAAAATGTCACAATATTACAAGTAAACTATTCCTAAGGGTGATAATGATAATAGTAATAATACTAATAATGATGATAATAATAGTAATAATAATCATAATAACCCTAGCAATAATAATAACAATAACAATAACCCAGTATGGTTAAGTATTAATAATAATAACCTTAGTAAGGTAATAGAAATAATAATGATAAAATGTTAATACTAATAACAATAAGACCAAAGTTAAGTATAATATCAGTTAGGGTTTAAAAGGGATGTTAGTAGTAGTAAGAAAATAAGAACATTAATGATGGCGACCATAATAATGATAATAATAATAATAGTGATAGTAATGAAAGAAATAATAATAATAATAGTATTAATATTGGTAGAAAATAGTAGTAGTTATATAAAAGGGGTATTAGGGTTTGGATGAGTGGAGAACCACCTAGGGTCGGTGGTGGTCCGGCGGCGGCGCGTGGCGGCGACGGCGGCGGCCGAGGGTGGTGGAGAGAGGTGGAAGACGAGGGAGGAAGGAGGAGAGGGAGGCAGAGAAAGATGGAGGTAGAAGGTAGAGGGAGGTCTGCTGGACATTTTGGAGGGTGGAGGAGGCGCTGGTGGCGGCTGGGTTGGCGGTGGAAGGCGGCGCAAGGGCGGCGAGGGGTTGGAAGGGGCTGCTCGGTGTGGCTATTTTGCACGGCCAGGGCGGCATGTGCAGGGAAAATCGAGGGCTGAGGAGGGCTTGGTTAGGTGGAGGGTGGTGCAAGGTGGGGTTCTGGGCGGCGTTCGACCGGCAGAGTTGGGGGAAGGCGGCGGTCGACGCGTTTGATGGGGCGGCGGCGAGAGGGAGCAAACCCAAGGTTTCGGGGTTCCAAATCCCGAACCCAGGTGATCAATGGGGGTATTTATAGGTAGGGTGGTCAGGCAAGGCCAGGGGAAGAAGACAAAGGGGGGTGTAGGCGCTAGGCTGGCCGGCAGGCGGCAGGTCCTGCCATGGCAGGTTGGGTCAGGGAGGGGGAGAAGAAAAGGGAAAGAGATGGGCACGCGGGAAGGGGAGCTGTGGAGCTTGTTGGGGTCGAAAAAGGAAAAGAAAACAACAGGGAGGCAGGGGAGGACGGTTGGCGCTGGTGGCTGCCGGTGAAGATCGCGCGGCAGGCGTCGAATGCAGGACGCGGCGCAGGTCGGGGAGGAAGAAGACAAGCAGGGTGGACCGGCGGTCCAGGGAAGAAAAGAAAGGGGAGAAACCGGCCGGTCGACAACGGTTATAACGTCCATAAGTCAAACGCGGCGTATTGAGGGTTGTGGGAGGAAAACGCAGCGTTGCATCGAAGGTTGGCAACGGCTATCTCTTTACTTAGCGCGACGCGGCGTCTCAACAAATTGAGCGGCGAAACGCTATGTCGCGATTATGGGAAGGGGGCCGAACGGCGCTGGGCCGCGGGCGAGGGAAAGAGGAGGGGGAAGAGGCTGGCGGCTTGGCACGCGAGACGGGGGGAGAAAGGGATCTGGGTCGGTGGGCTGGCCCAGTCGGGGGAGAAAAATGAGGAAAAAGAAATGAGTAAAGGAGGAAGAAAGAAGAAAAGAAAAAGAAAAGAGAAAAAAGGAGAAAATGATAAAATGGTTGGGTTGGGGTATTGGTCTTTATTTATTTATATATTTATTTTAGATATTTGATTTTAAAAATAATTATTTTAAGTATAATAATTAAATTAATTAAACTATTTTGGGTAAATTGTCCTTAACTCCCATTTTAATTAGTAAAATGTCCAAAATTTTATAAATACTTATTTATTATTGTCTCTTTACTTTCCTCAATTACTTTCCTCTTTATTTAATAAGGTAATTTATTTTATTAATTTTCTCTTATAAATCCTCATTTTGCCATAATTCCTAAATTAGGATTTTTGGGATATTTCATATGCAGTTATCGAATACTATTCCCTCCATTAGAGTTCCTTACCTGTATGTGTGTGTACTCTCTTAAGTTAGGTGACTGATTATAACATTGGTATCAAAGCCCTGAATAATGGTGAACTCTAAGGTTCAATCGCAGGAAGCCATCGACAGAATAGATGAAGCCTTGAAGAATTTCATGTCTAAAACATCAAACAAACATGAATCGTTGGAAGCAAGATACAAAAGAATAGAAGGGCTGTTGTTAGGAATGCAAATAATTCCTATTTCTGTAGAAAATTCCGACCAAGCAATTCCCTCAATTCAGCAAGAAGAATTTCCTCAACAGCGAAATTCATCTAGCCTGGGCAGAGGAGGAGGAAGTTTTCACCATACTCAACTCTCTAAGGTGGAGTTTCCTCGTTTTGTTGGAGAAAATTTTGAGGGATGGTTGTACCGCTGTGATCAATTCTTTGACATTGATCAGACACCATCAAATGAGAAGGTCAAGATAGCAGCTATACATCTTGAAGGGAAGGCATTACAGTGGCATCAAGCCTTCATGAAATCAAGAATCACCAGAGATGTGCCGAGATGGGAAGAATACATAGTAGAGATGAGTGTCTGATTTGGTCCCTCCCTATTCGATGATCCAATGTTTGAACTCAAGCAATTAAAGCAAACATGAACGGTCAATGAATATAATGAGTCCTTTGATGCCTTACTCACCGGAATAAGTTTGAGCCCTGATCTTCCACTCAGCTGCTATTTGAGTGGTTTAAACTCAGTAATCCAAACTCCAGTGTGGATGTTTAAACCAGCTTCCATTTTGAAGGCTCAAGGAGAAGCTAAATCGCAAGAAAATTATCATCACTCCTTGAAAGATACCCAATCAAATCCCGCCTTACTCCCAAAGCCTAGTACACTAGGGACAATCTTTAAATCGAGTCAACTCTCAAAACCATTAAATGCTACTCCTTCTCAACAAAAATTGACCTTACAGCCCAGAAACACTACAGCTAGGAAGCAACCGAGAATGCTGTCTAAGGAAGAACTGGAAGAGAAACGAGTAAAGGGCCTGTGTTTTTGGTGTAATGATAAATATACACCAGGGCATAGATGTAGAAATAGGAAGCATATTTTTGTAATTGAAACAGAGGCAATAGAAGAAGATGAAAGTATACAAGAAATTGAAGATACTCAGTTGGAGGAATTTCACGAGGAAACACCCACTATTTTAGTTCATGCCTTAGTTGGGTCATCACCTTACCAGACTATGCGTGTAACTGGTTATTCCCATAATAAACCTTTACACATACTCATTGACAGTGGGAGTACTCATAATTTCATAGATGATTCCACTGTTAAAAGGTTAGGGTGTTTAATTCAACCGATGAAACCTCACTCTATGGTAGTAGCAGATGGTAGCACCATGGATAGTAAAGGAATCTGTAAAGATTTGGCTTGGAAAATTTAGAATACTTGGTTCAAGGTAAATATGACGGTCATTACCTTTGGATCCTATGATATGGTACTAGGAATTGAATGTTTATCAACACTTGGACCTATTTTATGGGATTTCCAACAGCTTAAAATGGAGTTTACTTTTAAGGGAGTTAAACATGTTCTAAGGGGTTCTTAGTAGCCACTCAAACTCAAGTAGATTAGGGAGCAACAACTGAGCACATTACTAGTCAGTTGGCCATGAATTGTTGACAGTATCAAGGACTGATCAATCTCCACCAATAACTGAGGTAATGTACCTGTCCCTTAATGCCTTATTTTCAGAATTTAGCACTGTATTTGAAGAACCAAAATCATTGCCTCCAACTAGACCTAAATTCGATCATAGGATAAATCTTAAGGATGAAACCAAGCCTGTGGTTTTACGACCTTACAGATATCCTACCCCTTGAAAAGATGTTATGGAGAAAATTACAAAAGAATTGTTGGATAGTGGGGTCATTCAACATAGCCACCGTTCATTCTCCTCTCCTGTGGTCTTAGTGAGGAAGATGGAAAAATCTTGGCGGATGTGTATTGATTACAAGGAGCTGAATAAAAATACTATTAAAGATAAGTTCCCTATCCCAGTTATTGAAGAGCTACTTGTTGAACTGCATGGTTTCAAGTTCTATTATAAGATGGATCTTAGATCTGGATACCATCAAATCAAAATGTGGCCTCGCGATATTCATAAGATTGCTTTTAGAACTCATGAAGGGTTATATGAATTTTTAGTAATGCCATTTAGCCTTACTAATGCACCTTCCACTTTTCAATCCCTTATGAATGCCACTTTTAAACCCTTCCTTCACAAGTTTGTATCGGTGTTTTTTGATGACATCTTAGTGTACAGCTCATCCTGGGAACTACACTTGAATCATTTGAAGCAAGTCTTAGAAATGTTACAACTTAATACTCTCTTTTCCAAAAGGAGTAAATGTAATTTTGGATGTACAAGAATCAAGTATTTGGGACATTACATTTCTTCTGATGGGATTACTACTGATCCTAAGAAAATAGAAGCAGTCCTCAAGTGGCCCCAACCTCAAATTATGAAACAATTAAGGGGTTTTTGTGGGTCTATCTAGATATTATAGATGATTCATCAAGAACTTTGCCACCATTAGCTCTCCATTAACTAATCTACTCAAGAAGGAAAAGTTCAAGTGGGATTCTCATTCTAACATGGCTTTTAATACATTGAAACAAGCCTTATGTAGTGCACCAGTTCTAGCACTACCAGATTTTTCTCAAGAATTTGTTCTGGAAACATATGCTAGTGGGGTGGGTTTAGGGGCTGTTCTCACTCAGAAAGGACACCTTATTGCCTATATCTGTAAGAAATTGTCTCCTAGAAGTCAAACACTTTCTGCCTATGAGAAGGAACTATTGGCCATTGTCCTTGCAGTCCATAGGTGGCAACAATATTTGCAAGGAAGACACTTCATCATTCGAACTGATCATAAGAGCTTGAAATACCCCTTGGAGCAATAAATACACACTAGTAGCCAACAAACTTGGTTGGCCAAACTTTTGGGATATGATTGCTCTATTGTATATAAGAAGGGAATTGATAATATATTTGTTGATGTTCTTTCTCGAGTCACGGGACATGAAATTCAATTAATGGCCATCTCTTCCATTTCCCCTGCATTATTTCCTAAGGTGCAGCATACATGGGAAACTGACCTGAATATTAAGCATCTAATTACTACACTACAAACAAACCCCTCTGCAATCAAACACTACTACTGGAGTTAGGGACAATTGAGAAGAAAAGGGCATTTGGTTGTTAGTAATGATAATTCCTTAAGGCATGAAATCATTCAATTATTTCATGACTCACCTTCAGGAGGACATTTGGGGTTGGAGATAACAACCTAGAGAATACGGGATGTTTTTTTATTAAAAAGGAATAAAACGGGAAGTAAAGCAGTATGTGAGACATTGTCTTATATGCCAACAATGTAACAGAGATTTGGATAGACATTTCCATGGACTTTATCGATGCTTTACCTCCTTCTCAGGGTAAATCATCTATTTTTGTGGTGGTGGACCAATTTAGTAAAGCAGCTCACTTTGTAGCCCTCAAACATCCTTATACTATTATATTAGTAGCTTAATCCTTCCTTGAACATATCTACAAAAATCATGGCCTTCCTCAAAGTGTTGTTACAGATAGAGATTCTATTTTCATGTGGAAATTCTAGCAAGAATTATTCATCCTGCTTCAGATCAAGCATCACCCCTCTACTGCATATCACCATTAAAGTGTTGGACAAACTAAAGATGTCAATAAGTGCTTGGAAGAGTATTTGAGGTGCCTCTATATTGATGCTCCTTCTCTCTAGGTAAAAATGCTTCCTATGGCATAATGGTGGTATAATACACACTACCATACTGCCACTCATACCACACCTTATGAGTTGCTCTACGGTGTACTACCCCCTATTCACATTCCTTATATTCCAAGAGATTCAAAGGTTATGGAGGTTGATCAACTGATGAAGGAAAGGGAAGCAGCATTGCAGTTAGCCAAGTATCATCTCTCTAAAGCTCATAATCGAATGCAACAAAAAGCTAATAAGAAGAGAAGTGACAGACAGTTCCAGATAGATGATTGGGTATATTTGAAGCTGCAGGCATATAGACAGGGCAGTGTCAGAAGGAGTAAGCAACACAAGTTGTCCCCTAAATACTTTGACCCATTTCAGATCATTGGGAAGAAAGGTGCAGTGGCCTATCAACTTGCATTACCAGCAGAATCTAAGATACATGATGTGTTCCATGTTTCTCAACTTAAGAAACATGTGGGAAGTGCTTCCGTAGTTACCCAACTACCTGAATTCATGCTTTATGCTGACAGTCATCGCCAATCAGAGAAGATTCTAGGGATTAGGATGGTCAAGAGGCATAATCGAGCCGCTACCCAAGTATTAGTCAAGTGGAAAGGACAATTGGATGAAGAAATGACCTGGGAATACTTACATGATCTACATCAGAAATTTTTTGATTTTGATTTGTCAAGTTACATTGTTGATCCTTATACATCTCATCCTTGAGGACAAGGATATTCTTTGAAGAAGGGAGGAATTTGTAATGAGCTGGAAGCTGACGTGTAATACCGAATAGCTTTGTTAGTTACTTATAATTTGTTAGATTAGTTGTTGTTATTAACAGATACAAACTATTGTATTACGGGGGATATATATATAGGAGTTGTGAAGGGAATAAGTATCGAAGAAATATATACACATCATTTCCCGTCACCTACCTCTCCTCACTCTGTTTTCTTGAATATATGTAGTTATCGAATTCTATTCCCTCCATTAGAGTTCCTTACCTGTATGTGCACGTACTCTCTTACCACTTAGGTGACTGAGTATAATAATGACCAAGACAACGAGGTGTAATGTTGAGTATTTAGAATAAGGATGGAAATTTTCCCGTGAGTTTGGGGTTCCATTGTCGGGATCTGAAATTCTTAACAAAAATCTTTTTAGGGACAGATTTGGAATCTCTATTTCCGAATCCGCCCCAAATAATTTTTTATATTATATATATATATATATTGTATAGAATATAAATTAAAAGTATAATATAAAAAAAGTTTAAAGATCGGAGATTAGGTATAAAGTCATATTTTAGAGATTGGATCGAGTTTCAAAGTCGGAAAATAAATGGGGGATAAAAAATAGATCGGTGATCTAGTCGGATATAGGGATTTGATCCCCACAGGGATGGGATCGGGGAATCCCCAATAAAAAATCAGAAAATCAGAAATAGGGTCGGATTCAAAGATTATTTTTTTTATCGGGTTCATGAATAGGATGGGGTCCCCATCCCCAACCCGCCTCATTACTATCTCTAATTGAAAAGAGGAGGAAGCCAAATATATAAAGCTGCTTTATATAGGGATAGCAATCAAACGGGTTTTACCCAAAATTTGACAGGTTTTATCCTTTGGATGTATAAATGGATATAGATAAATGAATATTGATACGGTTATGGAGGAAGGGGAGAAATATCCGCCGGATTTGGATATGGATATGGGTATGGGATCTTCAAATCCGTACCAATACCCACATCTATTTACTTGATATAAAACTATATTTTTACCCTTATTTATATAATCTTAAGTATATTTTATAAGAATAAAAGTAAAAATATAATTAAATTTTAACAATCTAAGTATATAATTATAACATTAAATAATGTTTAATTTATATTTAATAGGTTTTACCCGATGGATATGTAAATGGATATGGACATAAATATGGATAAGGAAAAAAAATACCTACATGATTTGAATATGGACATAGGTATAGGTTTTTTTATCTGGTTTGGATAACAGATAGGGGGTACCCGATCTGTACCCTATTCATTGCCATCCCTAACTTTATATACCTAGATGGAAGAAAGGGTAGTCAAGGAAGAAGAATGGTAGGTTTGTTGCTAACCCAAGTGAGGTACTATAGATAGTTTAGGTGCAAAATTTTCATGTTTTGTGAATAGGCGTTACCTAGGCATGCAAGTAGGGTTGTTAATGAACTAAGCCGACTCGCAAGCCTTTTGGATTCACTTTATTAAAGGCTCGACTCGACTTGTTTATTGAGCTAAATGAGTTTAAAAATTAGGCTCTAACTCAACTTTAATATTAAACGAGTCAAGCTTGAACATAATAAATTTGGGCTCGAGCTCATTTACAGTGCAAAAGCTCACGAGCTTCATTTATCACAAAAGTTTGGGAGTTGGCTCGGTAAAAGCTCGGCTCGTTTATAAATAAGTCAAACTCAACCATCATTTTTAGGCTCATTTATTAATAAGTTGAGCTCAAGCCTACCTTAGCTCGGCTAGGCTAGGCTCATTATTATCCCTACATGTAGGTGTCAATCACATCTGATGGATTGAATTCGAATAGAATTATAGTGGGTTAGATTGTTTTCAGATTAAATTATTTGTTAATCATAAATTTACAAGTCGATTGTTGGTTGAGTTAAATCATTTTAGGTTCAAATTATTTTATTATTTGAGTTTGGGTTCTTACACATCTGAATTGTATTGGATTAATTTATCAGGTCGAGCTTGGGTTCAGATCAGTCAGGTTCAGGTTAGCTTATTAGGTCGAGTTTGGGCCAAACAAGCTTGTGCTTGAGTGACTGTATTTAGATTAATTTGCCAGGTCAGGTTTGTGCTAACTTGAAATTTTTTTTTTTAGGTTCGGTTGAGCCGAGTTAATCTCAAATTAGATCACTTTGGAATTTAGTCAAATTTGGCATTGACCACCAAAATTAATCCAACTCATTAACTTCATTAAAACATATTATGCTTGATTCATGTAAGCATGTGATTAAAAATGTTGTGTTTTTATATGAAAAAGTGGATAAAATTATAATATTGTTAATGAATAAATATGTCCACAATAAAAGAAAGAAAAATAAGTAAAATTTAAAAAATAATATATTTTTAAAAGATATAAATAGAAAACAAGACATATGTAATTTTGTATTATCATAACTAATTAATATTGAATTTGATCTTATCAAGTTGGGTTAATGTCGTGTCGGGTTGATAGTAGGTTGGGTCGATAACAGGCAGATTAATGTTAGGTTACACATTAGTTAATGAATTTTTCAAATTATGTTAGGTTAGGTTATATACAAAATGACAGGCCGGATTAATTTTTGTCAACTCTACTTACATACAATAATTACTAATGTATCCTTACTCAAACCTTCATTCTTTTTTTCTATTTGGCTATTTTGGCCGCTTTATTTCTTCACTCTTATCCTCTTCACTTCTCTTTTTTTCTCCTCTCCCAATATTCTGTACATTTCATTTAATCTTTAATATAAGAATTATGGAAGAAAAGAATAATGATTGCTTTAGCCGTAATGTGTTTGATAAAATTATAATAAGTCTCCTTTTAAAAAAATAAATAAAATTTCTGAACCTTCCCCATCCCCACTAGGTCATTTACCTATAAATCACCCCAACAACAGTTCACTCGCTCGTTAAAAGCTTCAAGCAACCATCATTTCATCTGGTAACACCGATTTGTGAGAGGGTACCCACACATTCCTAGTCAAATCTAGTGGGCCTTTTATCAGAAAATCCTACTTTTCGCTGAGCCAATTACCCGAAAGGTGTTCTTCCAAAAAAAATCCATTTTTATATTTACATATTCCCTATAATTTTGTATTTTTTTGTTAATTACATAATCAAAACCCAATAAATAACAATTTGAGTGGAATGTTTGATATAAATGAGATTTTTAGTATTCGTGAGTCATTGATTCCCCAGATTGAAGAAACCGAAAGGCCACATAATATGGTTTTTGGTATCAAGAGGTCGGAAAAATTTTGGGTTGGATACATTGTGAGAGAGGTGATGTATATAGAAGACAACCTTCTATGAATTTAAAAAGTATTTGATCTATTAGGTCCAAAAAGTGTAGTTGTGAATTTAAGATATATTTAAGGGAATATGCTTGCAATATTTGGAAATAGATGGTTGAATGTAGTCTAGATAATCATAGATTAGGAAATTATTTGTAAGGGTATTTGTTTTTCTATTGGTTTTCTTCTAAAGAACGTAGGCAGGTGCATGAATTAATATAGATAAATGTCAAATGCAAGGAAAAAATCAACAAGTTGCAACAAGGTGACGAGCGTAATATTGCAACCCTTATGACAATTTATAATGCTAGACATAAGTTCAATGAACAAATATTGAAGGCATAATTAGTTAGCTAACATTAATATGGTTAGTGATAGTATATTTACACACCCAGATTCCATTGCTTTGTTACATGCAATTCTATATCTCATTTATTTGGATTCTATATACAAAACCAATAAGTGCAACCTTCATTTATTGAAGGTTGTTGGTTTTGTATCTAGTAGTAAAATTTTACCATTGACTTAGTGTTTATGACAAATGAAAAAGAAGATAACTATGCATGGGTGCTTGGTAAGATAAAGAGATTGATGGATCCCCATAAACCAAATATGGTGATCACTCATAGGGAGCTAAGACTAACACAAACAATGTCCAAAGTATTTCCTAAAGTAGCCCATTTCTTATGTAGATGGCACATTAGTAAGAATATTATCTCCTATGCTACAAAAATGCTAGGAAATGAAGTATCAAAAGAATGTTTCCTAGGTATATGGATAAAGATTATGCAAATGAATACACTTAAAACATATGAGAATGAGCCTCTACTAATGCAAGACAAATGGGGAAAATTTCTACATCTAATACAATATATATATGTATGTATGTATGTATGTATGTATGTATGTATGTATGTATGTATGTATGTATGTATGCATATGTGTGAATTGGTTGAATCCCTATAAGGAGAGCTTTGTTTTCATGTGGGTTGATAATTTTATTACTTTAGCACTCATACAAACTACATATACAATTTTATTGTTATGAATATTCATTATCATTAAATTTATTACCAAATAACCATTACTTATATTTTCAAATTCTAACAGTAAGGTGGGAAGTGAACATAGAAAGATGAATATATATATATATATATATATATCATCGTCTGAAATGATTTTTGACACATTGTGCAAAAAAATTAAAATATTGATTCAACTCTGAATCAATGAGTTGAATAAATATTAAGAGTAGTCATAGGTTATTATTCCACATTACTCTACAAATTGTATATTGTTCAATGAGTCCACATCTGTTGTATGTCGTATGGAAAATTGATTGAGGAGGAGAGTAAGAAATATGATGCAATTGGTTTTGACCCCTTGGAGTGTGGGTGTTCCTTCATATTGACATGCGATCTACTATATGCACATGAAGTATTTTTAAAAAAAAATGAGATCATCAACCTATTTCCGAATCAAAGGTGTGTTAATTCTAGAATAATATCACTTTTTTCAAACCAAATAAATAAATTTTTATTGTCGATGCTTCAATTGATTCAATTGTTAACCCATTCATACATCATTTTTCTTCTAAAGTTATGTATAAGGTGAAAGTGATGCGTGATTATTTACCGTCACATCTATGATACTATTCTAATCTAACTGATAAGATTCTTGAACCCACTATGATACGTATGGTAGAAGTGTATGTTCAACAAAGCAAATGTCACCCTAGTAATAGCACAGGAGAGAACCATTAGAATGGAAGCACACATAGCGTGATTATTTAGAATCACCTAGGGGATGAGGTTGACCTAGCTAAGGATGTGTTCATTCACTTATGGTAGATGTCTCACTTAACCTAGTTAATTGGATTGAGGAATAATTAGTAGTGGGATGACTCATCAATCCATCCACAATTTCTTGTGATTCTATTGTATGAAGATAGTGATGGTCCCACAAAGGGAACCATGGTGTGATGTTGTAGGCGATAGAAATTGTGGATTTAGAGCAATTACACTACAAATCCTAGGCAACGAAAAATAATGGTCAAATGTTAGATTTATACTGTAAAAGGAATTGGTGACTCATTAAGGATTGTAAAAAAAATCCTTTCTTAGATCTTATTTCTAAAAACATGCAATGCCTAATCCATTAGAGTGGGTCAACTTCAATATAGAAATGGTGTCGGTAGCCTGACTTTAGATATCTCTTCGTGACAACATATAATGTGGTATTATTTTACCTGAGTCATCGAGGGTCAATTAAATGTTTACAACATAAAGCTTTAACTAATGACCAATGGCCTAATCATATCATTACAACTTAATTATCAATAATTTATAGCTCTGCATATCGATATATCTCTTACTTCCTTTGCTTACAATCTTCTTTATACTATATTAATCACACTTTTGATACTTCTTACGTTTGTAGATGGCCTTGATAGAAAACTCAATATCACCACTTATATCTAATTGGTGGTACAAGCATGCTGATCTAAGCGTTTCTGGATGGGATAAGTTATATTGTGATCACATTCAACTATATCAGAATGAAATGGGCATGGCCGTCAACTAAGGAAGAAATTTTGGTTGATTATTTGTTATAATCTAATGACTTTAGATTTGTGTTAAGTATTTGTTGTAGAACTTTATGCACTTGTTGATGAATTTGATATCTATATTATTAACTATACATTTGTTATCTATATTATCTATGTTGATAAATGATAATAGCAATGTCTAATAATTACTAAAAAGAGTTTGGTGTAGAAACATAAATTAGCAAACAAATGAATTCATAACAATTTAATTAAATTTATAAGAAAACTATCACAAAGAAAAGCATTTGATATCACCACTATCACTAAAATCATCATCGGCAAGGGATTGATCGGTCACTTCTTCACTATAGGATAATGTAAGCCCACACATTGCTAAGTAGACCTAATATAGCTTATCAAAACTAGTAATTTTATCAATTCTGCCCTTCTTTTCTTCTTTAACCTAGTAATGATACCCAACAATCAATTCATTATCCATCTCTACTTCTATCTTGATGTTGTATCACTCAATCCTTCAACTACTCTTATACAATGGACTACTAGGTGGGTCTAAGAATAGAACCAAAGAAGATACCGATTCATGGTATCATACTAATATGTATATCTCCTCATAGTAGCATTAAAGATCTAGTCGATGATATGGTCAGACATTCCAGAAAAATGTACAACTAGAGTAATTCGCCTTATACTTCTGTATGTTTTCACTATGGTAGAATCCATGAGATAGTACAATAAGAGAAATTGGAATGATCTGGTTGTATCTAAACTGACACACAACTTGGTATGGCATTTATTCCACAACATCCATAAAAACTAAGCTGCTTTGGTACGTTAGTTCAAGATGCAACAACATTTAATCCTTATTGAATGGCTAGAATTCAACCTAAAATTCATGTGAAGTAATATTAATATTATTAATACCATTTACTACAATTTAAAATAACCAAAATAAAATATGTCACCCATCGATTGTACCTTTAGAATGTCGAGATGCCTCCTATACTAAATTAGGTCATCTAGTGACTCATAGGAAAAAGTCTAACATGATACATCCCATCTCATCACTCTAAAATGGTATAATGGCTTATATGTTCAAGAAAAACTCAAAAAAAAACAAAGGATAATTTTCATGAATCCACATCTATGCATGTTTACAATGCCTAAAAAATAAATTAAACTAATAATTTAAAATTTTTACAAATAATAATTGGTAATAAAGTATTGCCTCCAATATTGTGATGAAACTATCTAGCTTATTATAATAGGTCCTAAATGTTATCTTAAATTTCCTATATAAAAATTCTAAAGTCCTATCTCCAAGTGCCCGATCTCCTAACCTACCTAGATCGAATACTCATCTCAACATTGACATTGGAGCATGATTGTAACACATTCCTACAAAAAGTATGCAAGATAGTAGGTACCTCAAATAAAATTAGGCATAAGACTCATCATTAGTAACCTAATAAATCATTACTTTATAAAGAATATCATCCTACGCAATTGAGGTACCCTTCAAAAAAAATTATCCTAACCATCACCTCGAATTCACCCTACACATCTGCACGAAGCTCCACAACATCACTATCCCTACCACAGTTCCCTCTAATACACTTATTACACTCATGAAAATTAATATCCATAAGGTAAATCAAGCTATATTGAGTAATAGTCATCTTATCGAATGAAAGGTGGAAGTTGTTAGTCTTTGTGTGCCACCTCTCAACAAAAGAGGATATGAATAGACAATTATGGTAATAGAAGTATATATCACATAGATGCTTCAAGTTAATGGTTTTGATGTAAATGAAGGCAACACCTATGCTAGCATCATCCTTTGTTAGTATTTCAAGGCTTCTCTTTCTTGATTGAACCCTTAGCAAATGTCATGGTTCCTACAATAAAATAAACTTAGAATAATCAATTACATGGTAAAAAAATGTTAACCAATATGTAAAATAATATAAATTATATGTTTATCATTCCATAAGGTGTATGCCCCATGACCCTTAAAACTAATTAGAAGATCAGAAATCAATAGGCCACCACTTGTAGGTCTAGTCAATTGACAATCGTCAATAAATGCTGATAAAAATGTAGATCTTGTTGTATAACCAAATATACTAGTACCAATGAAAAATCACTCACTGTGGGCATAATGGTCCTCCTTATTTGCTATGTGATTTGCATAAGAAGTATAAGACATTTTCCCATAGTGCATAACAACTAGCGTTCTAGCATTGGCAATGATTGTCCTCTTTACCAACTTACTAATAGCGGAAGTAACCTACCTCAAATCCTTACCTCTACTTCCACAACTAGTAATATGTAAATTATAATATGAAAAATATTAATAAATATTATATTATACTAAAATAAATTATAAGGGCTTAGGGTCAAGGGTTAAGGGATTGAGGGTTTAGGTTAAGGGTTTATCCTTTAGGATTTGAGATTTTGGATTAAGGGTTTTGGGGTTTAGTGTGTAGGGTTTTGGGTTAATTGTTAAAGGTTTGGGGGTAAAAGGTTAAATGTGTGGGATTTAAGGTTAAGGTTGTAGAGGGTTAATGGTTGGGAATTTTTAACCTATTTAGGGAAGGAGTGAACGATTGATCCATGAGTGGGGATCAGAGAGATATGGGTAACTCATATTACTAGAAGACATTGTGACATATTGTTTACCCATTCGTAGTGCTTTATGATGGGTAAGTCACTCATTGTAATACCCCAAATATTTATAACCCTAATTACTATATGATTAGGATCATAATTCACTTGTAAAAAATGATATGATGGTTTCCAAGTGATTTATACTAAATTTGAGCTTTCTGACACTTCTTTCATTCATTTATAGAAAATCAAACTTTTAAGCGAATTCTCCAATCATATCGTTTTCATTCATGTTGGTTCATTAGAAACTTTAACTTTAAATTTATTCCTAAAAATATTTATAACATATTATTTCATTTTGATACTTTTGACATTATTTCCTAATATTTCACTAATTATTTATTCACTTGTGGAAATATTTTTTTTGTTTTCATAAAATTGTAATTTATGTGGCTTTCTATTTTAAGTTTGTTCTCAATCATTTTGGCTCATGCAAAAATTATTATTATTTCTAAATATATTTTACGCTTAAATTAAATTCATAAATATGTTTAAGTTCATTCACTCCTTTCGAATCACAAATTCATAGAAATTTTGTTTTTCTACAACAGATGACTTTTCACTAATTTCTCCATCTTAATCTATTTTAACTTTGAAGCATTTCTTAGGTAACATATTTTTATATATTTAAATTCCTTAAACCACTCCTCTACTTTTTGAACACTTTCAAATTGATGTGATTTTTATCAAGGTAGCTGGAAGGTTAGATTGAAGGGTGATAGAGGAAGATGTCACCCACAAAATAATGTAAAAGAAACAAGGTGTTAAGGAGGATTATTGGTGAAGAACTCGAAGGAAAAAGATTAAAGGTCTCAGTAGATTTGATATGGTGTTCAATTCAATCGAGTTTGAGTGTTGATGTTGAAGCAGAATGCCCCAGGCTTCCTTGCTCCAAAAATACTTGAAAGATAGGGATAGACTTTAGCTAATTATGGTCAAAGTTTAATCAACAATTCTTATTCAAAGCTGCTTACAATTCATGCGCACAAAGAGGTATATATAGGGGAGGAGATAGTCGGTGGTTAGCTACCCTAAACCAGCCGAGTATTTCCTCTTAATCCAGCCCATTTATCATGGTTGAATTAATCCCATATTAACCTTAATCTAAAGCATAATATCATTGGTTAAATGATACTAAGGATTAATATTACAAAGCTATACAATTGACTAAGATACATACATGAAATTATATCAATATCCTAACTTACATAAAATACACTTAGGGTTAGGGTTTACAACAAGTTAATACAAATAATGAATATCATCACTATATCTTCTTGTTGTAAAGTAGCATCCCATGTATGTCATATTCTTGTATGCTTTGAATACTTGTACACATTAAAGTGTATGAACATCTTCTTCTTCCAAATATATGACATACCTACAAGAATAACTTAAATGTTTTTCAATATCAAGCATATAAGAATTATCAAGAATATTTAACATGATAGGCTCCAACATTAAGAAAGCTAAATCTTCCTTACCTTGAGGATTAATATGAACATGGCAATCATTAGGTCCATTAGATGCTCCTGCATCACAAATCCTTTGTTATTTTTTTATCCATTCATGGAAAACTATTTTTCTGCGGATTATCAAATTTTACTATTTTTTCTCGTTTTCCATCTATTAAGTACTAAACCAACTCAGATACCTAATATTTTTATATATTTGGGTTTTAAAAATTCTTTATCACATTCTCTTATATTCTTGAAAATTTTTTAACAATTTAAATCATTAAACTAAATGTATCCAACTTATTAACCTTAAATTTGGATCCTAACTAAAACATAACTATCCTAAAATATAATTCAATCTTAGTTGAATTTTTTAGCCAAAATACAACTTCAAAAAGTATCCTCATCTGCCCTAACCATTCACCCTATTACACACTTAAACTCAAAGTTTTCTTCATTTTTTTCTAACCAAAATTTCCCTAATGTGCACAATAGTGTAGAACCAACCCAAGTGTGCACTCCTCCTACCTTTCTAACCCATAATATTTCTCTATCTTCCCCCTATTTTTCCTTTTCCACCTCTCTCTCTTGTTTTGTATACTGACCGAGAAATAAGAGAGCATTTGCTCGACCCCAACCCTGCCTTACTTCCTCCAACTTCCTTTATTGTCCTCAAGCTCCACCACCATGAGCAACCTTGTGCAACAGTTGGTTCAACAGCTCCTTCGACCCAACCTTGCCTCTATCTCAACTATCTAATTCCCTCCATTATATTTCATCTCCACCACTCAAGCAACACAATAGTATCTCAAGAAACTAATTGCAGTGCAACTGACTACCACCACCAGCAGATGATGCTAGCAATAGATAATGATTTCATGGAGTTGCGAGTTCAACTCAATGCACTCTTCAACCAACAACCTACACTACTCTTATACCATTCTTACACCAACCATAATAGACCAAGCTACCACCAACAGTAATGAACCTAGAATAATGTAGTAGCATGGCCAACTAGCACCACTTCTAGCAAGTTCTAACAGCGATGACAAATTCCTGAGCTGTAGCAGCAAAAACCTACAAAATGCCCCAATAACCCCCATTATCCTTATTATTTAAACTTCCAACCATCAGTTGTAACTTCTCTTTTCCCTTTTGGTTCATACCCAAGTAGAGGTATCATAGGTAGTTATGGTGGTGGTGAAAGGTGGTAGTACTACTATTTTTTTTAATGAAACCCACCACCGTTTCCCCCTTCTTCTACTTCCATTTAGTAGCACTAATCCATGTCCATATCCCTCATTTATCCTTGCTACACTCCACTAATCATGTAACCTATAATTATGTGTTGTAATGATTCA
Organism: Tamarix austromongolica; assembly: GCA_039764185.1. NCBI lineage: Eukaryota > Viridiplantae > Streptophyta > Magnoliopsida > Caryophyllales > Tamaricaceae > Tamarix > Tamarix austromongolica. The sequence continues at coordinate 18,807,456 of CM077815.1, forward strand.
AGGGTGGTATAATGAGAAGTAGTTAGAAGTATTAAATTGCTTGCTAGAAGATTAGCATATAAGTAAGCTTACTCTTAGGATATGGAAATTTTGATATTATTATTTGTTTAAAATTTTAGTATAAAAGAACATGTCAAAATATTAAGTTTATAACCATACATGATACTATACTGTTAAAATCTTACATGATATACTTAATATATGTGTATTTATATTTAGTAGTGTTGCCATGAATTTGGTTAACATGGAGCTATAGATCTATTTGACAATTTCAAATTTTTCCACTTACAAGGGAATTTTCATCATTATGATCACAATTTTAAATAATATAAGTCAACATTGTATTCATTAGGTCCTTTACATAAAATTTCACACATCATAATTCTTAATTTGGAGTTTCATAACCTAAGTTATGATTAGAAATAAGTTTAAATAACTTTTAAGTAAATCGGATAATATTTTAGTATTTTCACATGTTGTTATGTTGGGATGTATTAATCAATCCTAGAATATTAAGGTCATTATCATGTTGAACATTTAACCTTGGTTAGCATAAAATAATTAATTAAGTTAAAAAGTGCTTAAAATGAGCATAGAAAATATTAAGGGTAGTATTACTTATTTATGTTAAATTTTTAGTGTTACTCCAATTTTCAGATTAATCATGTTGAATATGTAGTTTCTAGGTTTTGTCTTGAATTTGGTTAATTAATGAGCTTAATTTGTGGTTAAATGGGCTTGAGTACAAATGTAAGGTTAATAAATACATTTTGGTCTTTTTACCCTTAATATAATCTTCTTAGGGCGTTAATATAACCTTAAGGGCCTTTCGAGGTAAAACTCTTGAATTAAGCAGCTTGATTCATTTATTTATGTTATTATTAAGTATTATTTTAGTGAATATGTGAATTCCTCATTTGTTATTTTATTTGGAGTGTTCATTAATTGACCTTAGTATAATCCTAATTCATGTTAAGAACACAAGTGTTGGCATCAATTAACATAAGTGACAAGTGAATAATAATGACATAAGTGTTACACGTTTTGTGAATATTTAATATAATAACTAATAATATGGTTACCCATGTGATATGAATTGTAAAATTAGGTGGAAGTAGTGTGATGATGAGTAAGACAAATGATGTAGTGCTAAATTATAATTGATGGTCAATGAATGAATAAGACATTAATAATTAAAGTGGAAGATTAGATAAGTCAAGACCAAAGTGCTTCAACTTTTACTTTTTCTAGTTATTGCTATAACCAGAGTGACACTAAATCTACTCTATATTAGTCGTTCCACCAGCGTATAAGGGGTATATATACTTAAGGATTATGAGTCTAGATTTGTGGTTTCGTAGGTGCACTTTTCCCTATAGGGATTGTTATGTTTGCACTGCTAATCTACTAGTTATGGAATAATAGGGTCCTTAAACTCAAGTTACTAGTTAACTAAAAATATATGATCACCTAAGTATGGACTTTAATGTGGTTGAATCATTAAGTCTTCTTGTATCATGATTAGAATTCTTGTTTATTATCTATCTTGTTATTAGGTTGTATGTGACTTACATGCCCTCTTCTTGTGATATGTATAGTTTCCTTACTTGTTTCTATTTAATGTTATATTCGGATATTGTAATTAAAAACCATATGATTGTAATGTCTCTTTTTTCATATGCGTGCAAACATGACTGCACGAGTGTAGCACCCCTAAACTTTACTCCTAAAAAATTAAAAGAATAATGCAGAAGATAAAATGAGAAATGTTACAGCCACATCTAGCACCTATTCTAGGCTAAAACTTGTGCATCATCTATCTCATGTTAGATGCAAGGCTAAAATATATTCAACTAAAATTCAAATATCATCTATATTGAGATAATAAAGTTCCACAATGAGATATCCAATGGTAGATGGAAAGTGAATGATCTCATTGAACAAAGTCGTCGCTGATTAAGTCGGCAAAAAAACCTATGAAATAACCCTAGATTTTAAAATCTTAGCTAACCAATGGGAAAGTGAAATTTTCAAAGTAGGTACATACAATAAAGATAAATCCCCAAGGTATAAAATTTTAGGTTACTTACTCTCTCAAAGTCCAAGTCTTCAATCTAACAATAGTAAATGATCTGAAGCCTATACAAGATATATGCTCCCTATCATCAGTGGATCATCGTAGGACCCATTCAACCACTGTCATATTAGTAAGGATCCAGTACTGAGTGAATCAAAACTACTTAACTCATAGAGGGCACATGTTGCACATAAGACATGTTAATCTTTAACTTATAACAATCATGCTCTAGTATACATGTGAAACAAAAACCATTCCAATCATACAACTACTCATATGATTTCATGAAGTATATAACATATTATTAATTACCCACTCAATAGGTATTAATGAAATTCATACATAAAATAAAAAGATCAAGACACACATGATATAGCTAAAGTAAGGCATGATAACATGGGTTACCATAGTCATAATTATTAAAGGTATTCATGAGTACATGCGATAACATATGATAGAACATGCGATCATAGAATCATGTTGTAAACACATGAAAGGACATAACACATGGGGATGAATTTATAATGAAACATGAAATTGTAATGAATAATACAATTATCCTACAAGATATCATTATGCACATAAGTCCTACATGCAATTAAAATAATAGATCATGTGATAATAAGGTAAGAACAGACATTATATGTAGCATAATTATAAGGAAGAAAATCGAACGACATGTATAGGATGATAAAAATAGTAAGTCCATGACAAACAAGAATAATTAATTATCATATTTTATTGTTTTAATCAAAGCCATTTGATTATTTTAACTTGAAGATGAAGACTCAAAGAAATTGTAACAACTAATCTAGTACTTGAACGGTACTAGCCCTAACTGGCACACCCAAAAACTAATCACATAAGTATGCATATCCCTATGGGGACGAAATATATCGAGATACCTATAGAGTAGGGTAGGGTCTCTTTGAACCTTGTAAGGCACCTGAGATCACAAAAGATAAAACCATCGAAATTGTACTTTTGCATGTGATTTAGATTGAATAGTAGCTTTAAAATCTTGATTCTTCTCTTTAATGGATGAATTTTGTTGATTTGAGGTAGGAGAAAGAGGAGAAAATAGTGTGGGTTTGGAGTTGGGGTAAAAAATGAAAAGGGTAAAATGGGAAATGGAGAAAAAAAAATTGGGATATAAGGGTATGAATTTAGAAAATTAGGTGTGTAAGGAGAGGTTAGGTTCCTGAAATCATTGTTATTTAAAAAATAATTACTTACTTCATAAGAAATATTTTACTATAAATTAACTAAGTTACATTTTCTTTCTTTCATGTTTAGACTCGTTTACTCCCTCCCCACCTAATTTTCATTTCGTACTTTGAGAGATGAAAAAAATTGTAGCAGAAAACCATGAGAGCTATGAAACGATTCAAAACCAAAAAGGATCACAAATAGATTTACCAAAAATTGATTATTACCTAAACAAAGAGCTAGGCTAAGTTTTTGTTTCATTTCTTTGTTCTATAAACTTCGTAAAATTTATCATAAAAAGGAAGGAACCTACAATGCTGACGAGCGAGGCTTACACAGGAATGCACACTCATCAATTGTTGTTGTGTGCATTGAGGCCACTCCTCAGCTGCTACAACATATGTTATGGCCGCTTGTCAACTGATATAGTGTGTTATGGTTACTCCTTTGGTATTCAGTGAGTAAATGAAAGGTAAAGTGTGTAGTTCTTCCTCAATATTTTATGAAGTAAATATTGATTTTCTCAATAGTTAAGAGGGGGAGTAATCCATTTCTCCCCTTCTCTTGCCTAAATGTAAGATCCTTCTTTTTTCTTAATCCACTTCTGAACAACACTTTGAATCCAAATGTTAAGACTAATGTAAAATTAAGGTTAGTGAAAAGTTAGATTAAGGATTAAAGGAATTGATGTGAAAAATATTTTGGTTCATTGATAATAGATTTTGAGCTGATTGAATTATTAGTTAACAAAAGCAAGATTTAGTCAAATCCATCTAATTGTAATAGAAAAAAATTATCAATTGAGATGAATTAACTTTAAATTAACCTTAACTTAAACTACTTATGGTGTCAAAAGAAACATTATAGATAAAGTGATTAACCCTCAATCCAAAAATTAATGATAAAAATAAAATATATAGCATATAATCTTATTCATTGATTTTTTTTAAATAATACTTTCATTACTTGTTGAAAATTGATGTACATGCAAGCTTAGTAAAATTTTCAACTAGATTGACATAAGATCCAAACATAATATGATATGGCACTAAGGAATTTTCGACTAATAATAATAATAATAATAGATCAAGCTAATACACCCATGGGCATAGATTTTTGTTAGAAGACTTCACAATTCCTTGCATGCCAAATTCATATTCTATTATCGTTAAGAGGCATCTTACCCCGTCCATGAGTTGTAGTTGCAATTAAGATGAGAATTTCCAACTATGAGCCCTTGTTTTCCATCCTCCCATGCAAGCTACCACACTCATAAGTTTCATTGTTTGAGGGCACTCAAGCATGAGATGCTGCATAGATTCCTCATGATGGTAAAATACACCATTATTATTTGAAAAGAGTTGCAACTTGAGCAGTAGATATTTTTTAGCGAGCCACTCATGATATGCAAGCCACATAATGAGCTAACATTTAGGAACAGTGAGATTAACCCACACTCTATTCCACCATCACTGAACTAGCACCCTTCCTTTGATTTTTCCATACAAAAAAATAATACTATAGGAGTCATTTTCTAAGTAGGCAAAAAGAATGGGTAAGAAGAGAGATCATAGTTGGAAGATGCACCTAGTAGGTTGTGCAGCATTGTGAGAGGTGGTCATAGTGCATAGATCTTGATTATTTAATTATCACTCGTGTATTTATTATATCCACAAAATCTCCATATAAGTCATCAAATGATAGAGGTGCTTACCTGGAGTAGAAGAGCTCCATATTTCAACATAAAGGATGCCCATCCCGCCGTCTTTCTTTGGAAGATAGCATGTATCCCATACAACAGGGGCTTTGCAACTAACATCACTCCAACCTGTCTAAATAAATGTAATACATATTGACATAATGTGCCTCATATAGCTTTTAGGGAACGTGAGATTCTGAAACCGAAGCACATGTACACTGAACAGGATGCTTGTGATCAACTAGAGATGATCGGCATAGGAAAAAAGCTTAGAGGGCCAATGCTAGATTTTTAGTGACTTTATCTACCAACGCAGTCATTTGTTGGGATGTTAACATTAAAGATGAAGCGTGAAACCCAAGATAATGAAAGGGAAAATATTATATTGGAAAGATAGAATCTAGGTTCTTTCCTCCTTGATCATGAACACCCCAATAATATAATAAACTCTTATAAAGGCTAATATAAAGGTCCAAGAGTGCACTAAAAGCACGGATATGATCAAGAAAGTAACAAAAAAAATTTTTATTACCCCAAAAAATAAGAGAATATAATCTAAAAAGGATAGATTGATAATTATTATCTTTTTACCTTGTAGATGCCCTTGAAACTCTGATACTCCCCACAAAGATTTCATAATTCGTGTAAAGTATTGAATGGCAATGACAGACAAATAAGGTAAGATGAGATCACCTTATCATAAAACGCTGTTACCTTGGAATAGAGGAAGGGATGAGCCATTCAATAAGATGAAGAAGCTAACCCTAGTGATAGACCCCATGACAACCTATACAAAGTGAGGAGGAATTTAAATACCCAACAAGACTTGCTCTAGAAATTTTTAGTTCAAAGAGTCATAGATCTTTCTCAAGTAAATTTATTCATTGATTTTTATTTTGGAAAATCTATTATTTTGGGTAAAAAGATTATCACAATATATATTATGTAACATATTGTAACACCCTCATTTTTAGGACAAGAAAATTTCATTTAAATAATTAATTGCAGAAGCTAAAAAAAATAAAAATATAGGGTGTTATCACCATACTTGGTACAAGTTTGATTTCCTCTATCATTATAATACAAAGGGCTAAGGCTAAAATCATTAATTCACTTAATTTATTAACATAATTATAAGAATGATATTAGAAAGAAAAAGCAACTGATTGTCATTCTAAATAAGACAAACTTCGATGGTTACAAAACTCAAATGAGAGAAAAATATAGAAGGACCTAAGAGTCCAAGAACAAATGGATCAAAGATACCTAAAAAGGACACCAGATATTTCTAACTCTCAACCCATACTACTACCCTTCTGTTGATCTCGTGAGTTAATCTAAAAAGACCATTATCCATTAAATAGGTAAGGGCCCACAAAAATAAAATCCTTCAATGCAATGGTACAAAGTAACCTATTATACAAAACTAATATAAAAAATACGCATATGACACATAAAAGGCATCACAGTAAGACATGGTGTGAAATATTGAAATATACATGTGGTGATCAAAATACAATAATCATATCAGATAAACAAATATAGCCTAAGCCATATACTGCTTATTATCATTTATTTAGAATATAATGAAACTTACCAGCCAAACATCCACGGGATGCTTTCTAAAGTAATGAAAAAAAATATCCACACAATAATTAGGACTTCCATCACATATCTTATATATCAACATCTATACCAATAAAACCATAATATCACAAGTAGGGATAAAAGATAACTACCAAAACATAGATAGGTATGAAGGCTACTACCAAAATACAGATAAGCATGAAAGCTAATACCGAACAGTAGGTAGACATAAAGGTAAACCAATCCAATAATCATTCAAACCAAAAATAATCATTTTTATTTTTATTTTTATTTACTTGAGGGGAGATCATATCAAATCTGAAAATACTAAGGTACTCTGGTCATACAAGTGCACAAAGACAATATAATATCCTACTGACTATCAATCTAAGGACACTAAGATTTCTTAGTGACACTGGCACATGAAGGTAGTTATAATACCTAGTTTATAAAAACCCTAATTTAGAAGAATTAATTATAAATTGGTAATCATATGTAACTAATTATAATAAATATTGTTGGGTATTTTGTATTAAAAGTGTTATTAATATGTTGACTTTATGTTGTTATTCCTGGATTTCTTTGCCTAGTTATTTTCTAACCTTTTTCCTAAGTGGTTTTTAATTAATTTTAGATTAGTTTTATTTTATATTAAATACTAATATATGTGTTGTTGGATGGTAATTTTTTAGGTGATCATTTAGGTGTCATGGAGAAGAATATCTTTTGTGATTTTTGTGTAGCTTAGATTTAAGTAAATTCAATCACTCATGAGAGAGTAGAATTTATACACAAGCATGTTAGAATTTTTATACTTAGAATCACTATAGGATTTTACATTATGCAAGTATTATGAAATGCATGATAAGACGATAATATGATAAATAGATAATACATACGGTTCATTGTTAAGTTATATGTATGTGTAATATGTTTAATGGTTAATGTATGCATGTATTGGATTTTGTTGGATTTTGTAATCTTGTCAAGTTATGATGTAATTACCATGATAATTTTTTAATGATTATCACTGTATGGTATCTAGGGTTAAGATGAATAGCTTAAAAGCAATAACACATAATCAGGGTAAAAACATGATAATTGCCATTTGTATGATCTAAGGTTATAAATGTTTCCCTACATGCACAAGGATGTTACTTTCCTTATTAAATTTCATATCATGTTATAAATATGTATGTATGTATTTCATGGAATATATGACACGTAAAAATGCATGATTGAGTTGGCATATGTAAGTTACTAAATGCATGAAAAGTAAAAAAAATATAATAAATCATTAAATCGTAAAAATTACCTATGTGCTAAAATATTGTGAATTATTATCTTTTAACCTTTTTATAATAAAAATCTCATAATAATAATATCGGGGTACGAAATTGGATAATAATGATGAAATTAGGGTTTCGAGGGCATTTTGGTTATTTTTGACTTAATGCACCTATAGTGAATGTTTGGATATAGGATGGCTTTAAACTTTTGATAGGTTGACCTTAGTATTGAATTTGGATTTGACATAAACCAATGACCTTATGATTTACCTTAATAATTGGAAATAAAGAAATTTTGGTTAAGTATAGGAATGAGATATTTGTGCAATACGTGATATTTATGATCACTTTATAAAATATTAATAATTAAAGTGAAAGACCTCACATTTAGAAATGGTTTTTCTCTAGGATTAGCTACCCTAGATATAAGGTGCAGCCCTCATTAAGTTGGTTCGATGGTGTCATTGTGCCTAATAAGACCCTACTCTACTCTATAGGTGAACTACGAGCCTTATAAGAGGTATCGATATTTAAGGATTAGGTAATTAAGATTGGAGAATATTGTGTTGCCTTGCACCAATATAACCAAGCATACCACAGTGTCCCTGAGTTCTAGAGTGAGAGTATTGTGTTACCTTTGTATACCAATATGATCGGGTGTACCTCAGTGTCCCCGGATTAATTGTATCCCTACTAGTAAGATAAATATTAAAGAACTATTTGTTGATTATGATAACCTATTTTTAGAAATCCTAATTATAATCGGTAATTATGTGTATTAAATATAATAATTATTTAAGGATATTTGATATTAAATATATTGATAATATATGTAATATTATTACAACTTACTAGTTATAAAATTTAATTAGACTAAAATATGGTAGAGGGTGCGTATTAAAATTTAAACCTAGGTTTGGATCGTAATCGGTATTCGTTTCGTCAAATAAACCTATTTCGGTAACCGAATAATTTTTACCCTAATATTTTACCATAAATATTTACCTAAATAATTTACCCATACCATATACTAAATTTACTAAACTCATTGTATCCTTCCTCCCCGATACAACCATCTATCACACCACTCTCCTGCCATGCACGATTCCTTCTCCCTTGTTTTGTTCCTCCTTTCCCTGCACACCATACTCTTCTTAACCCCTGCACCCCTTCATTTTAGTGTAATAAGTTAACCCCCAAAAAAACCACACTTTCTCTCTTTACCCGAGCTCCTGCAAGTAAGAAAAAAGCCCCATCGTTGTTCTTGTTTTCCGCCATTTTTCCCCATCGGAAACTCCCACCAAACCTCCTCTCCTTGCTGCATATTTCCTTGTTGTAGCCCTCCCCTTTTCTGCAAAAAGAAATTTCGTTCCCCACCCCCAAGCTACACACAAAATCACCATAACCCCCACCCCTTTTTGGTCATTTTTGCCAATCTCTTTCCCTTGGCTTTGGACAAACTTGACGATCCTTCCCCCTTTGCTACACCTTCCTTTGCTGCAGCCCCTACCCTTGCTGCATCATTTCCAACCGTTCCTACCCCCCTAGCAACACACAACACCACTTTTTCCCTTCCTCTCCTTCTCGACAGCTTATGTCAGTTACTCCTTCTTTGTTTCATGAGTTTTGGTTAGTTTCTTGTTGCCTTATTTTAGCCGGTTAGTTGTCTTGAGTTAGTTTAATTAAGTTTGAGTTAATTTTAAGTTATATTAAATACTAATATGTATCATTGGATATTAATTTATTAGGTAATATTTGAGGATCTTAGAGAAGACAGTTTTTTGGTGCTTTTAGCTTAAGCTTGGATTTGGTAAATCCAATCACTCTTATAGCGATAGAACTTATGTGCGAGCATGCTAGGATTGTTTAGACCTATAATCATGGTAGGGTTTTATATTCTTCAAGTATTATGACATGCATAATAAAATTATAACATGTTACATAAATGGTACACGCGATTATCGAAAGCAAAGTATATGCATGAGTAATATATTGTATGGTTTACATACGCATGTATAGGGTATTTCTAGGGTTGTATGCTTGTCAAGTGAGGATTTAAATGCCATGATAATTACTCTATGATTATCATTGCATGGTATTTAGGGTTGATATAAAAATCATAAAAACATATACGTACGATTAGGGTTAAAATACTATAATTGTTATTCGTATGTTCTAGGGTTAAAGATTTTTCCCTACATGTACCATGATGATGATTACCTCATTAAATATCATATTATGCTATATATATGTGTGTGTGTGTGTGTGTGTGTGTGTGTGTACACATGCTCCATGGAATATGTGACACGTGAAGAATGCATGATCAGGGTTTTCAGGGCGCAACTCAATAAATGCATGAAAAGTGGAAAATACAGTTAATCGCTAAATCGTAAAAATTATCTACATGCTAAAATGTTGTGAATAATTATCTTTTAGCCTTTTTAGGACAAATTCCTTGTAATAATAATTTTTGGTATGAGATGGGATAAAAATGACAAAATTAGGTTTTTAAGGGCATTTTGGTCATTTTTGACCTAATGAACCTAATGTGAATAACTGGACATATAATGGACTTAGACTTTTTATAGGTTGACCTTAGTGTTGACTTTGACTTTGACATAGACCGATGACCTTAGGGTTTATCCGAATAATTAGAAATAATGGAAAATGGAAATGATTGTGCGATATGAAATGTTTGTGATCACCTCATAAAATACTAATACTTAAAGTATAATATCTCAAGTTTGGGAATGGTTGTTGTAATACCCCGTTTTAAAATCTTATTTATAAATTAATAATCATATGTTTAATTATAACTAATATAATTAGAAGGTTTAATTTAAAAAGTGTTATTATTTTTCGTATTATTTCAATGGTTTAAGTATAAATTTAATCAGGTTAAAATTTTGATAGAAATTAGGTTATTTAAATTAATCCTAATTTTTACCTGTAAATCTTATTTTAAATTATTTTATTAATAATCTTTTAATCTATAATCTAAAAATAATTTCCTAATAATTATTTTTGATTATTTTACTCTTTTGGATTATTTTTAAACTTATCCTAATTTAAATAAATTCTTTCGAATTATTTTTTCTACCAAATTAAATTTAAAACTAAATAAATAAATTCCAATCCTATTAATTCATCCCCTACTCTACCCTCTATCGTACCTCAAATATCTCCCCCGAATATTTATTTATCTCCCTCATATTCTGACTAACCCATCCTCTGTGCCTTATATACATATGCACGCCTCATCTCTTCTTTTATACACGCTACACTTACACACTCTACATATACATAGTACACACTACCCCTCCTCCCCTCTCTCTTTTTGTTCGATCCCTTCCTACCCAAACAAGCCCTCTCTCCTTAGCATTATACACATATACACACGCACATGGCACCATCACCAAACCAACCCCAACCCCAACCCCGATCAACCCAAACAGCCCTCGTTTTCATTTCACATATACACACACACACAGCACCTTGCACATCACACAGAACCACTACACCTTACCCTCTCCATCCTGTTGTCCAGCCCTTGCAGCCCTCTTTTTTTTCTCCCACAGTTCACAACCCTTCCCTCTCCTCCTACGCCTTTTGACTACCGTAGCCCCAGCCTGTATAGCTATCCCAACGACCACCCCCACTGCCTCTCGCAGCAACCAATCTCTACCGCCCGTAGCACCATCCCACACCAACCGTGAAAGCCCAGCCACCCTCGACCAGCAGCCACCCTGCCTCCCCGCACCAGCCCATCGCAGCCCCTGCTCCCCTCTGATTTCATTTTCCATTTCCCAGCAACACTCCCCGTCGTCCCGCAACCTGAGTAGCACCAACACCTCCCCAGCTTGCATTCGCAGCCCCCGCCTCCCAAACACCCCCAAACACCTCACAGCCAGCCCTCCCCAGTCTTGTTTGATCAACCAGCAGCACCCACAACTACCCCGACCATAGTCCCTCACAGCACCTCCAACCATCGCCCTTCCCCCCATCGCAGCCCGTCATCCAGCAGCAGCACCACCCCAGCAACACTCCCCGTCGTCCAACAGCCTGAGTAGCACCAACACCTCCCCAGCCTGCATTTGCAGCCCCCGACGCCCAAACACCCCCGACCACCTCACAGCCAGCCCTCCCCCGTCTTATTCGATCAACCAGCAGCACCCACAGCTACCCTAACCACAGTCCCTCACAGCACCTCTAACCATCACCCTTCCCCCCGTCATAGCCCATCATCCAGCAGCAGCACCACCCCAGCACCGGAACACATCACCATCGAGCCCCGCCAGCCTCCAGGCGCCCTGCACTGCCGGCCAACCACCAGTCTCCACCCCATCACTGCCACCCTCTTCTTTCCTCGCAGCACCCCAACCAACCCTCCCACCTCAGCCAACAGCAACCCTCACCTCCATGCATTCAGTCCTCATGCTGCATGGGCAGCGTGAGTGCACTGTGTACGTTATAATATTTTGGTATATATATCAAATGTAAGGGTATTTTGGTAATATTTGAAAAAATAAATATTTTAATATTATAATTATTATTTTATCTGATAGGTATTAATTCGATAATTTTGGTATTATTTTCAGGTACAAAAGGTTGATTAGCGGGATCCAATAACTTTGGTAGGATACCGCTATTTTTACATTTTTGCTGGAATTCAGGTAACCGTTATACCTTACTAAAATTATAAATATTGCGTGATAGCACATTAGAGTTTTTGGTGGATGAAATATGTTAAACATGATTTATTTCGATATAATTATGTGTTAATTATTATCGTCATGAAAAAAAATAAAACGAGCATGCTATCTGATATAAATTATTTTGGGTACGAAAGTATGATTAAAATGATTCTAATGAAAAAAACAGTTTGTATGGTAATTATGTATAAAACAATAGGTTGAGCATGCTTAGAAATGATTATGAAATAATTATTATGGATGTGTGCCCTAGAGGCAATTTAGTTATTTTTATGTATTATGATATCTATCCTAAAAATCATGTCTAATACGTATTAGCTATCATTAAGCATGTGAGTATGTATTTTAGATGGATTAAATGTGTGAAAAATAATTTTATGTGCAAAATTATGTACAAGGGTAAAATGGTCATTTGACATATCTGAGAATTTAAATCGCATAAGAAATAATTTTTTTATGGTGTTTTAGCCTTTTCATGGCAAATGAATAAATTAAAATGGAATCTGATTTTAAATAGATGATAATCTGGAAATGTTGATCTTGAGGATATTTTGGTCTTTTTCGGCCTAAAGTATCCAGATATGAATAATTGAGCCTAGGATGGCCTTAGTATATTTTAATGTTGGCTTCGAACTTGACCTTGATTATTGTTGTCTCGGATGATTGGAAATAAGTAAAAACGGCTAAGTATGAGAATTGAGTTTATCTATATTATATGTGATTTCGTGGTCACCTTAATAAAATACTAATATTTAAAGTGAAAAACCTCGAGATCGGGAATGGAGGCTCCTAGGGGTCGCTACCCTAAGGATGTGGTTTAGCCCACGGTAGATATGGATTTTTGCTGGTGTGCCTTAGTGCCCCAGTCAGACCCTACATCTTACTCTATTCTGTTCTACGGACTAATAGGGGGTATGCATACTTATGGATTAGATGTCCTTGTCGATAGGGTACTATGATACCTTCGTGTACCAGTGCGACCAAGGTACCTTTGTGTCATTGGGTTGATAGTCGGTAGTATATTGTGTTGCCTTGTTGCGCTGGTATGACTGGAGTACCTTCGTGTCTTTAGGTTGATTGATCTCCCCTCAAGAAAGTAAATAAAAATGGAAATGATATGATTTGATGGAAATAATGATTATCGAATTTTTAGATTGTTTGGTAGCAGCCTTTGTGCCTACCTGTGGTTTCAGTAGCAGCCTTCGTACCTACCTGAGGTTTTATGTGGTTTCGGTAGCAGCCTTTGTGCCTACTTGTGGTTTCGGTAGTAGCCTTCGTTCCTACCTGAGGTTTTCTGTGGTATTGGTAGCAGCTTTCGTGCCCACCTGAGGTTTCGGTAGTAGCCTTCGTGCCTACCTGTAGATTTGGTAGTAGCCTTCATGCCTACCTGTGTTGGTTTTATGTCTGTGATCATACTTGTGATATTATGGATCTTGTTATGCTGTATTTGTAAGTTACCTGTGATGTTAGGATTGATTATGTTGTACCTGTAAGTATATCTGGGATGATATGAATCTTAGTAAATTATACCTGTGAACATACCTGTGATGTATATGATTGTTTGGGATTTATGCTGAGACATAAATTATGCTAAAGTTGGGTTTTAATTATTACTCAGAGAGTATTTCTAGGATGTTCAATAATAATTTCGCCTGTTTCAGATGAATGAAAATGACTAGTATGTGACCTTGATGGAAATTGATCATTTGAGTGATTATTGTATCTCAATCATCATATGTATATGTATATATCTCATACCATGTTAATTGTATGCCTTGCATGTGTTCCATGCTAATTTATCATATTAGTTTGATATAAAGGGTTGTTTAGTACCATAGTACTGAAGGGTTCATTTTCGTGGGCCCCTACCTATTCAATGGGTAGTGGACTTTGTAGGTCAGCCTCTGAGCTCAGTGAAATGCTGATAGTTCAGATTTGGGAGCGTAGGACTATCTAGTGTTTCTTTTGTTGCTGTATTTTCAGTTGTATTTGGACCCTCGTGTCCTCCTGTAATTTCTCTTTCGAGTTTTGTAAACTGCTAATGTCGTTTTTAATTAGCAGTATTCATCTAACATACTCTCTATCCTGATTTCTGTAATCATGATAATAATTTAAGCGAAATAATGATTTTAGCCTTAACACTTGGTATGAGAATGGTAGAGGAAACTAGACTTGTACCAAGTGTGGCGGTAACACCCTTTGTTTTTATTGTTTTAGCTTCTGCACTTAACTCTGCAAACAAAAATTTTCAGTTGTAAATTTTGGGGTGTTACAGTTGCTCTCCAAGGTTAGCTACCCTAGAGACAAGGTGTTATCCCTCATTTGAGTTGGTTCACTAGTGTACCTATGTGCCCCAACAAGGCCTTTATCTACTGTATAGGTGTCCTACTAGCCCTATAGGGGTCATCAATACTTAAGAATTAGATGATCAAGGTTGGAGGATACTGGGTTGCCTATGTGCACCGGTATGACCAAGCGTACCGCTATGTCTTTGGGTTCTAAAGTACGGGTATTGTGTTGCCTTTGTGAACTAATATGACTTGGTGTACCTCAGCGTCCCTGGGTTGATTGTATCCCCTCGAGTAATATAAATAATAAAGGAATACTTGTTGATGGCCTTAGTATATATTGTTGGGTTTAGTAGTTGCTTTAGTGCCCTACCTCATTTTTGGTATATATTGGATTGATGGTTTGGTAATTGCCTCAGTGCCCTACTATGTTAATTGGGATTGATTTGATTAGTTGGCTTTAGCCATGGATTTTGATATGGTTATTGTGTACCTTGAAATGACATAACTTGGTTGAGTATGGTTGCTTGTTGAGCATGAGACTCTAATGGCATATAATTATATGTATGTATTGATCCATGATTTATTATATATTTTTATGTATGTGTTTGTATTTGAGCATGTTTTGGATCATTTCGTGATTATGTACAATGTGGGTATGCTACCTCTTGTGAGGTATTGTGATTTACTCAGTACGAGAAAGTCGTACTGATACTACATTTGCATATGACTTTATGAAGGCTATGGAGTGGCATGATGCTTATAAGAAGGGATAGGATAATTAGAGCCCTTGGGAAGATTTTCCATTCTCAAAATGGGAATACGGGTATAAGAGTTAGGGAAAACTAGTGTTGTACCTACGCGTACTAGTTTTTATTGTATCAGTTTTCCTTTAGACTCTTATGTCCGTAGCTGTGTTTTGATTATTGTTGTTGTATGGAAAATATTTATACGTAACTTTTATTTATGTAATTTCTCTCATTTCCACTTATTTATTTTTGGTTTGGTTGGTTTTAGCCTTAGCACTTGGCATAAGAAAGGTGAGAAAACCGGACTTATACTAAAAGTGGCAGTAAACCCCATTATCTTTGGTGATTAACTCTTCCGCAAAACATGATTTGTAAGTACTAAAAATGGGGGTATTACATTGGTGTTCTTGATATGGATTAGATTGATGGTTCGGTAGCTATCTCAATGTACTACCTTGTTTATTAAAATTAAGTTGATGAGTTGGTTGTGGTTATGGCTTCTATATGGCTATTTTGTACCTTGAGATGATGTGAAATGTTTAAGTACGATTGGTTGTTGAGCATGAGACTTGATATATATATATATATATATATATATTATTCTCATGATTTTTATATAGTTTTATAGCATGTGTTTTGAGTTTTGCGCATGTTTTGGTTTGTTGTGTTAGTATACCAATTATGAGCATGCTACCACTTGTAAGGTACTATGATTTACTCGGTACAAGAAAGTCATACTAATACTACATTTGCAGATAACTATATAATTGACATGGAATGGTTTGAGGCGTATAATAGTGGCAAGGATAGGTGGAGCCCTTGGAAAGAGATTCTATTCTCAGATATTCGAATCTAAGAGTTAGGTTAAACCGATGTTCTACCTTCGAGTATTAGTTTTATTATAATCGATTTTCCTTGTGGCTCTTATGTCCCTTGAATTTTGATTAACGATGTTTTACAGAGAATATTTATCCATAACCTTTCTCTATTTTATTCTCTCTTTATTTCCATCGTTTATTTTAGATCTAACTTGTTTGGAGCCTTAGCACTTAGCATAAGAAAGGTGAGGGAACTAGATTTATGATAAGTTTGGTGGTAACTGTAACATCCTAAAATTCACTATTTTTTTAAACGCAAGCAATTAAATTAAAACCCATGAATTATGGGGATGTTACCGCCACACTTAGTACCAGACCGGTTCACTCTGACCGTTATGGTACCAAGTGCTAAGGCTAAAAGAAATTTTTGTTAAACTTTAATCAATACTTAAACCAAGAGTTAATAAAAAGAACAAAAAGGGATCATAACACAGAAATTAGAGTACGCGTAAGAAGTTTACAATTTAAAGGAGTACTGACAATCATGAGATAGAAATTAGAGTGCGAAATCAAAATCCCTTAGAGGGAATAATGTCTATAAACATTGATATTTAATTTAAGAAAATCTAATACAGAAAAGAAATATCATAAAGAAATAAAATGACAAAAAAGATAATCTGGCCACGTCGCTCCGATCATCGAACCAAGTCCATGATCAACACTCAGCCCTGCCTAATACCTCATGGACATTGAAGGCATCAAAATAGACATCATCTACCTGCAACACGTTAGATGGGCCTACTACTCGTGGAAATGAGCAGCATCTGGTGATCAGTACGTTATATACTGAGCAAGGTAACCGTGCACTAAGGCTGACACACAAAGTCACATAAATCATGTAAAATAATAAAAGAGCATAGAGTCCGACATAACACCATAAAGGCATATGAACATTCAGGTGAATATACAAAGTTCCAATTATAATCCAGATTAATTACTTAAGTGATCTCTTATCGGAATTATTTTGGCATTGTGCTCTTTATCATGTCCACACGAGTACGGGAACCCCACTATTTTAGCCGGTGGATCGGTCTCCAGGGCACTTCGGCGCCTGGCCATTATTCTAGCCGGTGGATCAGTCACTTAGGGTAACATACCTTACCACTATTTTATGCCGATGGATCGGTCTGGCCCCTACTTGCATAGTATTCCACTATAAGTATTAGAGTCTTTTACATGTCTTAACAAAATCTAGGGTTTGGTCTATTGAGCTCGGGATCCCCCACTATTATAGTCAGTGAATCGGATATACCTAGGGCAACATACCCTACCACTATTATATGCTGGTGGATCGGTCTCCAAGATACCTCGATACCTGGCCACTATTATGCTGATGGATCAGTCTCCAAGATACCTCGATACCTGGCCACTATTATGCTGATGGATCGGTCTGGGCCCAGCTCAATACTCTTCCACTTTACATAATTAATGTCTTAAGTATCTTATTCATAATTTTTAACCCTAGACATGCATGACTAACTTCCTCCACGCTTATCCTCCAAAGGGACTCGTCTCACATCGTAAGACTCCTGCACCTTCTAACTTGCCCCAACATCATTTCCTCCATATCCTATCTCATATTAGAAGTCCAACTCTTAAGTATATGGGTCAAGGCTCACTACCTTACACCTCCAAGTCCACTCAACACCTCACTCTAGGGTTTTATCTCGAAACCCTAATTTAGGCTTATGTGGCCAATCGTACTCCACCTCACACAACCTAAATTATTTTAACACTCCACAAATCACAATCTATAGATTCCAGTCTCATCATTACACCTTAATCCTCAAGCATACGCATGGTCACAAAACCCTAGGTAACCAAAGCAAACCCTAATTGGCCATAACAAACCCTACCCTCCTCGTGTACACATGTCACCCTTCCATTTCTCACATTCCAATTATTATTTTTCTATACTAATCTTGATCATCCTTAATTGATCATTTCCATCATCCTCTCGTACTCCACTCACCCTCACTTATTTCTCCGTTTTTACCACCTCCTCAAATTAGGATTTTTACCCCAAACCCTAGCTCAGCCTCCTATGTACCCTTATACTGTCCTACGTACTATTTTTCACCCAAAACTCCCAAATACCTAAATAACTCTTCTATTACCTTTCTTACATCCCAAGTCAACTTTTCATACATAAAATTTACTCTCATGCATATGCTAACCTTCCCATACAAACCTTCAAACTTTCTCATGCAAAACCCTAAACTCCCATACAAACCCTAGATTTACCCATGCAAACCCTAAATCCATCCATACAAAACCCTAGATTCCTCCATGCAAACCCTATATTCCTCCATACAAAACCCTAAATTCTTCCATGCAAAACCCAAGATTCCTCCCTATAAAACCCAAAATTCTTCCACACAAAGCCCTAGATTCTTCCTGATGCAGGAGCATCCAATGAACATAATGATTGTCATGTTCATTCTAATACTCAAGGTAAGGAAGAAGATTTAGCTTTCTTAATGTTGGAGCATATCATGTTAAATATTCTTGATAATTCTTATATGCTTGACATTGAAAAACATTCAAGTTATTCTTGTAGGTATGTCACATATTTGCAAGAAGATGATGTTTATACACATTGATGTGTACAAGTATTCCAAAGCATGCAAGACTATGACATACATGGGATGATACATTACAAAAAGAGATAAAGTGATGATATTCATTATTTGTATAAACTTGTTGTAAACCCTAACCCTAAGTATATTTTATGTAAGTTAGGGTATTGCTATAATTTCATGTATGTATCTTAGTCAATTGTATAGCTTTGTAATACTAATCCTTAGTATCATTTAACCAATGATATTATGCTTTGGATTAAGGTTAATATGGGTTTAATTCAACCATGATTAATGGGCTGGATTAAGTAGGTAAACTTGGCTGATTAAGCTAGCTCACCACCGAGCCTTCCTTTTCCTATATAAGCCTTCCTTGTGCGCATGATTGTATAGAGAATTGAATGAGATTTTTTTTATCAAACTTTGAGCCAAGTTAGCTAAAGTCTAATCCTCCCTTTTGGGTCTACATTGAGCAAGGAAAATCCGGGATTAATCTTTCCTCAAATCTATCTTCAATTCGACACATTTGAAGGTTTACAAATTTGTCGAAACATCCTTCCAATTTTATCTTCAAGTTCTTCACCTATAATCCATCAATTTACTTCATTTCTTTTGCATTAGATCGTGGGTGAAAACTTCTAATACAAATTTTGGTCCAACCTTCCGTTACTTTGATTAAAACCACATCACTTCCACTCCTTTATTTTATTTTAAATCCCCATTTTATTTCTCCACTCATGGATCATTAAAATATTTAGGTCAACTCACATCCCTTGGTCAACTTATTCCCCTTTGGTCAACTTACTCCCCTTGATCAACCTTTTTCCCTTTTAGTCAACTTACTCCCCTTGGTCAACTTCTTTCCCCATTTTCCTTTTTCATCCTTTCCCCCACATAATATCACATTAAACATTCTCACATGTATTTCTAAAGGGTCACACCACATTACATCACATTCCACATCATTTCACCACATATACACATCAACATACAGAATAAAAAGGCACATAAGCATACCTTAATTCCAAGCTGCTCTATACATAAAATAGTCAACTAATAGCACATGATACACAACACGACATTATACGAGACGTCAAAGCATATAATACACATAACACATATAAGGCCTTAGTTACACCCTTACCTAAAATAACACCGGTCTTGGAACACACTTCTATGCCTCCTTAAGGCTTTAACTGGTCTTACCTATATAGCAGGGAAAAACTAAAGATTAGATTCCCTCTTACTAAAAATAATATTATTCCTAATTTATTCTAAAATTAGGTCTTTGATAAAATAATAATAATAATCATTAACTAATTACTAAATTTGGCTATAAATATAAGAAATAATAGTAATATTGTAAAAGTTAATAATATAAAGTTTGAAAATTTTATCCTAATAATAATAATAGTGATACTAAAATAATAATAATGATAATAGTAAAAATAATATAATAATACTAAAAATACTCATAATAATAATAATAATAATATGATTTGAAATAAAATGTGGAATAAGGGCTTCGATCCTTCACCAAAATAATATTAATAATAACATTAGTAACATTAATAATAAAATTTAGTAATAATAATAGTAATGAAATAGTAATAATAATAATAATGATAAAAACCATAATAATATTGCAAAAATAATAATAATCATAATGGTAATAATGGCAATGATAATAGTCAAAGATAAAAATGAAGTAGAGTTTTCGACCCTACATTGAATAATAATAAAACTAATAAATAATAATAATAATAATAATAATAATAATAATACCAAATATAATAATAAATACTAATGATAGTAAAAATATTAATAATATTGATAATAATAAGACATGATATTTATAATACTACAACTAAAATTCGAAATAGACATAATAGGGTCTCAGCCCTATAATAATGCTAAAATTGAAAATAATAATAATAATAATCACCTATTAATATTAATAATAATAATAATAATAATAATAATAATAGCAACAATAACAATAATAATATTGTAATTGAAATAAAAAATATAATAGGCTTCGGCCCTCAATCGAAATAATAATAAAAACATTAATAATAATAATAATAATAATAATAATAATATATTCAAATAAATGAAATAAAATAAAATAAAGCTGGTATAAATAATGAAAAAGGGTTTAGGATTCCACCTTAGGCTAGTGGTGACAGGCGGCACCAGCGGTAGTGCACGGTGGTGGTCGGAAAAAGAGAAGAAAAGGGGAAAAGTTGAAGGCTGGGAACAAGATCGTGAGAATGAGAGTGGGGGTAGAGGTGATTATGGTTGTCTAGAAGGAGAGGAACAGAATGAGAATGGCGGCGCAGCCAAAGGTGGCACCGCATAGCGGCAGTGGTGGTGGCCGAATGGGGAAGAAGAAGAGAAAGAGAGAAGGAGTGGGAGGAAGAGGAAAAGAAAGGTACGGGGAGATAGAGGAGGGTCTGCAGGAGTTTTTGGAAGGTGAAAGGGGAAGTGGCAGCGGCGGAAGTGGTGGTGGAAGACGGCGCGAAGGGTGGCAGATGAGAAAGAATGGGTTGGTCGAGGGGCTACTTTGCACAGCCGGGGTGGCTTGTGCAAGGCAAATTGAGGGGCAAGAGAGGTGTAGTTAGTTAGAGGGAGGTGCAAGGATTAGTTGGGTGGGCAGAGAGGGTGGCAACGTTGGGCGATGGTGGCAGCAACGGAGTCTGAAGTGGCGGCGACGTACAAGAGGGATTTTGCTAGGTTGTAGGAAAAATTCACGAGATCGAGCTAGCAAGGGGCATTTATAAAGCTTAGATGAGAGGGTAGGGTTTTGTGGGTTGGCGAGGGAATAGGCCAGGTAGGGTTAGGGTCATCGACAGCGAGGGTTGGCCGGTGGAATTCAAAATCGCAGCGGGTCATTCGCGTAGGAAAAGGAGGGTTTTGCGCGGAAGAAAAGGAAGGTGCGTTGGGTCATGCTGACTGGCAAGTTAAGGGAAGGAGAGAGGAGAAGAAACGGCCAATCAAAATGGGCGCGGCCAGCAGTGACATTCTTAAAAGGCTGGGCATTACAGGTCGACGGGGGAAGGGAGGAAGAAGAAGAAGAAGAAGAAACGGGATGCGTGGACCAGTGATCTAGGAGAAAAGAAAAGAAAGGAGAAGAACTGACCGGCGATGATAAAAATTTTTAAACAAAATGTTGTGTTCATGGGAGAAAAAGAAGTAAGGCTCAGCGCGGCGTTCTAGGCCGCCGAAGGAAGAAGGAAAAGAAGAGAACCGGGTCTTGGGCCGCGGCACAGGCCTAGTTCGGGGAAAAGGTAAGAAAAAGAAAAGAAGAAGAAAGAAAAAGGAAAAATAAAAATAGTGGGTTGGATTAATTAAATTAATTAGAATATTTGGGATATTTAAAAATAATAATATTTAAATAAAATAATATTTAATTTTTCTTTTTAGGTAAATTTAGGATTTTTGAAATATTTTCCATAAATTCCGTTTTAACTAGCAAATCACTCTAATTTTCTCCAATTAAATAATTCATAACATTTCTATTAATTTATCTCTATTTATTCCCTCTTATTTAAATAAAATAATTTATTCAATTAATTTCTAAAATAAAATCCTTAATTAGCTAAAATACCCAAATTTCTTTCTAATTAAAATATTTATAAATTTCTTTCTTGATTTGCCCTAATTAATTCCCTTTTATTTTAATAAAAATAATATATTTAATTAATTTTCCTAATAAAACCTTATTTAACTATAATTCTTAAAATTAGGATTTTTGGGGCATTTCAGTAACACCCATTATTTTATAATTAACGCTTTAACAAAATAAAATTTTTAAGTGGTAAAATGGGGGGTACTACAGTAGCATAGTATCCTACTAAAAGGTTACCTAATCTATAAGTAAGCATACTCTCTATAAGCTTGCAAAGCAAAAAAAGATAAGATATAGGGCCTCTACAAGGTACTAAGGCACACCAACAAAAATCCATAACCAACCATAGGGTAGACCATATTTTTAGAGTAGCTACTACCATTATGAACACCATATCTGATCTTAAGGTCTTTCACTTTAATTGTTAGTATTTTTATTAGGTTGACCACAAAATTGTATAGTACATAAATAGATCTGATTTCCATATTTAACCATTTTTTCTTGTTTCCAAATATCTAGTCAACCACAATCAAGGTCAAGTCAACATTAAAAATCTACTAAGGCCATTTTAGCTCAATTTTTTGCATTTGGGTACATTAGGCCAAAAATGAACAAAATGCCTCTGATGCCAATATTACCACATTATCATCCATTTTAACTAATAATTCTATTTTACTTATTAATTTTTCATGAAAATGCTAAAAAATAATTAAATTATATAACATGCAAATAAAGTATTAAACATGTCAAATGACCATTTTGTTCTTATGCATAATTTTGTATATAAAACTCTAATATGTGTTTCTACAAAAGCAATTCACATTTTTCCCATGCTCAATAATAGACAATACATTTTAGGCATGATTATTTGAATAATTATCACAATACGCTTAAATGACCAAACTACCCCTTGAACACACAATAGTAATAATTATGTTAAAAATATGTCTAAGCATGCTTAACCTATCATAATGGATGTACATGTCATGTATAATTTATTCCTAGAATCTAAACCATTTTAACATACTTTATTTTACAAGTTATCATGCTTCATTTTTAACTAATTCCATACTAGCATTATTAGGCAAATAGCTACAACATAATAAAACATACTTAATACTATTTACACATCGAAATCCTTATGTGTTATCATATGATATCTAGTATTTTAGTACTTAAAAATAATACCACATTAACCATGTTAATATTAAACTAATAAAATAATAATTTTTATTAAAATAATTAATAATAAAAATTACTAAAATACCCTTAATTAGAAAAAAGGGTAAAACAAATGATGAAATCCTCACGTTACTCATGCAGTGTGAGTTAGGCAATGTAAGAGGCTTTGAGGGAGGTGTCCGATGAGGGTTGGAAGAAAAGACCAAGGTTGGAGAAGGTTGGTGGTGGTGAGAGCTACTCGAGGATTTCATGGATAGGAGAAGATGGAAGGCTGATAGTGTGGAATGGTCAGTGTAAGGAGGCAGTGGTGGTGGTATTATTACGACGAGCACAACCATGAGAGGTTAGTGTTGTGAGGATGGCATTGGTCTATGACAATGCTGGAGAGGGGAGTGGTGTTGGGATGTTATAGTCATGGGTGATTCAATAAGAGAGGTGGCTGGGATTTGATGAAGCATGTTGCTCGACAAAAAGAAGGGTGACAGGTAAGAGGCAATGATTGGGCAAGGAAATGGTATGGGTGGTGTGGTGGTTCATTGATGGATGTGGGATATTAGGGAAGGAAGCAACAAAGGGCACTTATGCTAGGTAGGGGCATCAGTGGAGGTTGACGCAATAAGGGATGACACTTCTTAACTTTGCTAAGGAGGGGTCAATAGGGGGAGTTGATGTAGGGGAGGAGAGGGTTGTGATGGTGTTAGACGATGCTGTAAGGAGAAGAGGATTAGTGAGATGGTGGTTATTGGTGGTGGCTGCAAGCTCGGTGGGAAAATGAACAGTGGTTAGGAATGAGGCTACGATGCAGAAGAATGGATGCATGGGTTGGTGTATGGATAGGGCACAGTTAAAGGAGAGGGTTCACAATTGTGCGACGTGTAAAGAAATAAGTTGGAGTGGGAGGAAGAGGATGAGAAGGAAACTAGATTGCAATGAGGTGATGATGGCATCGTGCGATAGTGGTTAGTGGTTGCAAAGTTTGGGGTAGTCCATGGTGATGGTTGGCTACAAAGACAAACAAGGCAAATAGGGGGTTAGGAGAATGAAGAAATAGAAAGAAGAAGATAGTTGAGGGGTCGTGTAATGGAAGAGGAGAAGGAGTGGAATGTATACATGCATGCAGATGGTCGAGGGAAAAGGTTCGAATAGAGAGGTGAGGTGATTGCTTAGCAAGAAAGGTGGAGGAGGCAAGGGAGAGTGTTTTGGGCAAGAAAAATGGAAAATCAAGCTGGTTACATGAGATAGAGTGGTGGCAATTAAGGAAATTATTTAAGAATTTATTGGCATTATGCAAAAAATGTTGACAAGAAAATAATTAAGCCTAGGTTTAAGGGTTAGGTTTCAAATAAAAGGTTAAACACCCAAAAGAGAGGGTTACAAATTTTTGGGATGTTACACATATATTAACTTAGACTCAATCAATATTAAACAATTTATAAAATACTAGGATACATCATATAATCTTTCTTTTTCGAAGGCTCCTATGCTTGATACTATAGGTAGAAGATTCCCCTTAGATCTTTCATCCTCTTCTTTTTCTTCTATTTTTTTCAAAAGTGGAATTTATATATAAAAATGAACCGTGTATATGAGAGTGTCGCAAAATCATTAAAAAATATGGATAAAACTCTTATACTTTTCCTCCCTAGACTCGTGGGCACATCTATGACTTATTGCTAAAGCGATAAACTTTGCTAGGGAACCTCTAGGTATATTGTTCTATTGGAACAAAATAGCTTTACATGATTTCGGTATTTCATAAACAATTGTGACCAAAATATCTCACAATAGTTCTACTACATTTACTCTTATTCTCCCACACACTAAAACAGCTAGCTTCAATCGGTCTTGTTAATCACTTAACCTAGATCTCCATCCTCCCATGCATGATAAGATCATCAAAAAATACTTCATAAATTAACATTTGAGGACAAGATGTTGTATAGTTTCATCTTGTTGGAAGAAAACACGTGCATCATTAGGTAAGTGTTGAAATTTCAAGAGATAAGTTTTTGTGATCATTATTTCATATGCAACAAGCCACATCATGATGTGAAATTGCGGTGATGCAAGGTTTTTCCAAAAAATTCTCCACCATGGTTTAGTGTACTCCTTTATACATAGGATTTGGTAATCCTTATTGATGTTATAGTTCTCCTCATTCAAGCACGAATTTATGATAGGAGGAAGAGAAGATTAAATACTAAAAATGTTGCAGGTTGTCCAAGAATCTTGCTGTGAGAGATCACATGTATCCAGGTCTTGATTCCTTAAGTATCTTCCATGAACCCATTAAATCCAAAGCTTCTATTTGTGGAGTTTTAAATGCCATAAATTTTTTCCCATAACAGCAATGTTGCATGCTACAATGTCCATAATCCCCAAACCACAGTCCTTCTTTAGGAGACAACAAGTGGCTCATGCAACTAGTGCCTTTTTACTAGCATCAGTAGCTCATATTCATGGAAATGTCCAAGAAAGAGAAACAACATGTTTAATGAGGGATTTTGGGAGGAACCAGGTTTGATACCAAAACATTAGTATTCCGAAATGGCCACTGGTAATAAGCTATAGGTGGCTAGCATACGATAATATCTTAGATGTCTAATTAATTTTTACATGATTTTATACATAAAGACTTGGAGTTAGTTGAGGATACCAGTAAGTCTGGATATCTGAAGGGAAAGTAGCTAATTTTGAAATAAGTAAGGTGCATAATCTCATCTCTTACTTGATTAGTTAAGCTGCCTCTAAAGAGGAAAACTTTTTGAGGATTGATATGGAGACCTAAAATCCTAATAAATACATGTAATTGGTTAAGAAAACACTGAATTGAAGCACCAGTACCTCAACAAAATAACGGAATATCATTTATAAAATAAAATTTAATGATACACATTTTCTTGCATTATGGGTGACCATGAAACTTTAGATTACTCCATAAGCTTTTCAACATGTGTGTAAAGTATACCATAGCGATCATAAAGAGATGGGGGGAATTGGGTTGCCTTGACATAATCCTTTTTTTTTATTCAGCAAAGGGCAAAAGTGAGTTGCCAATGGAGTAGCTCACCCCATTAACACAACCCATCACAACTCAAACAAAAGGAGGAGGGAAGTTTAGAGCAAGTAACACTTATTCCAATAACTTCCAATTGATAGAATCATAAGCCATTTTTAGGTCAACTTGAGACATGCATATCTAGTTTATGTATTTACAATTATAGTGTCAAAGGAGATCGTGAACTAGTAATACATTTTCCCCCAGGGAGTGTCCTTTGATAAAATAAACCCATGAAGGATCAATGATAGTTGGTAGGACGTGATGCAATATATTTATAAGAGTCTTTGTGATGATTTTATAAAACATCGTGCAACATGTAATAGTGTGAAAATTGGTAACTTTTTCTGCATTTTCAACTTTAGAGAGAATAGTTAATGTTGTGTGATAACTTAGGGATGAAACATAAGCACAACACACCATCAACCATATGCCAAATATCAACTCCAAAAATAGATCAAATGTGCTTAAAGAATGTTAAGGTATAAACATTCAGGCTAGGGGCTTTGGTGTCACAAATTGATTTCAACACTACACACACTTCCCCTTTAGTAATGGGTAATATTAAATCATGTTGGTGGTGTGGTGTAAGGCCAGGGCCTATATTTATAAACTCAGGGTCCACAAAAAGGGCTGAAATATCGTCACCTCCCAACAAGTAAGAGTAGAAAACCTAGAACTAGTTTTGAATCCTCTCTTGATCATTCACCTATGTACCACCCTATATTAGAATCCAGTGAATTTCACTTTTTTTTCCTAGCTTTCATGGAGAAAAGAAGAAGAAGAAGAAGAAGAAATGGTTCTTAACATCCCCCACATTGAGTCAATGTGCATCCAACCTTTTTGTTTTTTTTTTTTTTTTGAGATTAAGTTATTCTCATTCAAAAAAAATCATAGATCCTCCAAGCTTCACATTCTTGTGTTTGTAAGGTGGCATTGCTAGGGTCATTTATAAGGGTAGTTTCCATATGTATAAGAATCTCCCTTTGTTGAGCTACATGATTTGCGATGGAACTAAAATGTTCTTTGTTAAGTTTTTTCGATGTTGGCCACATCATGTTGAGGTAATATCTTAACCTTGAGATATCTTGATGCCCCTCAACTAAATTCCAAGACTACTCACCTAATGGTATGAAGTTGGGGTATTGGCACCACATATTTAAAAACTTAAAATATGGCTTTATAGGCTCCTTTTTTTTACAAAAGTGGAGGATCCCAACACGATGA
This sequence comes from Tamarix austromongolica, assembly GCA_039764185.1. NCBI lineage: Eukaryota > Viridiplantae > Streptophyta > Magnoliopsida > Caryophyllales > Tamaricaceae > Tamarix > Tamarix austromongolica. Next base: position 18,835,621 of record CM077815.1, read on the forward strand.
TAATAAAAAGAAACACGGTGGAAGTGTCCATAAGAACAAATGAACTGATGGAACCAAAAAGAGTCCCCATAATTCAATCTAATTTTTCCATAATTCTTAATCCACCAATTTGGTTTTTGCACCAAGTATAGGTAGAAATAATGAAGGTAATGTCATCCATAGAAAGAGAGAAAAAATGCCTCTTAGCATCATGTTTGTCATATAGGCTAGTGGAGAGGCCTTGGAGTTTTTTAGAGGGGTCAAGAATAATGTTTAGATCTCCCAAAAGAATCGGTGGAGAATATAGGTTGTGACATGTACATAACCACTCCCAAAGGGATTGTTGTTTAGAACATATGGTTTTTTTCATATACAAAAACAGCATGAAATGAATAGAAGTTGTCATATGAATAAGTATACCTTCATCAATAGAGGAAACTAGGGTAAATTTCTATAAATTAGGGTTCCAAACACACCAAACCCTACCATTATGGTGGGAGTCATAATTATTAATTAAACCCCAATTAGAATAGTTCATTGTGAATATTCTTGGTCTTAGCAGGTTTTATTCATTTCTCTAATAAATCCTCCTAAGAGATATTATTTGTATGCAATCAATCATATATATATATATATATCCTTTTGTTTATGGGGTTTACTCAAACCCTTACATTCACAAAGGCTATCATTGATCATAAGGGGGGTGAGGTGGGTTAAGGAAATTTAGATTTTCCTCAATCTCCTTGGGCATATCTTCCTCTAAAGCAAGCACTTGAAAAGAGGTAGAGGTGTTAGGACCCTCAAAAATAGTGTTGTGGTGTCTCAGCTTGATAGAACTTCACATGGTATGTATGTTTTGATATTGGTAATTATATCTTTGGTTCTATTTATGATAGGTAAAAGGATGGTTTGAATTTGATTTCTGCATTGCTTTCATGGGTTGTTGGTGTGCTTTCTTATTATCAGGGTGACTCATTAACTTCAAACAAGAACTTAAGGAGGCGATCCATTCATATTTAATAGATTTGACCATAACCTCTCCATTAGGATTCTCCAATTCCACTACATCCTCAACAAACTTCTTAGTGAAAACTACCTCAACCAATAATCTGGCATAGGAAATCCTATCTCCAACAAGTGTGAGTCCATCTATTTGCAAGGGTTTCCCCACAACACTACCAATGTGTCAAAGGGAATCCAAATCCCAATATGCTAATGGGAGATTTGGAAATTTGATCCATAAGGGAAGGAACTCAAAACATTCCCTCACAAATTTAAATTTGGTGTGCCATTGTTTCAATACTGATGGTCAATTCATAAAGGTCCAACATTTACAAGATTCAATCTTGTCTCAATCCAAAGAATTCTAGAATTTAAAAATGATGAATCAATCATCATGTAGGAAAATATTTGGCAAAGAAATATCATCCCATCAGTTCTTGACAAAAGTTGTGATTTGGCACAAAGAGGGTCAAAGACTTAGAACATCACCCAACAGGACTCTATCCCACTTATCACAAGTCACATCAACTTGTTCTTTGTTCAATTTAATTCTCTATGTAATGCCTATGCGGGTGGGAGGAAAATAGGTAAGGTTGCCTCCAAAGGATGGGATTTGATTTTTTGTAATCCTATCACTCCAAGACAGAGGTGGCACATTTGTTTGCATTGATGCATGTTATGGATCTTGCTGTACCACTTGATGCAAATTGGGATCCACCTTGTCAACGACATGATTCAGATTGAAAACCTCTCTTCTTTTTTTCTCATTACATTACTACACAACTCATATCATGCCTAAACTTGGGTCCATTGCAATGTCATGCAAATTATGAGAGTGCTTGGAGGCTAATTAACAAATCAGCCACCTATCTTATTTTTGTGTGATAAACTGATACACATTATGGATTATAAGCATACCAAGTAAGTTAAATCTCTCGTCAAGCTTTTAGTGGCTTAAATTCAAAGCTCAAATCTAGCTAGACTAACGTTGTTTACAATCAATTGCACCTAGCTCGAGAGCAACTTAAACATATTGAGTGATTAAGCTAACTAATTTATATCCCTAATCTAGCTGTATGTTTTTATAATAAACATTTAAAACCAAATACTATAGAAAAATTTTCTTGTGGTTATATAACATTGTTACAAGTGAAAAACAAATGGCCTCATGAACTTCTTATAAATTCAAGTCATAGCAAACAAATAAGTCAAACCCATCTCAATTTGCAAAGTTAGTATGTTTTATCAAATAAGCAAGTCCTATCACGTTATTATTAAGCCAACTTTATTTATTCATCACTGACCGAATACAAACTAAAAAGGATTCAATCCAGTCACAGATCTCTTATTTCGAACAGACAATTTCAACCATTATAAATTGCGGGCATGCTTTTCTATAATATATCACGTTGCAGCAACTGTGGGAGAAGAGAGCAAATGATACATAGGATGCTTCTATAAAGTGTCAGATTAGATACATTCTTCACGGAATCAAATAAATCACTGGACGGGAGGCAGTCGGACAGAATCCACGGTGTATAATTATGTACTTCCCATAAACCTCTATTATACCGCTAACAAGCCTTTTACACCATATACATTAGCACATAAGCAAATAATACAACTTCTATCTCTCGAAATAAAATTTAAATTTCAAACGGAACATGTTCGGTGCTACAATAATTTTCACTATACACAGAAGTCTGATATACGCGTTTGCCCCGCATGACTAGCGTCAAAAGATATTATGCCATGAACAGATGAAGCGTTCTGAATTCATCACTGTGGGTTTCTCTTCTGAAACATTGGACACAACCGGACCGACTGAAGCAGTAATCAGGACCTCAGTGCCCAAGAATTCACTGTAACAACATTCATTAGCAAGCAACTTTCAGATTACTAAACCTTCCACGGCTGGCCTCGCAAGCAGCAGCAGTTCTTCCAAAACTACCAGTTTTCAATTTCATCATCTGTAGTCTCGTTTTCTTGTTTCCTTGAACTCAATGGATCAAAATCATCACTATCTGGCTCACTGCCTTCAATGAAATTTGACTGCGATTTAGGGTATGCAGAAGATACAGAATCTCCAAGTGCGAGCCAATTAGAAACTGGTCTGTATTCTGTCGAAAACAATGATATGTCTGATACGCTCAAACCATTATAACTGCTACAACTTTGCTTTTCCATAACACGCTGCAATTTCATGACAGATGATCAACTTCAAGAAATAAAAAGATACATATCGGTGATTGATAAGATAGCAGCTTTTCTCTGTTTCCAAACATAGTGTCTATCGGTTATGCTTATGCATGCCATTTGAAAAAACGATTTCATATCCCAAAGGATTGTCTAAGTTCACCAAAATCAGGCTTATATAACATTGATTAACTTAGTATGTCTCCAGAAATTATTGCAAATTAAAAGGCTGGTATTATAAATCACCAAATATAAAACCAAAGTTTTCCTTCTCTTTTAATAACACACATGGCAATTTAGTCTTCACAAAGATCAAAGGTTTAATCTTTCCATTTTTGTTTCATATTATACGACCTTTTATGAAAACGGTAAAGAATTTAATGTTATGTTACCCAATATACCCTTATTTTTTCTCTCACGCATATTAATGTATATAATAATAATATAAGTGTTCAAGTTCTAATATGGATATATTAGTCAATCTGAATATCGTTAAAAAAAATTAAAACTTCTTAATATCTGTTGAAAATTTATAGACCATGGAGTATATCGAAGCAGCCATCGAAAAGAGATATGTAGTGTTTCTAGAACGAGCCAAACATGCATTTTTCGCTTAATTAATTCAAATGACATTGGAGGTGATGCCACAAAATTCAAAAAAAAGAATAGCATATACATTCTAGAAAAATTATACTGCATGAAACTCACCTTATTGCCCCAAGCTGACCGCTCTACATGCCAAAGTGTTGGGCGACGTATGGTGTGCCACCTGTATTTGAGATGGTTAGTAAAGGAAACCAATCCACCTATCTACAATTTTCTAATAATAGTAATGAATTTTCTTAATATTTATCGTTTGTTTAAACTATTTATCCTTTCTCCTTTTTAACATTTTCTTTCAATTTAACACAATAAATAGTGTTTGAGGTTCATCGCTAACACATTTCTCAATACTTCATTTTAGTCTAAATTTCACTATCTAATATCTATTTAGATCAAAATATCGTTACTTGATGATGGCAATATATAAATAACTTGGATATTTACTTTCCCGAAACAATCATCTTCAATATTGAATAAATACAAAATAAAATGTGTTGTATGATAATCTATATTACGCAATATTGGCATTACTTTTCATAGAAATATAAAAGATAAACATCACTTCTAGCTTATCATCTATCTATACTAAATAATATGATTTGAGAAGAGATTAAGTTTTCTTCTATTGTTTACCTTCTTATTAAAATTATTTATATTTATTATTATAAATTTTACCATTTTTTATTCATCCATTCTCTCCCCTTGTGGTTCATTACTTCTCTCATTTATTCCTCAACAAAGTGAATGTTTTAAATACTTTGTTCATATCGCATAGTAATTATTTTCCTTATATTTGAAAAATTATAAATGTATTAGCAATAACTATAAGATTTACTAATTATATTTTAAAATGTTTTATTTAAATAATATCCACACATTGCACAGTTACATAAATAGGCTACGAAAAGAAATGAGCAACAAAAGGAATCTCATCAGACCTGGACGGTGAAGGATGAGCATTTCCAAATAGAACCCCACGCACAGCAACTGATGCGGCAACAGATTGTGCAATATTCTCTGCTTCATAGTTTCTGGCCAACCCTCGATGGAGAGAAGAAAGAAGACAATCGGCATCACTAAAATAAGACATAACGGCCCATGCATCATCAATAGCTTCCTCGTGCAGAAAATCTAAGACTGCATCACAAGAATCCCAAAAGAGACTTCATAAAAGCTAAAGAACGAAGAAACAACAAACATGTGCCCAAAGCAACTAAAGGATTAAATGAAGGAAAAAGGAGAGGAAAACGGGGAAAAGGGCTATATAGAAGCCAGTATCGACATATTGGCGCATGATGTTATTTCTATGTCCAGATCACATAATCAGTAAATACCACAATATTAAATATGGAACTAGTGAATATCCGTTAGACTTTTGGAATGGCAGGATATCATGGATATAGCTTCATATACTTTAAACACATAAATGGAGGGACTGAGAAGCACATCAGGGTAGCTACATCTATTTTACAGATTAACGTCAATAGATGCCATGTCAGCCAGTCAGCTGGTAATTACTTTCTGTTATTCAATATCTTGGAAGTAAGCAAGAGTCGCAAGTTGATCCTTAGCCACAATAGATGGGGTTGAGACAGGCTGATAAACTACTTTCATCTTACATTTTGCCAACATAAATAAGAAAACAGATATATCTGGTTTGTAAAGGCATGTCTCCCATCACAAAGATCACCTCACAACATTATTCTTACAGACAACAATATGCAGCAAGAAAGAGCAAACTGACAGAAAAGTTTATAGGGACAAAACTCCATTGCCCCAAACCCAATTTTCTCAATAAAAATAAGTCTACCAGAGTTTCTTTTCCTTTGTGAGGTTTCCTTCTTTTTTTATCATGCCAGGGGTGTGTTCTCCTGTATACAGACAACATTTATCTTCTGTAATTTAGAAGTGAATATAGAGTATAATACTGCCAGCTTATTCAAAAATATTGACAAAACAATAAATTTATCAGCTCAAAAACCCTCTAAATCATGCAGTCCCAAGCAGCTAATCCACCAATTGATTCCAAAACAGTAAGGCAGCAAAGCTTGTTATAGCATGCTAAAAGGATATGAGAAGCATAATGATTAAACCTTCAGATAGTTTGATGCTTTATCTATACGACTACAACCAGCAAACAAAAGAAGTAACATGCAGATCACCATTTTCATGTAAGAATTCAGCTATTGGCCTTGCTTGACCATATGCCTGGCAAAGAACCTTCTCAGGAGCATCCATCTTTAGCGGCAATCTTGTAAATCCCTCTTTCAAAAGAAATGGATCTTCACCTACAGGCCAAGAATAGTGTAAAAAGAATTAAAAAGAATCCAGCATATTTTTCTTACCAACAAGAAGCAAGTACTCATACAACTCAAGCAATATTACTGCCAGCAGCATAAGGAGGCAATATGCATTTAAAGCTAAGATGTACCAAAACAAATGGTTTCGCATCCATGATGGGGTCGCTGATAAACCAATCTGTGCATTATTTCCCCTTACTATTATGTGGAATTACCATATACTGTAACATAATTAAGAGGAAAAAGAATGTATCATTTCCTACTGCAGTAAATAACGTTGTGTCTCCCAGAGCTAAACTATTTTTATTTTTATGTTTTTCTGTACATTCGTCTTCATCAAAGTATTTTACCAGACAAGAGACTGAAACTTGAACAATAGCACAGTAATGTAAGTAGGGAAGCCACTAGATATTTTAAGCATGGAGATAAACTGACAAGACGAGTGATCTCTGCAACTTACAAGATGAAACAGAATTCTCTACTTCCCTTTTGTTGTGGAGAAACTTCCCCAGGGCATGAAAAAGAGAAAGCGTATGATCTCTACCGAAGGATAAGGAACAGACATCATCCAATGAATAGAGACAAGATGCCTTTTCATCAAAACGATTGGAACCACATGTCATAGGTAATCTGGAAGCACTTGGTTGTGGTTTCAAACAGATGTACTGCAAAGATGTAATTGCATGTCTGATATCGCCTTCGCTGTTTTTGGCTATCAAATCAATCTGGTCACAAGCTGCCATACACTGCTCAAGTCTGCATATTCTAGAAAGTGACTTCTTAATAGAATTCTCAGTTACTGGATTGAATGCTACCTGAAATTTTCTAGAAGCAGTTTAGTGTGAAAGCTTGAAACACACAAGACAAAAACACACTTCCAACTGAAAAGGGATGTGTTCAGGAATAGCAACCTTATAGGCCCCGGCACTCTCGAGGGATGACAACAGTTCATCCAGTGAATGCATATTGGCATTTGCAGAGTCAGCTCTTCCATAATCAGTGACCAAGATTACTGTGGGTATACAAACTGATTTTACAAGCAATTGCAAGCATCTAAGAAGCCTCACACGAGCAGGTCTCCCATTCACCACAGGAAGATCATCAATTAATAGAACTGTTGGTGAAGTTGATCCAAAAATGGATGATGACAGCAATCCATATTTCCGAGCCCTCTCCACAAAACTCTCAAATTCATCCAACTTAGATACGTACCGCATTCCTAATGGAAGATTAGCAGTTCATAAGTCATGGCAAAGTGAAAGGATCACAAACTACAAATGAAGCTAAACTAGACCACCGACTGATGCTAAATTCTAGAATCCAATTATCTAATTTGAGAAAAGATTTTTACAAATCAACTTCAAATAGCACCATGATCATAGAGTATACTTGTACCAAAGTGGACAGACAAAGCTTACAGGTAATTTCAGCACACAATATATATCTTGTCCTGCTAAGATTTGTTTCATCAAACTCAACGCTCAGAAGCCACAAGCTCAAGTCATATCAGGAACTATTTTTACAATCAAAACCTCCCAACTCAAAGTCTTCAGTAACTATCATCATGCATGGAACTTTACCTTATTCAGGAATCTACAACACTAATTAGTCAATATATAAAATGAGTGGAACCAATCTGATCAAACGGAAACAGCTTCAATCATGACTTGCAAAGTTAATGTTGGATTCACAGCAAGAAAAGCAAAGAATGGCTGCAGTTATTCAATAAGTTTTGAACAAAAACTTGCGTGAACAGAGCAATGGAGCATTCATATAAGAGTTCAAGCCAACTTTGTTTCCGCCTTCCTTCATCCGCCTCCCTCACAAGAGAGAAAAACTTTCACAGAATCATAGCTCAGACTGCAACAAGCACAACCAGTAGAAGATTCCGGCAAAAATAGTAGTGAGAAAATCATATCATGAAGTACCAGAACTTGAGTTGTGAATATGTTCCTGCCAAAGGGTGGGAGTAGGTGTATTCCATTCACACACTTGAGCCCCAAACTGTGATGCAACCACGTGGACTGTGGCCTACAGTACAAGATGTAGTAAAATACTAAGGATCAGTGGGCTCCCCAAAATAAAGCATGCATAAACAGAACAGGGAAACGATTTCGTGAAGAGTGTCTCAAATGTTAGTCTGTGCAAGGCCAATGAAAGTTGTTTCTCATAAAGACTTGCAGCTTAACAAATTTTCAATCATTTGGAAGTGCTGGAGTTAACAAAGTCAAGTTACAGTTCATTATTTTTCATTTCTCCAATAGTTCCTCGAGGCCAGAAAAACTACAGTCATTATATGCTGTAAAATAGAAACAGAAACCCACAAGGACACTAAAAAACGTACTCTGGAAAACATCAAGCAACAAAGGCATCCTTGTTGATTTTAAATGAGATTATTCCACTCAGATCAGAATGCACCAAAAAATTATATATATATATATGAGCACACTGCCACAGCATCCTGATTGCTTAATAAAATAGAAGCCTCTCAACATCTGCTTAAGGAAACTAACAATACAAGAAGCAAAAACCCATTCCTCCACACTAACTTGGAGCTGCCTAACCCACAAACTTCTGCAGAAAATGCACTATTTTCTTCTCTCTTAAAATGCAAAGGCATGTCTCACAATAATAGTCCTGAAAGTCTTTCTTATGTTACCATGAAAGTTTCATGGCCCTCTTCCAATGACGAAACCAGGATGATAGACCTTACATGGAAACATAGAAAGAGCTTTCAAGACCATATACTACAATCATAATAACAACAATAGTAATCACTAAAAATATCACATTATTTGACAATTCAACTCATCGAAGTTTAATACTCTAGAAACAAACTATAATGTTCTCATTGCTAAGGCTATCTAATACATTTCATCTATATTTAATGAAAATCACATTCATACTTGAGATTAAGTGAAATCACGTGTTGGATCATATGTATGTTGCATCATCCTTGTTTGACTTAAGAACAATCAATGGTTGTAGAACAATTTTTAAGATCAATTAATTCATAAAAAAAGAAAATGATAGTCAGATAAATTAAAAATTCATAAAATTGAAAGGTCGGTGTAAAGGAGGTGAGGTATGTGGGGAGTGTTTGAAATGGAAAGGGCGCAATTCCTTAGTCCAGCAGGGTACTTTATATTCATTTGGAAATAAATAATAGGAGACTTTCACATGCAGAGAGTCAATCCAATGACGTGCTCATTCCAAAAAAGACAGGTCCATGACTGGTACTTCATTTCAGCTTTTGTACATATAAAGTATATCTGGAATACCATGGGCTCTAAGTAGCTATATCTCTTCCCTCCAGTTTCTATCTCAAACTTTAAATCGCTTGAAAAATGTTGTTCACACAAACAGAGTGTAACAACGTTGACTGAAGAGAATTATTCCTAAAATTAAACAATAATAATAATAATAATAAATCCACAATATTTTGTGATTAAGAGTCCACTGGACACACTCAAGAAAAAAATGAGCCTTGCAACAGAAACAGTTGATTGATATGATTGGCTTTGCGCAACAAGATCAAAGCATGCGGACCTTTTACTCATGCAGGCATTGTTTTAGGCTCCAGTACAAATATAACCCAAATTTACTGATCAATTCTATCAAGAGAAGGATTTTCTTCTTTATAATAATAATCCTACTAATCAAGATCCTGGAAACATAATGTCTCAATTGAAATACGTCATGAGTAGTACTTCTCACTTCTAACACTGAACCTTAATACTTCAACAAATATATACCATAGAGATAAATGCATCAGTGCATATTAGAAAGAGAACATACAGATTTTCCAACTCCAGCTGGACCTGTTATAATGAGAACACGACCACCCAGCACTGTCTGCAGAAAATCAGAATGTTGTTCCAGTAAGGAAGCAGAGATCCACAAGGGCAACTTCAAGATAAGAAAGTGTAAGCACTTAACAATCTCATGAGATCTTAATAAAGCCACTGGTTTCGGATCAACTTTTACATCATAGCCCAACATGTAAAGACCTTATCATGCAATTAAAATTTTCAAATCATTTGTAGAAAGTCTAGCACATCTATCTGAATTCACAAATAACTGCATTCACCTATCAATTGGAATGTAGGATCTGTCTCCTGAAGAAGCATTACTTTCCCATGATATTAGATGAAATCCACTAAATTGACTCGTTTTTCCTTATAATGAAACAGGCAACGAATAAATCCAGGTATCATCTCCAAACATAATCAGTTACCTTCAAGGTTCCCAATCTTTCCTGGAACCAGACTTTCACTTCTTCAACCTGCAATAAGCAGATATGATATAATTTGAATACACTTGTTCAAAAAACAATCTAATTATCAAAAGGAAAAACAGAATATTTCAAATAGATTCATTCTACCTTCTTTCTGTGAACAGCAAGCTCTTCCAAAGTACGGGGTTTATATTTATCAACCCAAGACTCCAAGCCAACAGTCTTTAAATCTGTTTGATTTTAGTTCTTAGCTCCAGGACATGATAAAAAGGAAAATGATGACGTACGCCAAATGAAAATCATTTCTACAAGATATAATGCAGAATATGGAAAACGCAACTAATATAACTCTCTCACATATGGCATTTTCAGTGCAAAACCCATTAAACACAGAGTAAAATAAGATTTTGGCTTCTTAGCTACATATCATATAGAATGCTAATTCACAAAATATCTTCTTCTCTTACAGTGCAGTGGAAAACTATTCAATTAGAAATTGAATCTTACTGTCCGATTTCCAAATATTAAACAAAATCAGTGCTTTCTTATCAACATGTGCTAACACTTGACATAAGAAATTTGATATAACAAAGAAACAAAGCATGGAATTTTAAATCATACCAAAACAATAAAGGCCGTTATTTGGCACCAAGTTTGATAGTAAGGTACTTGCCACAAACACAAAACCAATGACCCTAACCTAAATAGAAAACAATAAAAGAAACTCATCAAAAATGGAAACTCGTCCATCTATCCATATCTATAAGTTTTATGCTTCAGGATTTTTCTCAGAAATTTTTCTTTTTTGTTCAATCATTTATCTTTCTCTCCTATGGCTGAATTATTTAGTAATCAAAGATTTATGATATTGGTGGTCAGCTATCGTATTCATTTTTACTGCCTCAATGCTGGCTATGTATGTACTTGATTTTCACATGCATGTAAACAATCAAGACCCTCAAAGCTAAGAAGTTTAAAGCAATGCATAGACTTAGCAAATGATTTTGAGTAATCTGACCAAAAAATAATAGCATACCAGCAGATACCTTAAACCCTGCAAAGTCCTCAGAAAAATCTTCAGAGATATTTTTGAACTGCGTTGCAATAGAAAAACAAATTTAATCAACAAACAATATTAACACAAAAGAAATTGTACATTAGTCATTAAAAATATTTGGTTTGATTTTAGCAAAAGAAAAACTTAGTGCATGTTCAAGATTGAAACCAAAACTCATCAGTTATAATCTAGTGGACTTGAGCACAATAAGCTCAAACAAGCTCCAGTACCTAAGAAGGAACGTTGGCAACAATTTTTAACAACAGCTTGGTGTGATAGCCTAGTAGTTATGTCAGATTACACAAGTTAAATACCACCCCTCAAACTGACCACGACATGGATCCTGTTTCAAAGGAAGCAGACGGGCTTCTGTAGACAACCTTGTAGCTTACAGGTATATCCTGTATCCTCTATATTCCGCTACAACCATACGGACAGGAATTTGACTGAAGTCCAATAACTAACCATTAAATCATAAGGTATAAACGAGTAGTCGTAACATCAAGGGTTCGCTATTCTCCCCAACAGATATGAGTAACAAAAATATGTTCACTGTTTAGAAATACTTCCTCACCGAAACATACCGCATCAAATAAATCGCATGAATCCGAAGTGCGTGACTTTTTTGAAGCCCTAGAACTTGAACGAGGAGCTGAAGATTTCGATTTCGATTTCGATTTCGATTTTGATTTTGAATTAGAATTAATAAGATTCGATTTGGAACGAAACCAAGAAAACTTGTGACTATCTTCGTCGTCGTCCGATGACAGAATTACCACATTGTTTCTTTTTCCCATTGCCCGGAAGCTAGCTTTACTGCTAAAATGGTTGACAGATACTTGCGTGAATCACCGGGAAATAAATTGCATTAACATACCAAACCCACATTCATGTGAAACTAAGCAGAAATTGCAGAGGGAAAGGAGGACTGATCGTTGCGATATTCAAGTAGTTAGGGTTAGATTGGATAGTGAGTGCAGAGCGAGAGTAGGGGTGCTTCGAATCTTCCGTGGAGGGTTTCAAAATCCCGCGGGTTTTTGCTTAAGCAGCGTACCAGCCTAGCAGGGAAGCAGGTGAAAATTGATAATAATTAATAATATTACAAAAATAATCATTGTAAGTGATTGATATTAATTATATTTATTATTTATCATTATGATTAATAATATTATTATTATTGTTAGTATAATTAGTATTATCTTGTAGTTATAAGAAAATATGATTAATAATCACTAATAATAAAATATGATTACAAATTATTACCGGTTATTTCATTTATTATTATTTTTCAATAATGATTAATTTTATTTTTATTAATAGAATTTTTATTGCTATTAATTATATTAGAAATAATAATTCACATGCATTATTATTAATTAATTTCTTTGTAATTATTTATAATAACTGTTATTCTTATTAGTTTTATCTTAACAGCAATAAAATAATATTATTAATTTCTAGTAATAAAATATCATTATTGATTAGTATTCAAAATAATTATTGACGTTCATTGTTAATTAACTATAGTCTTATTAATTATTTTTATTAGAGTAATAATTAATATTATTCTTAGTAATATGATTTTTATCATTATTTGTGATTACCAAGAGTAACTATTCATCCTTATTATTATTAACACTAATATTTTATTTATTTTATTATTGGTTATTGCTAATTATAGTTGTATCATTAAAACTCCAATGCTATAGCCAAAACCAATTGCAAAAGGCTTAAGAGCACCATGTGCTTCAGGTGGCCCAAAGCTTTGTAGGCTTTACTTCTTAAATATAATTGACTTATTATAATACCCCCCAAATTTTGAAAAACCTAAAGTATTTAGAATTAGTATTGGTGAAGGTTAAACATCTTTAGTTTGGTCATTTATTACATCCTTGTAGAGCTTTAAAATCTTAGTTGTGTTTTCAAAATATTTTGTTCATGACTCGATATCATTTCTTACATAATTGTGTTCCATGACACTTGTGAACTACTTTTGGCCTCCAAAATATTTTCAAATTCTTCTTTCATATGGATATTTGAGATCCTTTCATTTTTATTTTACTTTTTATCATTGTAACACTATAAAAGTTACTACGAAAAGTTTTTATTTTAGTAAAAACGTAATAAGAAAAATAGTGGGTGTTACCATTGTACTTGACATAAGTCTAGTTTTGCATGTCATCTTTACATTAAACATAAGGCAAACAGAAACCAGAGTGTGACTTAGGGATTACAATCCAAAGAGTACGTTTTCAAAACATAAGCATAGTACAAAACACAATTAAAATACGATAATGTAAAGTCCAATAAAAGAAATAGGTCCGGCCGAGTCGCTCTCGATCCCCAGGTCCAGTTTAGGCACAACGCTCAGCCCCACCCGATGCCTCGTAGGTGTCGTAGGCATCGAAGACGTCATCCCCTACCTGCACAAGCTCAGACGGGTTTTCTGCTCGTGGGAATGAGCAGCACCCATGAAATGGGTGATCAGTACGCTATGTACTGAGTAAGGTAACAGATGCGCTAAGGCCACACATACAAACATACAACATAGCATACATGACACATTTACATAAGCTGCATGTAGTAATACATATAATAAAAGCCGGCTATGGTCCGAGTAGAATCATTCTTTAGATCTCTGGTAAATATAGTCGATTCACATCATAATCGTTATGAATCCATGAGAGTGCGGGAACCCCACTACTATAGCCGGTGGATCGGTCACTTATAGGGCAGAACGCACATAACCACTATTTTATGCCGGTGGATCGGTCTCCAAGGCATAACGCTCTTGGCCACTATTATGCCGGTGGATCGGTCTGGCCCCGACTCTCATAGTGTTTCACTGTAATTATAACATATCTTTCCATGATTTATTTGTAACTTAATGTTTGGTTTGTTGAGCTCGGGATCCCCCACTATTATAGACGGTGGATCAGTCACTTATAGGGCAGAACGCACATAACCACTATTATATGCCGGTGGATCGGTCTCCCGGGCACCCCGGCACTTGGCCACTATTATGTCGGTGGATCGGTATTGGCCCGGCTTAAGAGTCTTGCTCTTTAAGTAATTAGTATCTTATTCGTGTCTTATTAGATAAAGCTTTCCACCCTTGACATGCATATCAACTACCCTCTACTTCTATCCTCCCAAGGGGGGGTCGTCCTATATCTTGAGACTCTTGCGCCCCTTATCACACCCAGACATCCATTCCCTTTACACTTACCTTTAAATGAAAAAGTCAACCCTACGGGTGTGGGTTAGGCCCAACACCTTATGACATCAACTCCACCTCCTATCACCCCCTAGGGTTTTCCCTTGAAAACCCTAATTGGGCCGATGTGGCCCAACCTCCGATGTGGCCCAACCTTCTCTCACTTACACTATCTTTACCTCATTCATCGCCCCACATCTTATCTCAATTAGATCCAATCCCAAAACATATCACTTTATCTCTCGATTCCTCACGTGACCTGAAAACCCTAGTACCACCTCAACCCTAGTATCTTTTTTCTCCCACAAGTAACCTCTCTATTTCTCACTCAACATTCCTTCTCTCCCATGGCACCCATACTCACCCCTCACATAGTAAATCCCCCTTCTTAACCCATATTCCACTCTCCCTTAATCAATTTTACTTCCATAATGTCCAGATTATTACTTCCTCCCAAAACCCTAATCGGGTCCCTTACACACCCTTACACCGACCTACGTACTATTTTTCCTCACAAGTCTCCAATCACTCCACAACTCTCCCCTTAGCTTATTTACACCCTAAATCAACTTTTCACACGTAAAGATCATCCTCATGCAGGATTTATCCACTCCATGCAAACTCTCAAGTCCCCATGCAAACCCTAGAATTCATATGCATGGTTCTCATCTCTCATTCATTTTGGTCAACCTCATATTCCCCTTAGCATCTCACTTTTCATTTGTTTATTTTTGTCCTTTTCGTTTCCCATAACATGATATCATTTATCCTAGTGTACATGTCTTAGAGGGCCATATCATATCCCACCACAATCATCACATATACATGTCATAAGAACACATACAGAACATACATCAACTCCAATCTGTGCTACACATAAGACAAGTTAAGGAAAATCATACGATACATAATAGAGCATGAAATATAAAGCATCCAAGGCATACAAGTCACATAGCATACAAGGGCCTTAGCTACATCCTTACCCAAAGCGACATCGGGCTTGGAGCACGCTCCTATAACTCCTTAGGGTTTTGGTTAGGATCACCTATGAAAGGGAAAATACTAAGTATTAGTTTCCCTCAAAAGTACCATCATCCCTTATTCTAGTTTAAGGTTAGGATTATTATTATTAAAGAGAGTATTATACGAAAACTAAGGTTTTTATCTTAAATTTAGTATACTAAATATTACTAGTCAAAATATGTTTATTTTTAATATTTATTGTTACACTTATATTATTAGGCCTGTTAGCTCTATTCTTATAATAATAGTGTTCATGCCAACCATAGTAAAATAGTGATAATAATAATAATAAACTAATAATAGTCACGCTAATGTTTATATTGCTAGAACCTTAACATCTCTTTTTTTTTAAAGACTAAGGTTAACTATAGTGTTAGGATTCGAATAACAATATAATAGTTGCAATATTATCAAAGTACTATTATTCCTAAGGATAATAACGATAAAGGTCATATTTTGGATAATAATAACTTAAGGGTTTAAAAGCTTATACTAATAAAAGTAATGCTGGGCAAGGTCACCATTAACAATGTTAGTAAAGAAAATAAGGATAATGATAAAGGTAGTACTAATAGTGATAATAACAATACTACTAAAATACCTTTGGTTTAAGTAATAGTAGTAGTGATAGTGTCATTAATAATATAAATAATAATGTTAATAGTAATAATAATAATAATAATGATAATAGTAATATAAGATTTCAAATTTCTATCACATATAGTAGTAAGATAATGATAATAAGCCACATCTAGTATTAGTAGTAGTGATAGTGATAGTAATAAGAGTAATAACAATAATAGGAATAATAATAATAATAATAATAATAATAAAAGTAATAACGATGATGATGTTGAAATAATAATACTAAGGTTATAGGTCATTAATATTAATAGTCATAATAGTTATGATTATTTCGAATTCAGGTTAAATAATAATAAAATTAATAGTAATAATAATAATAAATAATAATAATAATAATAATAATAATAATGATAATAATGTTAAGAATAATACTAATGATACCACTAAAAATAATTAACACTTGAACAACAAGGGTTTAAGGGTTGGGGGAGTTTAGAGGGCCACCTAGGGTGCTGGTGGCACAGGTGGCGGTGCACGGCACACGGCGGCGGCGGCGGCGATGGGGGAGAAGGAAGGTGGAGAAGTGGTGGAGGGGAGAGGAAGGAAGAGGAGAGGTTGGCAGGGGAAACAGAGGGTCTAGGGAGGTTGGGGAAGCTCCCTTGGTGGTTTTAGAAGGCAGAGGGGGTGCTGGAAGTGGCGGTACGGCGGTGGGCAGCAATGAGAAGGGCGGCGGGGTTCGAAGCTGGGTTGATCGGGAAGGTCACTTTGCACAGCCAGGGTGGGGCGTGCAGAGCAAACCAAGGGGTGAGGGAGGCCTAGGTCGGTGGAGGGTGATGCAAGGAAGAGTTTCGGGGGTGGATCGAGCGGCGGCGACCGGGTGGCTGTCTGGAATAAGGGTGGCGTAGGGCGGTTTTCTGGGCTGTGGTTTCAAAAAAAGCCCGATGTTGGGTCCTTGGGGGTATTTATAGGCTTGAAAATGGGGGAGTATCGAGAGAGGGGACAGGGGGAGGCAGGTCAGGTGGCACGCCGACGCAGGTCTGCCATGGCAGACCTGCTAGTTGGTCAGGAAAAGGGAGAAAGGTGTAGGAGCAGGCCTGGGAGTGATGGCGGGGGTATCGGCCTATCGAGGGAGGGTGGCCGGAAATTCAGGAAGGGGGGCGGCATGCAGGCGGCGCAAGCAGGTGGTCGGCACAGAGGGGGTGGGCGACGACTTACAGGTCGCGCGCGGGGAAGGAGGAAGGGGAAGGAGGCCGGACCGGCGGTCCAAGGGAGAAAAGAAAAAGAAGGGGGGAACCGGCCGGTTCGGCAACGGTCAAAACGCCTTAGTAAAACGCAGCGTTTGGGTGAATTTCTGGACAAAGCGCGACGTTGGGTTGTCGGTGGGCAACGGTTATCTTCAGTAATCGAAACGCAGTGTCTCAGCGAAAGGAGGGTCGAAACGCTGCGTTTGGCTGCACCGGGGGGCGTCAAATGACGCTGGGCCGCGGGAAGGGGAAGGAAGGGTAAGTTGGGCCGCGGGCTAGCCCAACGGGCGAGAAGAAGGAGAAAATAGAAGGAAAGGAGGAAAAAGGATTATTTTATGTTATTTTATTTTAGTATTTTATTTTACATAAATATTTAGAGTATTTTCCTTGGGCACTTAGAGTAAGAATATTCAAATATTTAAATAAAATTATTTATCCTCCTTTTTAGGCTAATTTAGGGCCCTAAAAAAATATTCTTCCTTTATAAATTATTCGAAAATTCTTATTAATTTGCCCTACATAATCCCTTTTAATCTAAATATTGTAATAAATTAAATTAATTCCCCAATAATCCTTATTTAATGACTTATTTCCAAACATAATTAATTCTTGGGTATTTCAGTGGTGGTTAGGGATGGGTTATCGGTGGCTAAGGGCGGTGAAGGCGGCTGCAGGCTAGGAAAAGTGGGTTGAGGGTTGGGCAGAGGAGAAAAAGGAAGGAAAGAAGAAGGAAAAGGAGGGGCTATAGGGCTAGTTTTTGGAAAAGGGAGGTAAGGGGGTGGTAGGGGAGGTTGTAGGGAGTAGGTTTGTAATACTCCAACATTAATTATTTTGGAAATATGTCTTTAAATAAGAATTTATTGGGGAATTAAATTAATTCATTATTTTATGTAGGTCAAGAGGGATTATGTAGGGAAATTAATAGGAAATTATAAATATTTTATAAAGGAGGAAAATTTGGGCTTTGTGTAAATAAAAAGGAGTTAGGAAGAATATTTTTTAAAAGGGCCCTAAATTAGCCTAAAAATGAAGTCTAATATTTTATTTAAATATTTAAATAATCTTATTTTGAATACCCCAAGAAAAACACTCTAAATATTTAAAGCCAAAATAATTAAAATATTCTTTTCCCCTTTTTTCCTTATTTTCTTCTTTTCTTCTTTCCTATTTTTATTCCTTCTTCCTCTCGCCAGTTGGGCCTGTCCGCGGCCCAACTCCCGTCCCTCCTTCCTTCTCCTTCCCCGCGGCCCAGCGCCGTTCAAAACCCTTCCCATAATCATGAAACAGCGTTTCGTCCCTCGATTCGCTGAGACGCCGCGTCGCGTTAAGTGACAAAATAGTCGTTGCCAAACGGGCAACGTGACATAGCGTTTTGTCCCCCTTACCTGCTGAAACGCCGCGTTTCGTTTTAAAACCTTATAACCGTTGCCAAATCGGGTGGCTCTCCCTCTTTTCTTTTTCCCCTGGACAGCCGGTCCACCACACCCCCTGTCGTCTTCCTCCTCGTGCCAAGCCTGCAACTCTCAGCCTGCCCGTCGACAGCCACCTTCCATCCTCCCCTGCCATTTTCGTCTCTTTCTTTCCCATTTCAACCCAACCTGCCCTTCCTACCCCTCACGCGTACTGCCCCCTTTCCTTTTTCCCGCACCGAGCCAAACACACCCTGCAAACTTGTAGGGCATGCGCCGGCTGCCACCACCGGACGACGATCTGCCGCACCTGCACCGCGTGCCCTCTCCCTCCTTCGTCGTTTCCCCCCTCCAAATTTTCTATAAATACCCCCCATTAGCAGCCATATCCAGCCTCCTTTTTTCGAATTTGGCCCGAAACTCTGCCTCGCCACCGCCGGTAAACGCCGCAACAACTACTGCCCACCGGAACCTTCCCCGCACTCCCCTCTACAAAACCAAGCCACCGCCGCCCCTTACCTCGCCCTGCACGTGCCGCCCTAGCCGTGCGAAGTCACCACCCCAAGCAACCATCTCCAGCCTTTGCCGCCCCTCACGCCGCCTTCTACCGCCACCCTCGCCGCAACCAACGCTTCCACCGCCCTCCAAAACGCCCAGCAGACCTCCCTCTACCTTCCCATACCTTCACGCTCCACTGTCTCCCTCTCCTTCTACCTCCTCCATTTTCCACCACCTTCGGTCGCCGCGCCAACCACCGCACGCCGCTACTCCCAGCCACGCCACCACCCTCATTTCATCCCTATATATCTGTTGCATCCTACTCCACCTCAAACACTCCTCCATTCTCTCTCCTCTAGCCCACACCTTGATTTGTCCACCTCCCTTCCTCCTCCCTTCCTCCTCCATCCCCGTCGCCGTCGCCGCCGCCACGCGCCGCCGCCGGTCCACCACTGACCTTAGGTGGTTTTCCCAACTCCCCCACGCCCTAAAATTATTTTCTATAAGTGTTAGTAATTTTATCTACTATTAATGCTAAAATCCTTAATAATAATATTAGTATTACCATTATCATTATTATTATTATTATTATTATTACACTCTTAATATTACTATGCATCATCCTTATTTTCCTAACCTAATTTCAGAGATAGTTAGCTAGGGCATATTATTAAAAAGGAAACAACTTCAACATTAAGATGGTTATCCTTATTATTATTATTATTATTATTATTATTATTATTATTATTATTATTATTATTCCTATTATGATTATTACTCTTATTTTTATCTCTATCACTACTAATAATACTAGATGTGGCTTACTATCATTATCTTACTACTATATGTGATAGACATTCGAAAGCTTACATTATTATCATTATCATTATTACTATTATTATTATTATTATTTAAACCCAAGTTGGCATATTATCATTTTATTTGTAAGGAAGAAGAATACTTAACCTTAGTATTTTACTATTTATTATTCGAATATTACTAATATTATCCCTAATGCCCTTGTCACTAACATTATTAGTTATTACTATTGCTATTATTATTATTACTATTATTATTATTATTATTATTATTATTATTATTATTACTATTATTATTACAAAAAACATTTGAACCCTTATATTGTTATTATTCAAAATATAACTTTTATCATTATTATCTTTAGGAATATTTGTAAATGGTTGGTATTTTAATTATTATATTACTATTTTAACCCTAACACTATTATTAGACTTAGTCTTAAAAATACTAGGGTTTCTAGCACTATAAACATTAGCGTAACTATCATTAGTTTTATTATTATTATTATCACTATTTTACTATGGTTAGCATGAACACTATTATTATAAGAATAGAGCTAACAGGTCTAATAGTATAAGTGTAACAATAAATAATAAAAATAAACATATTTCGACTATTAATATTTAGTAGACTATTTTAAGATAAAAACCTTAGCTTTCGTATAATACTCTCTTTAATAATAATAATCCTAATCTTAAACTAGAGTAAGGGATGATGGTACTATTGAGGGAAACTAATACTTAGTATTTTCCCCTTTTATAGGTGATCCTAACCAAAACCCTAAGGAGTTATAGAAGCATGCTCCAAGCCCGGTGTCGCTTTAGGTAAGGACGTAGCTAAGGCCCTTGTGTGTTACGTGATTTGTATGCCTTGGCTGCTTTATGATCCGTGCTATATTATGTATCGTATGTTTTTCCTTAACTTGTCTTATGTGTAGCGCAGCTTGGAGTGAGGTATGTTTTGTATGTATTCTTATGATGTGAATATGACATGCACATGTGATGATTGTGTGTGATATGATATGGCCCTCTAAGACATGCATACTAGGACAAATGATATCATGTTATGGGATGTGAAAGGACAAAAGTAAACAAATGAAAAGTGAGATGCTAAGGGGAACGTGAGGTTGACCAAAATGAACGAGAGATGAGAATCATGCATGGGAAGTCTAGGGTTTGCATGGGGATTTGAGAGTTTGCATGGAGTGGATAAATCTTGCATGGGGGTGATCTTTACGTGTGAATAGTTAAATTAGGGTGTAAATAGGCTAAAGGGAGAGTTGTGGAGTGATTGGAGACTTGTGAGGAAAAATAGTACGTAGGTCGGTGTAAGGGTGTGTAAGGGACTCGATTAGGGTTTTGGGAGGAGGTGATAATCTGGAAATTATGGAAGTAAAAATGATTAAGGGAGAGTGAAGTATGGGTTAAGAAGGGGGATTTACTATGTGAAGGGTGAGTATGAGTGCCAGGGGTGAGAAGGAATGTTGGATGAGAAATAGAGAGGTTACTTGTGGGAGAAGAAAAGTACTAGGGTTTGAGGTGGTTAACTAGGGTTTTCAGGGTTATGTGCGGAGTCGAAAGGTAAAGTGATATGTTTTGGGATTGGATCTAATTGAGATAAGATGTGGGGCGTGGAATGAAGTAAAGATAGCGTAAGTGGGAGAAGGTCGGGCCACATCGACCTAATTAGGGTTTTCAAGGGAAAACCTTAGGGGGTGATAGGAGGTGGAGTTGATGTCATGAGTGTTGGGCCTAACCCACACCCGTAGGGGTTGACTCTTTCATCTAAAGGTAAGTGTAAAGGGAATGGATGTCGGGGTGCGATAAGGGGCGCAGGAGTCTCAAGATATGGGACGGCCCCCCTGGGGAGGATAGACGTAGAGGGTAGTTGATATGCATGTCAAGGGTGGAAAGCTTTATCTGATAAGATACGAATAAGATACTGATTACTTAAAGAGCAAGACTATTGAGTCGAGCCCAGACCGATCCACCGGTATAATAGTGGCCAGGTGCCGGGGTGCCCTGGAGACCGATCCACCGGCATATAATAGTGGTTAGGTGTGTTATGCCCTATAAGTGACTGATCCACCGGCTATAATAGTGGGGGATCCCGAGCTCAACAAACCAAACATTATATTGTAAATGAATCATGGGAAATCTACTATATACTTACAGTGAAACACCATGAGAGTCGGGGCCAGACCGATCCACCGGCATAATAGTGGCCAAGAGCGTTCTGCCCTGGAGACCGATCCACCGGCATAAAATAGTGGTTAGGTGCGTTCTGCCCTATAAGTGACCGATCCACCGGCTATAATAGTGGGGCTCCCGTACTCGCATGGATTAACAAAGATTATGGTGTGAAATGAATACATTTAATAGAGATTTATGAGGAACTAAGTCTAATTGGATCATAGCCGACCTTCATTGCCTGGACTACTATATGCAGCTTATGTGAATGTGTCATGTATGCCATTTGTATGTTTGGCCTTGGCTCGTCCGTTACCTTACTCAGTACGTAGCGTACTAATCACCCGTTTCATGGGTGCTGCTCATTCCCACGAGCAGAAGACCCGTCTGAGCTTGTGCAGGTAGGGGATGACATCTTCAATGCCTATGACACCTACGAGGCATCGGGTGGGGTTGAGCATTGTGCCTAAACTTGACCTGGGGATTGAGAGCAACTCGGCCGGACCTATCGCTTTATTTAGACTTTTTATTATCGTATTTTAATTGTGTTTTGTACTATACTTATGTTTTGAGAACGTACTCCTTGGATTGTAAACCCTAATTCGCACTCTGACCTTTGTTTGACTTATGTTTTATTATGATGCATGTTTAGAGTTAATTTTATTTAGCATTAGCACTTAGTACTGGAACGGTAGGAGTGAACCGATATGGTACAAAGTGTGGCGGTAATGCCCCAAAGTTTACGGTTTTATCCTTCGCTTCCGCTAAACCTTTTGATTCTAAACAAAATTTTTCAATAGTAAATTTGGGGGTGTTACAATGTTGGTGGCTTAGGAGGCAGTGAAAGCGACAGAAAGGTAGCAGATGGTGGTGGTGTAGGGAGGAGGCTGAGAAGGGAGGGAAAAGACAAGAAGAGGAAGGAGGGTGGCTGTAGAGCTCGAGGGAGTGGCTTGGTAGTGTAGGGTGGTAGTAGGGGGTGGTAGGAGGAGGTGCAGGTGGTTGGTAGGGCGGTGGCAGTAGTGGTCGAGGTGGCGGAGCAAAAATAGTGGGAGGAAAGGAAAGGAGAAGAAAGGGAGAAGAAGAGGCCGGGAGAGGGAAAGAAGGGGGCTCTAACGGGGCAATATGATGTAGGAAGGAAGAAGAAAAAGAAGGGAGAGAGGAGGGGAGGTAGGTCGCTGGCTGGGAGGCTTTGGAGGTAGGAATAGGGTGGTAGTTGTAGAGAGAGGAGGAGAAGAAGAGAAAAAAAATAGGGCATGCGGGGAGGGTTTACAAGGGCTGGTTTGGTTTGACAATGGGAAGAAAAGGATGGTGGGGGAGAGAGAGGGAGCGAGGTCATCGGGGTAGTGATAGGTGGTGGCAAGCAGCTATAGCAGGTTGGCCATGGAGGACGGTTGAAGAAGGAAGGAGAAGGGAAGAAGAAGGGAGGAGGGACTGTAGGTCGATCGGGCGAGGAAAGGAAAGAAGAGACTAGGCCAACCCTATGTGCGAAAGGGAGAGGAGGGAAAAAGAAGTTGGGCTGGCCCAACCCGAGGGGAAGGAAATAAAAGAAAGAAGGGGGGACTAGGCTGGGGCTGTCGCGCGGGAGAGGGAGAAGGAAAGGGAAGTGGGCCGGTGGCCTAAAGCGCAAAGGAGAGGGGGTCACAACATGGCAGCTCGAATGGAAATAAAAAGGAAAAAAGGAAAAAGGAAAATGGGGAGAAATAAGATAAAATAGTTTTTGAAATAATATACTTTAATATTTTTAATAGATAAATTAATTTAATAATTTAATTTATTATAATTTAATATATTGGTTTCAAAAGGTTAATTTTAGAAAAATATTGGTTTGAAAAATTATTTAAATAAATGAGTATGATAAATTAACATGATATTTATTTTAATTTATTAAATATTCATATCCATTTTTATATATTCAAAAATCCACAAAATAATTAACTTAAATAAATTTAAAAGTTAATTTATCCTAAATAAAGGCTATTTATTAAATTATTAGTTTTTAAAATTTCAGGGTATTACAAGACCATTCGATTGGTTTTACTGAACCAGTTAATAGGTTTAAGCAGCGAGTAAGGCCAAGGTATCTGTAGGCCTACCAGTCGATGGAGGTCAACCAATTTACTGTTCTAGGAACTAGTCGATCAGTTTACCCTCCAACAACACTAAACTATCATTTTCATGCACATCATGCTTATAATTATTTATCATACCACATTGAAAACATATTCTAACACCACATAACAAATTTATAGCTTAGAATAGTCGCATATTTCACTATTAGTCATCACAACCTACTCTTTCCTTAAGATTTATGATTTTTTCTCTCAAAATACACAATATGACCATTCAATACCATTTTTGTAAGTTTATATACTCATACCAACATATAAAATCAAACTTGAAGAGTACTATAACATGCAAGCTTAATGATAACACATTTCAGAAGTAAGAATGACTTAATTATTGTAGGCAAAACTTCCTCAAATAAGAAAACTCAACATGTAAAATCCTCAACTTTCAAAACCTTAAAATAGCAAGTTTTAACTCAAAAATTCGTGAATAACTTTTACAAATCAGAACTTGAAATAGAAAGGAAAATATGAACATACCACTCCCAAAGGAAAATAGAGGATAATTATGCGAGGCCACTTGACCTTTTTCCTTAATCTAACTCTTTCTTAGTTAACAATTAAATTAAGAGGGAGTTATAAAAATGATCCAAAGAGTAAAAGGACTTCAAATACAAGGCTTGAAGTGAAGAAGGAGAAGGTGAATGCTAGAGAGTTAGAGTATTTCGGTAGCATAAAGAAAGGTGAATAGAAGGGATAATTAAGGCTATTTATAGCCAACAAATTGATACAAATCACAAGTGTGGTAAAAAATAGATCAAAGCCCATAATTCTTACTATTTAAATTTAAGCTAAATGGACATATTCGTCTAATATATATTGACCTATCCTCTAGAGCTCAAATGGTGATTCTAGAGGAGTGCAATTCTATTAGTCTAGAATACAAGAGGGAAATGGAAGGTCAGCATAGAGGGAATATCCCAAATAAGTAGAGTCAAGTATGAAATCAAAACAATGATCCTTAAAATGTGTAGAGGAGAGAGGTGGAAGAAATCAAAGGTGAGGTCATCTCCCCCCCCTTAATTGTCCCAATCAACTCCCACATCAATCTGAGGTAGTATATTCAAGCCAAATGCATCATGAGAAAGGTTAAGAATCTTTTAGAAATAATTTGGAATGGATTATCAAGGTTCCATTTTATTTTAAGAAATTTTACTGAAAAATTGAGTTTTAAAAATATATCCATCTCGACGAGCCAGATGATTAGTTTGGCCTACCAGTCGACTATTCTACAGACCAATCAATCAGTTTGGTTGAGTAAATCATTTTGCTGAAATGGCAAACTAGTCGATCTGTTTATGGAACTAGTCAATTGGTCTGCCTGAAAACTTACTTTATTTAGTTTTCCAACCCCATTTAAAATCTAAATTTACCTCAAACCCAATAATAGTTCCAAATCCAAATCAAATGCCAACAAGTGGCATAATTTCTCATTCAAAAAATTTACAAAAGATGGGGTATTACAACAATGATTAAACAATTGAATGGAATAAATAGGTCAAGAGAAAACAAGCACCACAAAAAACACCTATATAAGCACGTATATCTAGTTTGGCTTCACTTGTGGAAAGAATGCTTCACCATGAAAAGAAAGAATAAATTAATGCCTATGAGTGATGATCCATATAAAGTGCTAGAGAAGATTGGAGATAATACCTACAAAATCAAGCTACCATAAGACTTTGGGGATATCTCGCATTAATTTAATGTAGGGAAATTTACTCCCCTACATACCTGATGAACCTTTTGAT
The DNA here is from genome assembly GCA_039764185.1 of Tamarix austromongolica. NCBI lineage: Eukaryota > Viridiplantae > Streptophyta > Magnoliopsida > Caryophyllales > Tamaricaceae > Tamarix > Tamarix austromongolica. Next base: position 18,861,856 of record CM077815.1, read on the forward strand.
TACACGAGGGAATCTTTTCAAGAGGAAGAGGATGATGTAGGAGCATCTCCATTATAAACATCTTCCTTGATCAGTTATCATCCTAAGTTTGAAGGACCCAAAACCCTTCTAATTTGGGAAGAACTACTCTAAGTAATTTGATCACCCGCAACCACATTCATTGAGTCATGTAAGTCATGCAAATGCAGCCAACCAACAGCTTCCTTTTTTTAGCATAATCTGCAACCAATAAGCCCCAAATCTATAGACAATCAACCACCTCAAACCACCAAAAACTATTTCACACTACAACCAGTAGATACTACTTTTGCTGGTGACATGGAGAATGAAAAAATAAGGGAAGGTTGGTGGATTAAAGGCATGACTTAGGTAAGGATTAGCAGCAACAAAAAATGATAATCCCCCTTACTTTTGCGTACCTTTAACATCCCTCATGGACAAATTGGTACTTTTATCTTACTTTTGTAATTTAAATGACGTATTAGCTAGGATTCATAGTTGATTTATTGTACTTTACCCAAAAATCAAAGACATGGTTGGAAAGAGAGGAGATGCATGACATTGGGTAAGTAGGAGGGCTGGGGTTGACTTTTGGAATGGTTAGAATTATACTATAACAATTATCTTTATTAGATAACTTCATATTTTATATTCTAATTGAATTCTATTTTTTTAAAATTTTATTTAAGTTGTAGCTTGAAATCACTCCTACCCTCTATAAATGTAAACTTATGCTGAAATGTAAAGGGACCTTTTGGCTGCCATTTTCTCCCTCATTTTCAAATGAAGAACCTACCAACTAGTGCATGCTTGGGCTGATTATTTCTCTCAAAATCTTGTCTCTTTTATCTCAAATGTTGCAAAGGCTTGAGTGGTAGATTCAAGTATATGAATTAAGGATCACTTAACTCATATTCCAACCCTCGTCCCTCTCCTTATTTCCTTCTTATTTTAGGTGGTCATCATCCATTCCACCCTTAATAGCAAGATTAACCCAATTTATGTTTACCATGAATCATAGTGTAACAGTGTAAAGTACCTTTGAGGGAAAAAATGCTCCTGAGCCACTATTCTTGTTCAGTGGAATGAACACAACACCTTAGTCCTAACTCACTTAACATTTCACTTTAAGTGATTAATATCTTATTCATTACTGCTTATCTCAAGATCATATATTTTTTTACATTGAACCCTGTAATCCCACTATCCTTAAGCTCGTGGAATAGTATAAATCATATATCAAAGCAAAACACGCGTGGGCTACTATTATCATCTAGTGAAACAGACATGCAACACATCGGTCTCAGCTCATATGATAATTTACTTTAAGTGATTAATATATTATTCACAGTGATATATCTCAATACCATCATTTAGATACACATGAAGGTATAAAATTCATACAATCCATCTTAAAGTAATTTTTTGAAACATATAAAACACAACCACATGAATATCGATACATTTCCCAAGGAAAAAGGTCATATTTCCCTTAAGAAACCTTAATTTCATAAGTTAGGCATATATTCTCCCATGCTACTCATTTTATCACCAAATTTAGCACCCATCCTTAAAATAATATTATTAAAAACATATCCACAAATAAAAGTCTAAATCTAATTTCTTATACAAACGATAAGAACCTACCCTAGGGTTACTATTTATATCTCTATGAAACTTTAATTTCAAAAATTAAGCATAAATTTTTCCAAAAGCCTCATATGACCACCAAATTTAATACACAATCCCAAAATACCAATACTAACAACATATTTAAAAATCAAGTTCTAAATCTAACATTTTATACATGTGATAATGACTCTACCTCAAGTGTTACTATTCCCACTTAAAACAATTTTATTATTTTATTGGACTTGGGTAATTCACAATTGCTTTAACACGTTCCACATAATAGATTTATAATATTTTGACTAATTACACATTAAAATACCCAATATTTTATATTTAACCTATATTGACCAAATTACCTTAAGATAGCCAAAACACCCATATTTTTACTAAAACCTTACGACTCTTGATGCAAATGATTTTCAACCTCCAACCCATATCCTTATGAAAATACTTAAACACGTGTATGCACATAAATATGAATCAAACATATAACCCAATATAGATAAATGACTCATGCTAACCTTCTTTTCTTATAAGACAAGCTTAACTAAATGGTGCTCATAATGCATACTTTCACCTATTACTCATCTTTCCACAATACCACACAACATATCATACAACAATATTATCAACACACCATTATTCATATAATAGTACCAAACATGATATGTCATACATATGTACACATTCCACATAAAATCCCTTGACATAATATATATCCTTACCGAAGGCATCTCTGATATCTAAGTACGCATGACCTAAGAATCCTCCTCTAATAACACTGAAAAATCACCTAAAATTCAAATATATAATCATATTAGACTTAGGAAAATTAGCTAAAAAAACTAAGTAGAGGGAGGAAAATAGAGATAATTGAATAAGTATGAGAGCTCGTGCAAGGAGTGTTGCACAATGGTGTTGGGGTGGAGGACATGATAGTGCTAAGGAGAAAACCACGTATAAAACAAGTCAGGGAAGGTGTGCATGAGCTAAGGAGTGGATTCATGCATGAGGTTATGTGGGAAGGTGTAGGTTGTGTGGGGGAGGGCACGGTTGTGCTTGAAGGTGCACAAGTTGTGTGTCCTTGACAAACCAAACAAGGTAGAATAAGGAGGGGAAAAGGCACGATTTTGGGGCAGTGATGGTTGGGTAGTGAAGAGAGAGATTTATGGAGAGGAGGTCATGTGAGGGAAGGATGGTGGTGCTCGGTGGTCGATGAGGTGCATGGGAAATGGATGGTGGTTGGGGTTGAGGGAGTTATGCAAGGGCTAATATTGGTGAGGGAATAGAACAACTAAGGGGGTCAAGTGATGGAACAGGTAAAGGAAAAAGAATAATGGAAAAAGGAGAATAAGGGAAGTAATTAAGGTATTGAGCGGTGGTGAGTAGTGTAGTACTAGTGATGACAGACAAAGTAGGGAAAATAAGGAGGAAAATAAGAAGGGGTAGTCGGGCTTCTCAACAAAATAGAAGGGAGGGGAAAGAGGAGAAGGGAAGAGAAGAGGGGAAAGGGTACACATATGTATATACAGGTGTAATACCCTAAAATATTTGTGACCTTAAATTAGAATGTTTAACCTTTTATCTAAAAAAATTTAATCTTTAGTTATTGATTTAATTATTTTTGTCAACTTTTAACTTACAAACCTAGATAAATTATTTAATAAATTAATATAACTATTTTAATTATTTTATCTTAATATTTTTATTTAAATAAACACTAAACCCATAATTTCACCAAAATTATTTTCTTAATTTGATACCTAAGTTATTGGATAAATTAATATAATATTTTTCTAATAATCCAAATTTAATCTCATTTTTTATCCTAACCCTAATTTCTCCCTTTTTCTTTCCCCTTCCTTTTTTTCTTACGGGCTAGCTGCCCTTTTTTCCCTATGCCAGCCCATCTCTCCTTTATTCTTCCTTTTCTTTCTTGCACAACCCAGCCCAACCTTTCTTCCCTCTTCTTCTTCTTCTCTTATGCAGGCTGACCCACTCCTCTTATCCTTTTTCTTTCCCTACACGACCCAACCTCCTTTATTTTCTTCCTTCCCCATCTACCCCTACCAAACAAGCCCTTACCCCCTCTTCTCCCCCTGCGTGCACCCCTACATGACTATGTTGCCACCTTTCCTTTTATAGGCAAACATGTTTGCCCCACCTCCCTCCTCACATCCCTTTATTCCCCTTTATGGCCTTACAACCCCTCTCTCCACTCTGCCTGCATCGCCTAACCCTATAGCTCCAGACCATTGATCTTGCCATCCCTATCCTTACCTGTCATTTTCCCACACGCCTAAGGTCCCTCTCTCCTCTCCTCTACCTCCTCCTTCTTCTTCTTTTCCTTTCTTCTATTCTCCCTCGTGCTCTACTCTCTCCCCCAATCTTCCTTTCTTCTTCTTCTTCTTCCCTATCCCTATTTTCCCTCACCACCTCTACCTACATCAACATATGTCGCCTCCATGACCAACCCAACCTCCACCGTTGACTACCTCCCATTTTCCTTCCTTTCCTCCTTTTTCCTCCTCCTTTGTTTCCTTATTTCCCTTACGAGAATTCCTGCCAATCCTTGACCTCTAACACTATACACCCTTCTTACAACATCCAAGGTAATGATAGTTTTTGTCGTTGCCGTCCCTCCACTCGAAACCGCCAACTCCTCCACCCTACATCTTCCCTACATGACCCCAAGTTAATGCCACAACCACCTCCCTATATCCTTACATTTTCCCCTCCTCCTCGATGCCACACCCTTCTTCCACCACCTCCATTCAATCACCCATCCCCCTCCATTTCTTCCATCACTACAGCTCCTCCTAGCCTACCTACAGCCAGCCACAACCTCCACCTACTCATGCACCATCACCTACAACCACCCCAACACCACCTTCCCTCATTCCTCTTCTCCTCCTTTCCTTCTTCTCCTTTCCCTTTTCTCCTTTCCCTTCTCTGTACCGCCTCTCCCTATAGCTTGTGTCGCTACCTTCAACCCACTTGCACCACACCATCCAACCACTACCATCTCCACCCTACCTCCAGCACCCAACAACCAAACTAACACCTCCCACCATCACCTCCAACCTTTACCCAAGCCATTTTCTCCCTCCCTTGAATGCATGGCTCATATTGCACATGAAGCATGAGTTGTGTTTGGATCTTTAATTAATTTTGGTAATATTTAATGTATATGGATAGGTTGGTAATTTTATATTTAATAAATATTCTCAATAAAAATCATTATTTCATTTATAAAATATTAATATGGTATTTGTGATATTATTTTTAGGCACAAAAATTTTATTAATGGAGCCTAATCATTTTTAGATAGTTATTAGTAAATTTTACTTTTTGTTGGGAATCAGGTAACCTTTATACTCCACTAAAATATTAAATATCGTATGTTAGCACATTAGGGTTTTGACATGTGATTTTTGTTAGCCATGACTTATATAAATATTTAAGTTATTATTAATGTTATCTTAGAAAATTGAAAAAGAAGGCATGTTATCCTGTATACAATGTTATGTGTGCAAAAATGTAATAAAAAGGGGTCTAATGTTGGGAAGTGATATTGTATTTTATATGCATGTAAAAATTTTAGGTTAAGTATGTATAGACACCTCTATAGAAAAATTAATACTACCACGCGCCCTAGGGAAATTTTGGTCATTTAACCATACCGTGATAATTAACCCTAACTAAGATGCCTAATGTGTTATAAATATTGCTAAGAATGGAGATAAGGGGTTGTGGTCTTAGAAATGCATCTTTCAACATGAATATTAATATTTTATGGTCTAGGATAATTTTGGTAAATTTGAATGTACCATAACACTCCCAAAATTTACTACCGATTTTTGTTAAAGTTACATGTGGAAGCTAAGACAGTAAATCTCAGGGTGTTACCGACACACTTAGTATCAAACCAGTTTCCTCTACTGTTCTATTACCAAGTATTAAAGCTAAAACGTTACTTCACTTAAATTCAAGAATACAGTTATAAATAAGAGTAGTGAAATGGTTAAGGGGAAAAATGGTAATTTTTAATTTAAAAGGGTATTATGGTAATTTGTGATTGAAGGGCAAAGTGGTAATTTTGTAATAAAAGGGAAAAATGGTAATTTTGTAATAAAAGGGTAAAATGGTAATTTCGTAATTAAAGGGAAAATTGTAATTTTGAAATTAAAAGAGAAAAAATGATAATTTCGTAATTAAAGATAAAATGGTAATTTTATAAGTGAAAGGGTGTTATGGTAATTTTTGGAAGTTAAGGGATAAAATGGTAAATTTGAAAGTAAAGGGGTAAAATTGTAATTTTGTAAATAAAAGGGGTAAAGTGGAAAGTGGAAAGGAGTAACTTGGTAATTATGATAATAGAAAAAGGCAATTTGGTAATTTAGCTAACTAAAGGGGTAATTCGGTAATTAGGATAATGAATAGGGGTAATTTGGTAATTTGACCAACTAATGGGTAATTTATTAATTATAATAAAGTAAAGGACAAATTAGTAATCTAACCAACCAAATGGGAAATATATTAAGTGTAACAATTATGAAGGGTGTTTAGTGGCCTAATAAATGTGAGAGATAACTTGATAATCCAAATTGAGCAGGGATGTGGCTAAGATCAACTATGTGTGGGTTACGTGCCATGTGTTATACAATATTGTGTACTTTACGTTTAATGATTAATCGTTGGTAGCGCAACATGGAGTGGACGTATGCTCATGTAACTTCTTTATGGCCTGTGGATGATGATTACATGTGTTGTGTGTACAATGTTATATGATGTGACCCTCTAGGACATGCATGCTAGGAAGTTTAATAATAGGATATGGGGTGAGATGCATGAAAAAAGAAAAATGGGAGAATAAGATAACTAAGGGGAATTAATTTGGTTAAGGTAGGTAAGAATGATCTAAATAATCCATGATCCATGAGTGGTGAAAAAGAGGGGGGACATAAGTAAAATGAAAGAGTGGGAGAAGCTAGGGTTGAATGGAAGGAACTAGGGTTTGGGAAGAAACCCTAAATTGAGAAGGTGGAAAAAGAAAAAGAAAATAATAAAAATAAATGAGAATGAGTGGGGTATGAAGTGAGAGTTGAATCTAAGGGTCGTGACGTGTGGGGTGTTAAATAGTTTGAGTTGTGTAAGGTAGAAAAGGATGGGCCACATAGGCCCAAATTAGGGTTTATGGAGAAAACCCTAGGGTAAGGCGGTGAATGGACTTTGGGGTATAAGGTGGTGGGCCTTGAACCACACACTTAGGAGTTGGGCTCCTGGTGTGAGAAGGTGGATTAAGGGAAGGATGTCGGAGCGAGTTAGGAGGTGCAAAAGTCTCAAGATATGGGACAGGCCCTCTTGGGAGGATAAGTGTGGATATAGTTAGCCATGCATGTCAAGGGTGCAATACTTTCGAATAAGATATGATAAGACACTAATCATTTAAAGAGGAAGATTGTTGAGCCAAACCCAAACCGGTCTACCAGCGAATAATAGTGGCCAGGAGCCGGGGTGCCCTGCATGACCGGTCCACCGGTGAATAATGGTGGCCAGGAGCATTTTTCCCTACATGATCGTTCCATTGGCTATAATAATGGGGGATTTCGTGCTCAAAAAAACAAATGTAATAACAATAAGATACGGGGAAGATACTAAGTACTTATAGTGGAACACCATGTGAGTCAGGGCCAGACCGGTCCACCGGCAAATAATAGTGGCCAGGAGCGTTTTTCCCTGCATGACCTATCCACCGATGAATAATAGTGGCCCGGAGCATTTTGCCCTGCATGAGCGGTCCACCGGCTATAATAGTGGGGTTCCCGCACTCACATGGACATTTATAATCTGAGATGATTGATTAATGGCCTTAAGGCCCTAAAAGTATCGATTATTCATTATGGCCTATTAATATTTGGTTGACTTGTTAAGTATGCGAATGTACGAAAATGAATGTTACGTATACACCATTAATATCTAATTAACTTGTTGAATATGTGAATGTATGGATCTGAATATTATGTTTACACCTGTCGTGATGTATGAATATAGTGGTGTATCGTGTGTTACATTGCGTGCCTATTTTTTAAGTGTGTTTTTAAGGGTTACTCAGTACCGTAGTACTGAAGGGTTCCATTCGTGGGGCCCCTACCTATTCAATGGGCAGTGTCCCTTGCAGGTCGTTTTCAGGTACTATTCAAGTGGACCCTCAGGAAAGAGCATAAGGAACTATCCGAAAAGTCCTAGGGTTGTATTCCTTCCCTTTTTAAACCTTGGTTTTGATGTGGCCTTCATTTTCTTGTAACCACCATTGGTGGATTATATTCTTATAAAATGTTTACTTGCGCTACTCTGATTTAAGTATGTTTGAACTTCTTGTAAATTATATTTTACTCTTTTAACCTTATCACTTGGTACTAGAATGGTAGGAGTGAACCGGTCTGGTACTAAGTGTGTCAGTAATATCCTCATAATTCACAGTTTTATTATTTTGCTTTCGTTAATTCTTTTTAAGAAAACAAAATTTTTCAGTAGTGAATTTTTGGGGTGTTATAGTGATGATGGTTACTGTAATAAGGTGAGAGTGATGGTTGATGGTGCAAGTTGTAAGAATGAGAACAATAAGATCAAGTATTACGGTAGAAAGAGATAAGAGATAAGAGAAAGGAGAAAGGAAATAGAAAAAGGGGAAATTAAGATTGGTTTACAAAATGTAGTTCATTTGGGTTTTAGATTTGGATTGTGTTAAGATTTTGAGATTAAGAAATTTAGTTAAGACTAAGAAAATATTTTCTCTAGATTAGAATCAAATTAGGGTATTAATGATATAGGATCAGGTTAAGCAAAATTTTAGAGTATTACACCACTACCCCTTAAAAGAGACTTCGTCCCCGAAGTCAACAAGTTTAGGTTAGGGAAGAAGATGAAAAAGGATGTAAGGAAAGTAATCTTAGTTGTCAATCCTATCGGAGTTGCTACTACACTACCGGTTACTACCCTCTAAAAGAGCAAAAAACCTCAAAACCAAACAAACCTGAGCTAAAAAGGTTAGGATGTGTCTCACACATGTCATTCTCAGTCTCCCAAGTAGCCTTCTCTGCTCCATGATGGCTCCAAACAATCTTCACGAGCGGAACCGAGCTCACTCAGGTCTGTCAAATCTTAGTGTCGAGATATGCAAAGGTCTCTCGTCATATGATAATGAATCTTCGAGCTTGATCTCATCTAGTCTAATCATGTGGGATGGATATGCGATGTACTTCTCTAGATAGGAGATGTGGAAGACGTTTTGAAGTTGAGCTAACTCTAATGGAAATGCTGCAACCTTACCAGCTCTATCAATAATCTCGTATGAACCAATGTAACTTGGGCTCAAATTACCATTCACACCAAATCTCTGCACCCCTTGGTAGGTGAAATCTTTAATAGAACTCTATCCTCCAGCTCAAAACCATCACCGTGGCACCTTTTATCCGCATAGCTCTTCTAACGACTTTGAGCTACTCTTAACTTATCTTGAATCAATCGAACCTGCTAAGTCATACCTTTAATCATCTCCGGTCTAAGTACAATAGTCTCACTAACATCACTCTAACAAAAAGGTGTTCGAAATTTACGTTTGTATAGTGCCTCAAAGGGTGCTATCCCTATGATAGTATGATAATTGTTGCTGTATGAGAACTCAACCAAATATAGATGATCTTCCCAACTACCTCGAAAATCCAAAACACAAGCCCATAGCATATCCTCTAGAGTCTAAATCGTCCTCTCATTCTGTTCTTCTATAGTTGGATGGAAGGTGGTACTTATCCTCAATCTCATGCCTATAACATCCTTCAACTTCCCTCATAAGTGTAAAAGAAATCTTAAATCCTTATCAGAGGCTATGTTGGTAGGTGTACCATGCCTACTCACCACAATCCTTAAATATGCATCGACCAGCTGATCCATACTCCAAGTCGACTTTATTGGCACAAAAATAGTAGGCTTATTTAACATATCGATACAAACCCAAATTGTATCACAACCGTTACAAGTCCTCTATAGCCCACTCAAAAAATCCATAGAGATGGAGTCCCACTTCCACCTTGGAACATATAAAGGTTGAACCAACCCTATAGGTCTCCAATGCTTGATCTTAACCTTCAAGTAAGTCATACAACTTCACTCTAACTCTGCTACCTCTCACTTCATGCGGAGAACCAATAGATCCTCTTGAGGTCCTTATACAAATTATCCCCTCCTTGGTGTATGGAATATGGAGTACAATGACCTTCCTCTAAAATCAGGCACTTTAAATCCGTGCAACTCTAAGGTACACACCATCGACCTTTATAGCAAATGCTACCATCCTCGTGAATCTAGAAACCCTTAGCTCTACCGTCCTGAATCTTTTGCTAAATTCTCTTGAGCTTAACATCCCTAAGCTGTCCTACTCGAATCTCATAAAAAACTATTGGCGTAATTGTCAAAGCATAGATCCGATCCTCTAAGTCACCTCGTTGTATTATCTTTATTCCCATCTCACCAAAATCCTCTAATAATATACTAGATACCACAACAGAACTCAAAGAATGTGATGTATTCCTACTCAAGGCATATATAATAACGTTGGCCTTACCGTCATGGTAGGTCAACTCGATATCACAGTCCTTCACCAACTTTATCCATCTCCTCTGCCTCATATTCAACTCTTTATGAGTGAATATATACTTGAGGCTCTAATGGTCAGTGTAGAATCTACACTTAGTCCTATACAGATAATGCCTCTAAATCTTCAATGTAAAAATGTCAGCTGCCAACTCTAGATCATGTGTTGGGTAGTTTTGCTTATGCTACTTCAACCGACGATAAGTGTAAGCCACTACCTTACTATGCACATCAAAACACAACCCATTATGTGCTTCAACACATTGTTTCAGACCTTGAATCCATCTATACTCAAAAGTAGAGTCAAAACCAATGTCATAGTCAATCGCTGCTTCAACTCTTGGAATGCTCCTTCAAAAGCATCATCCAAATGGAATCTAGTAATCTTCTTTAGAAGGTTCATTAAGGTATGATCTACCTTTGATAAGTCATAAACAAAGCGTCTATAGTGCCTGGCCAAACCTAAGAAACTACGAACTAAAGGGATGCTAGTGAGTGCCTTCCACTCAGTCACTACTAGAATCTTTGCCGGATCCACAACGACTCCTCCTGCCGATACCACTTGTCCCAGAAATGCAACCTCCTAATGCTAGAACTCACACTTAGAGAGTTTGTCATACAACGTATGCTCTCTAAGGAGTGACAAAATCGCATGTAGATGTTGCTCATGCTCCTCTCTACTCCGAGAGTAAACCAAAATATATTCCTTGGAAACCACGACAAACTAATTGAGGAATGGTCAGAAAATCCTCATCATTAAGTCCATAAAAATAGAGGATGCATTGGTCAGCCCAAAAGGCATCACCATAAACTCGTAGTATCTGTGCTGTGTCTTAGAATCCGTCTTCATGATGTATGCTTCAGTGAAGTGCAATTGATGATATCCTAACCTCACCTAGTTAAACAAGTCGTCGATCCTAGGAAGTGGATATCGGTTATTTACTGTCAGCTAGTTTAGACTATGTTAATCTATGCACAGACAAAGGCTCCCATCCTTTTTCTTTACAAACAATATCGGTGCTCCCCATGAAGACACACTCCGGTAGATGTACCCATAAGCCAACAAGTCCACCAATTGATTCTTTAGTTCCCTCAATTCTACTGGTGCCATTCGATAGGGTGCCTTAGAAATAGGTTCGGCCCCTGGTACCAATTCAATGATGAACTTTATCTCTTGTACTAGTGGCATACCTGAAATCTCCTCGGGAAACACATCTGAAAACTCCCAAGCAATGGAAATGTCCTCCAATGCTGACACATCCTTGTTCAACTTCTGAACCCTACATAAATACATATAATAACCTTTATCATCAAAGAATACAATGTATGGGTAGATAAGACCTTCATCATAAGCCTAGGCTTACATCTTCGGTAAGAAACCCTTGCACCTGGAGGTCCTCGCAACACAAATTACTCCTACGAACATTCTATCACTACCTTGTACCTCCCCAACATATCCATCTTAATGATAATGTTAAAATTCTGAAGGTTCATCTCAACCACTTCTACTAGGAAGTCTACCCCGCCTATCTCTAAGGCCACATCCGAGTAGAGCCTAGTACAATCCAATCTATCCCCAGAAGGCAACATCACATATATAGATATAGAAGAATACAAATTCAACACAACTTTAGTAATAAATGAAGAAGACACAAATAATAGAGATGCCCTTGAATCAAACAACACATAAACTATTATCTAGAGGATTGAGAACGTACCACTAACCACATCCAACTGCCTGTCAACCTCTGCTTGGCTGATGACATTTAGGCGTCCGCCTGATTTTCCTCCCTATTATCCTCCACAATACCCTCTAGAACCCAGAGTCTGACCTCCTCCCTTCTAAGGGAATGGGTGAGGCCCCTATAGTCTCTCTTGACTCTCTCTAGGCTATCCACTGGGTGGGGGAGGTGCTCTTTGCTGAAACTACTGTTGAGGCTGCTGGTAGGTTCTCTACTGAAAAGCTTGCTATTGCAGTATTAATTATCCTTGCTACTGATATCGATCAACTGATACTAGCACTCAAAAGGTCGATGGCTCAACTGACCACACGTCCTACACCAAATCAGAGTGCCTCAGTATCTTTACCCTAGATGATCCTGACCCTAGAAACGGAACGCGAAGTGCCTTAGCTGACCCCATGATCTACCCTAACCTCTTGACTAACTTTGGTGCCAGTACTGCCTTCCCTGAGGGTGGCTTTAATCTCACTACTGAAACCCTGGAGGTTCGCCTCCCCGGTATTAGGTCATAACTTCCAAACCCTATGTCTCTAGCTTCCTCTTGCCCATAATGGAAGATTGCTCTTGAATTAGAGTAGCACGCCCGCTCATTTAACATGGCTAAGTCTTAAAAAGCCATGACACTCATCATCCTGCGGATGCTAAAGTGGAGTCACTGCTCAAATTGATCAACCATTGTCGAATCATTAGCTATGATCCTTAGGGCGAACATCAACAACTCCATAAACTGAGCGTGGTAATGTCTCACCGTCATTCTCCCCTGAGTCACTACATGAACTCCTTCAACTTATCCCTCTTAAAACTATTAGGGTAAAATTTAGCATGAATTGTCACCTTGAAGTCCTCCCATGACATCTGTAGCTCATCTAGTGCATGATGACCTATCAACCAGGTGTCCATGACTCCTCATAAGAAGAAGGTTATAATACCTACATTTCAGGTAGGTGGGTAATCAACTGCCTCAAATGTCCTATCCATATCCTAAATCCATCCCTCTTGAATGACCGGGTCCTCATCTCCAGCGTAAATTGGTGGGTGACGTCTGGTAAGCCTTCAAAGTCTGTCTTCTCTGATACCCTCCTATGGGTAATGCGGAGGTGGTGGTTGCGGCTGAACCGGGCATAATACGAACTCAATAAATGACTCGAAGGCCTCCTCCAAATGACCAATGCGGTTGTTAAGTGTAATGGCAACTAGATAATTGCAAGATAGAAAACATGTTATACCAAAGCCTTCCTATCTTACTAACACATAATGTACATAATCACGTTTCAAGGCCACCATCCTTAATTCCTCACAAGTTAATCCAAATTTTCTCTAAAATGTGAAACAAACCATTAAAATCAGATGAGGGATCATTGAAAATTGAATTTTTGAAAACCAAAACATTGTAATCAAAACCAAAGCTTTGGTACCAACTTGTAACCCTCCGATTTTTACTACTAAAAAATGTTGTTTTGTAAGGGATGAATATAAGTAAAATATTGGGTGTTACCGCCGTAATTGACGTATGTCTGGTTTGCCCAACCATCCTTACATCAATCACAAGGCTAAAATCATTTATTGTAAAAAAAAGAAATTAGAAATGGAAGAAACATTTATAATACAACATACGTTTGGAGGTTAACTCAAAATTATAATCACAAAATACAAAGTAAGAGATACCATGGAGCAAAGAGTCCAAAAATGCATCTGGGTAAATGCATCAATCGGATAACATTACTCTTCACCCAAATACCTAGTATTGATAATATGTCACTTATCCTCACATAGTGCATCAAAATTAGTACAATCATCTAGAGGATCTTCTGAAACCTACACAGAAGAATCAGGGTCTCTTGCTTTTGAGAATGAGTACCACCCATACAAAGGGTGGTCAGTACGCTACGTATTGAGTAAGGTAACAATACTATCGAATCAATGGTCTAGATAACATATGCATTCACAAATGATGATAAGAACACATTAAAACTAATGAAATACATCATAAGATAAATACTGATCCAGACCTCTTTATTAGATATAACAATTTTCATTCTTTTATATATGTTGAGTTTAGGAATCCCATTATTCTTAAATTAGTAGAACGATCTAAATCACCTTCTCAGGGACAACACACCTGAGCCACTATTATACTCTGGTGGAAAGGATATGAAAACATCACCTTTTTGGGGTAAAACACTCCTAAGCCACTATTATCATTCGGTGAAATGGATATAAAAATATTACCTTGGTCCTAACTTACGTACTCTTCCACTTTAAATCATCAGTGTCTTATCTATAGGTTATACAGTTATATTTTCAATCACAATGAGTAGGATCCCAACTATTCATAATCTGGTGGAACGGACCGAAAACCTTCTTAGAGTAAAACACTTCCAATCCACTATTATCGTAATACCCCAACATTGTCATTGGCCATCACCACCGACCACCGTCTCTTTTTCCTTCTTCTTTCTATCGTCTATCATGTTTTTAAGGAATGTACAACCCCAAGCATGATTGTTTAATACTAAAATTTCCTATTGCATGCCCGTGCAATCCAACACAGCCTGCCCATGAATCCTCACACACACGAGCATGGTCCAAACTCACACCCATGCGCATTCGTTTGACTTGTGACCTATTTGCCTAGTAATTGAGCACAGTCATGCCACTTTGCACCACTTGATTGTGCACAATCTTTCCTCTCAGCATAGGTATGCATTGCCTACAACACATCCGTGCGACCCCCCCCCCATTTTTTAGCCGTGTAGCCCTATTTTCACAACCACACCTTGTCCAAACACCATCAAATATTTACCATAGCTACACCACACATTCTACTACACATTCACACATACCAAAATTCCATTTTACTACGGTTATTTTTATTTTTACCCTCTTTACCTTAATTTCTCCTTCGGTTAAACTCTTTGAGCCTAACCATGTTTTTTTTGTTTTTCGTAAGTGGTATTCCAATAGATTTGGAGGAGGAAGTCTAGCATTTTTTTACTTAGAGCCGTTTTCCTAATTGGTAAGGATACTATTCGATGCTTAGGGTTTTTGTGTTAATTGCTTGTATAGTTATGTGTGTGTTTTCATAATATCGATGCTTTATGATTTGATATATGTTTTTCATGATATGTTGGGATATATGAATATTATGTTGGAAGGAAGTGCTAATGGGTAAGATGTATGGATGTGATATTGTTATGTTAATGACATAATTGTGAGAAATATATCTTATGGTATGAAATATAGGCTAAATGAGCTTTGATAAGTGGATATAAGAATTGTTATGAGGTATGATGATAGTTGGTGGATTTAAAAAACAATGTGTGTGGAAGGTACAAGATTTTATAAAATAAATGTTATTATTTGTGCTTAAGGGTAAATTAGTCATTATGGGATAATAAGGAAATTTTGGTATTTTATGTGTTTGGTAGATTAAAATATGACAATGATATCATGATAAATGCTAAGAAGTATTATTATTTGTTTCATGGTCCTTAAATAAAATAATGGTATAATTGGGGCATAATAATTTAAAAGGATAATCTTAGCATTTCGTGTGTAAACCCAAGAGTTAATTCACAATTTCGGATATATATTACTAATGTGGGAATTATAAGGATGTATATCGAATTTGGTAATCATACGAGTCCAATGGGAGGAATTATGGCTAATATGTGAAATTAGGGTTTTGATAATTCTGTGGATAGTACCTTGGATGAGATTATTAATGTATGTGTGCGAAGCGGGTGGTTAGATCGTGCATTAAGAGTATGGTAATAATGATGAGATTCGAGAATGATATATTGTAAATTGTGATTGAATAGTCGATATGGGAGAATGAATGCTAATGGTGAGTAATTAAGGTTTGAAAAGGATTGAGGACCTTGAATTGTAATGATCAATTAGAGTGAAATAACATATGAGTAGAGCCAAGGTGATGTTTTTAATCTCCATTCCACCCGAAAAAATAGTTGCTCGGGAGCATTTTGCTCCAAGAAGGTGTTTCAGTTCGATCCATCGAATTAAGAATAGTGGGGCCCCTAATCATCATGAAATGAAAATATAACATATGGGAAAGACACTAATGATTTAAAGTGGAAGAATACGTAAGTCAAGACTAAGGTGTTTATGTTTATTTATATATCCCATTCCACCGGGAAAAATAGTGTCTCTAGAGCATTCTACCCAGAGAAGGTGATGTTTTCATATTCGTTCCATCAGATGATAATAGAGGCTCAGGTGTGTTGTTCTTAAGAAGGTGTTTCAGACCATTCCACTAGTTTAAGAATAGTAGGGTTCATGCACTCAATGCATATAAAAGAATAAAAATGGATTATACTTAATAAAGAAATCTGGATCATTATCTCTCTTATGAGACGTTTCATTATCTGCTTGTATGATTATTATATATTTTGAAAGCATGTGCTAATTGTATCCCTGATCGATAGTACTATTCCCCTACTTAGTATGCAGCGTACTGACCACTCATTTTATAGGTACTGCTCATTTCCATAAGCATGAGACCTTGATTTTTATGTGTAGATTTCAAGAGGTTCGCTAGATGATTATGCTGCCTATGATGCCTTATGTGGGGATGAATGACTCCATCTATATTAGAGGTTAGGTGAAGAGTAATGTTATCCAGTAGATGTAGTTAACCGAATACCTTTTTGTATTTTGTATTGTAACTCAGAGTTAAACCCCAAACTCATTATTAACTATAAATGTTTCTTTTGTTTTAAAATTTCTTGCATTACTTTAAGTATTTTAGCCTTATGATTGATATAAGGATGGTTGAATAAGCTAGACTTATATCAATTATGACGGTAACCCCCTAATATTTTACTTATTTATTTCCTCTACAAAATGAAAATTTTTAGTACTAAAAATTAGGGTATTACAATTATCCTCTGGTGGAATGAATATATAAAAACATCATTTCTCGGGGAAAAATGCTCCCGAGCCACTATTATTCTCAGGTGGAACAGATATATAAAAACATCACTTTAGCCCTACTTATGTGATCGTTCACTTTAAATGATTAATATCTTATTCATGATTAATTTACAGGTATGAAACACAATGAGGCAAATAAACACATCACGCAAGTTATTAGGTCAATCTCCAGGGTTAAGATCCTTAATTTCCTTAATCCCTAATTTCACACTCCTAACATTATTCTCTCATATTGATTATTTAACCACCACATATAGTATAACATTCTCACTAATATTGTATCTAAAGTTCAAGGTCTAACTCTTACATCTTACACAAATAATAATAATAATCTTATCCTAAAGTACTACTCATAAAATTATAAAAAAAACCTAATTTCACAGGTTAGTCATAATTCTTCCCATAAGACACATATGATTACCAATTTTAATATACATCCATATAAATGCCAGCAACATATCCAAAATTCTGGATTAACTCTAGGGTTTTCCACATGGGATAATAAGATTATCATTTTAGGTTTCTATACCCTAATTAGACCATTATCTTATTTTAAGAAAACTAAGATAAATAATAATCCCTCCAAATATTTCTTAGGATATCATTATCATATTTTAATCCACCTAACACATTACAATACCAAAGTTTCCATATTAACCCATAATGACCAAAAAATTCCTTAAGGATAATTGATAGCCTTTATTTTATAAAATCATGTACCTTCAACAACCATTATTTTTCTAAATCCACCATTTATCATCATACCTTTTAAATATGCTTATTTTCACTTATCATAGCTTATTTGACGTATATTTTATTCTATACAATATATTTCCCACAATACGACTTAGCATAATGAAATCATATCCATACCTCTTATCCATTCTTACTTTCTTTCAAATGTATAATTCATATTATCACAACATATCATCAACGACATACATTAAATCATATAGCAATAATATCATAAAAATAAGCATATTCATACAAGCAATTAACATAAAACCCTAAAACACCGATTAGTATCCTTACCAATACGGATACTGGGATATAAGCAAGTAAATCCTAGACTTCCTCCTTTGAGATCACTGGAATATCACCTACAAAAATAATATAATACACAATTTGGCTTGAAGAATGATAACTAAGGGAAATGTTAAGGTAAAGGAGGCTAAAAATGGAAATAATTGGAGTCAAATGGAAGCTTGAGTTGTGTGGATGTGTGGTGAAATGTATGGTGGAGCTATGGTGAAAATTTGATGGTGTTTGGATAAGGTTTGGGGATGAAAAAAAGAGTGCACGGCTGAAATGGAAGGTTACACGGACGTGCATCAGCTGATGTACTCCCAAGCCATGTGTTGGGATCGTGCAAGGGAAGGCTGTGTAAAGAGGTACGGCCATGCTCGAGCATTGATTGTATAGAACCAAAATTAAATAGGTGTGCACAAGTGTGTGACGGTTGTACGTAGGTCGTGAAAGGGTGCACAAACAAACTATACTGGTTTGTATGGGCGTGTGAATAGGAAAATTAGTGTTGTACGATTGTGTGTGAGGCTATGTGTTTCACAAAAAACACAATGGATGTGAGGAAAGAAGAGGGAAAAATAGCAGTACACTAAAGGGAATGATGGGACAACCTTGGTAGTCGGTTCACTAGGCTTTAGGCGGTGCGTGGCGGTGATGGTGGTGGTTTGGGCACAAAATAGAGCATGCCCACAAAAGGAAGAATAAAAATAAGAAGAAGGAAAGAAAGGGAGCATGGGGAAGTGGTGCTAGACACAAATGGGCAAAGTTGAGGCAAAACCGAAGAGAAAGGAAGGAGATTGATGAGTAGTGTATGTGTATATGAGGCGTGCGATGGTAAGAAAAATGAAGAGGCTGTTGCAGTCAGGCACAAGGGATGGCAAGGGGGATTTTTCAATGAAGATGGATGGAGGTGATGGTAGAATGTTGGGTGAAAATTTTCAGAGGTATGAATCATGAGATGGTGATGGTTGTGTGTGTGTGTGCGTGAGGAAGAAAAATGGTTGGGGAGAAAAGGGTGTGTGTGCATCAGGGTGGCAGTAGCAATGAGATGGTGAAGGATGATGGATTATGGTGATGATGGTGACTGCATTAGGGTGAGAATGATGGTTGATGGTGTAAGTTGCAAGAATGAGAATAACAAGGTTAAGTATTATGACAGAAAGAGATAGGAGAAAAGAGAAAGGAAAAAGAAATAGGGGAAAAGGTTTAAAGTTAGTTTTAGATAATTTTGGATTAACTAAAAATAGGTAGGATTAATGATAAAGTTTACCGAAGTTAAGATTGGTTTACGAAATGTAATTCAAGTGGGTTAAATATTCGGATCAAGTTAAGAGTTTGGGATTAAGAAATTTACTTAAGTTTAAAATAATATTACTTAGATATTAGAATCAAATTAAGGTATTACTGATATGGGATTAGGTTAATGTAACACCCCGAGTCGATACGACCACGCGGGGGCTACCTTGGAGTGCTTTCAGATTGATCGGCTGACCCCACAGATCAACATGAATCCTTTCAGTACGCTTTGTCCTCACTCATGCGCTTCTCAATAAATTTTTAGAAAATTTTGAAACTTCCCAGGAGGGTCACCCATCCTAAAATTGCTCTGCAACCAGCACACTTAACTGTGGAGTTCTTTAGGATGAAATCACAAAAAGGATGGTATACTATGTTAATATAAGTAGCCAAATCAATCCTTATAATACCCCGCTCAAATTGGGGTATTACATTCACCCCCATCAAAGAACACAACGTCCCTCAAACATTAACTGTTTCAATACAGTTTATCCCAAGAATCATCTCGCTAGGTGGCCGACTGGCTCATCCAAGTTCAACTCACGGTCGTGGTTTCGCTCTGATACCATTTGTAACACCCCGAGTCGATACGACCACGCAGGGGCTACCTTTGAGTGCTTTCGGATTGATCAGTTGACTCCATAGATCAACACGAGTCCTTTCAGTGCGCTTTGTATTCACTCACGCGCTTTTCAATAAATTTTCAAAAAATTCTAAAACTTCTCAGGAGGATCACCCATCCTAAAATTGCTCCATGGCCAACACGCTCAACTATGGAGTTCTTTGGGACAAAATCACCAAAAGGATGGTATACCATGGTGATATAAGTAGCCAAATCAATCCTTATAATACTCTGCTCAAATTGGGGTATTACAGTTAAGCAAAATTTTGGGGTATTACAATAATGCCAAAAAGAAGCTTAGGCTAGAAGAAATTGATGGTTAAACAATGTTACAATACGTTATGAGTATGTTGGTTGAGAATCATTAATTTCAATGGCATTGAAGTGAGTAGGAATCAAATATAATAAGCATAAACCTATTTACACATCCCATATTTGTTAATATGTTACGTGCATTTTTTTTTATAAATAGATTGTACGTATAAGACGAATAGATATGGAATTCCCTTACTTAAAATTGTTGGACTAACACCAATACAATTGAATTTCAATGTTGCATATGCATACATTTCATCCAAAAAAGAGGAAAATTATTTGTGGGTACTTGAGAGGTTGAAGACCTTAATGGATCCATCTATACTTCTAACCATTATTATTACTGATCAGGAATTGGCTCTAATTTTGGTTATGTAATTTATCTTGTCCACTTCAAGACATTTATTATGTAAGTTTCATGTTAATAAAAATATGGAAGAAATGTGCAAGAAAGTCTCTAGCTATTCATTATTTGCATGTGGTTTTATTTCACGATAGAAAAATGTGATAGATACCACATATGAACAAACATATAATGAACGAATTTTGTCATTGACGAAAAATTACAGAGACATGCCTAGCCTAATTTCGTATCTAAAGACAAATTGGCTACAATCATATAAACAAAAAAAATATTTATACTTTCTTCGGTGACATGTTTCATATCCATCATATTACACCAAATAGGTATGAAAGTTATTTTATCTCCTACTATAGTTGGTTTTAATTATTTTTGGTTATAAAGTAATATACTGATTTTTATGACAACATAGTCGAAGGTGCTCACGGATTTTTGAATAGATTTCTAAAGACATCAAGAGGTAGTTTCACACTATAAGATAAAAGCATCACTAGAGAGGTTTCCTTTCAATACTCCTCATTTTCGCTGCAAGTGCACTTTACACCAATTTGAGAGGTTACGTTGTTGTATATGTAATGGAGTTGGTCAATAAAGAGTGTGAAAGAAGTAATTACGTAGGTACAGATGATGATTTATGTGGATGTTACATGCGATGTACACACGTGATACCATGTACGCATGAGATTAATACATACATTCACAACTACATGTCAATCTTCCTCTTAGCTATTCATCCGTTTTGGAAGAAACTCGACATAGATGGATTGATAAATCCATCAACACCACAAGAACCAATGGACGTTGCATCTCATTTACTCCATATTCACATAGAAGTTGTTATAAGCCAACCACAAACAATATGGAATCAGTAGGCTAGAGAGATATTTAATATTGTTGTTCCACAAAGAACACCTCTCCAAGAGCTACCTGTACAACGACATATGGGTCATCTAAGAAACTCCACCAGAAAGGAATAATCTAGTTGAGGGTACACAAAACAATAATTTTCTAGTCGTTTGAGATCAACATAAGGTCAGGACCTGGGTTAGGGTCAAGGATGGCAATCAACATTTATGTCGTCCAGCATATTAAAATTTTTGTACGTGACTCAGGTGAATCAACATATGTTTCCGTATGTTAGTACAATAGTATCTGATATAATGTGTTGAGAGATGGAAACTGTGGTTTTAGAGCATTGGCGTATATTATACTAGGAGATGAGAAACGATGGGTTCAGATTTGTACCGACTTATATCACGAGATAATGGAAAGATGATAGTTGTACTAGAATGTGTTCGCACATGACAACCTTGATCAAGTTCTTAATACTATTAACCACTAGGAAGGGCCAGCTTTAATGGCACACTAGATGGAAACACTTGATATTGGTCATGTCATTGCAACTCGTTATTGTGTTTTGTTCGCATATTACTCATTGAAAGTGTGTAGTTCATTCCTACCTTTAATAGCACAACATAAAATCCAAGGTCCTAAAAATAAATTGAATATATATTTTTGCAAGACATGCGTCACTACATATCGGTATGCAGGTGTTTTATAACTTTTTTCCATTTCAATATTATGACAATCGACAACTATTATATTTTTGTGTTTGATAGCTATATCTTCTGAAAAATTTTCCACTCCTGCCACTACATGCAAATTGGAATATATACCATGACAACAATATTTCAACATGGAATACACTATATTCTATAAGATTGCATTATGGCGTTCATTGGTTAATGATGGCAACCAAGAGCCACATCTTCTATCTTCAGACAAGAGTTTTATCTAGGATTTTTGAAATTTTTTCTTAATTTATTTGTGTTTACATATTTTGAAACATCGACATCATTCTTAATACAAATTTGGGTTTTTTTCCTATTAGCTTTCCATGATAGTCTAAGTACATGATATATAATAATCGGATATATTTGTACTTTATTCAATTTAAGTATCTCATAGTTCAACATAATTAACGTGGATTGAATTATTCTTTCAATGAATATATATAAAATAAAAAATATCTAGCATTAATTGCAACAAACATATTTTAATCAAAGTACATGACCATATAATAATATATCAATGTCATTACAAACTCCCCGTCCACGCCTAGGTAGAGTAACTCCTAAATCATGTACAAGATTTTCAATACATGTAACTAGATGCTGATAATTTGGAGTTAGCTCTCCTCTCCGATAGAATCGACAGATAGTTTACACGCTTCATTTAGGCATCTTTCGATTGGAATTTAATGATCATCATTTAGATGTTCAGCTAAATATTTTCCTGTCATTGCCAATATATGCTTGTGAGTTTTAGGAACGTATCAATCTATATAGTCATGAGCCACGCCCTATAGGTATTGAGCCGGTGGTACGGAAATATCCAATCCCAATATGTGTTCATGCCTCAAGAAGTATATGTGCGTTAAAAACTTAATGCTTATTAAGGGAAGGACCTCTATACGTATTCCTAGTGGGCTTGATAGACTCCTCAGGGGTTACTCGTGTATATCCAAAATAGCGTGTGACTCTATTAGACATATACTATTCCACTTTCTCCAAATAATGTAGACAACAGTGATATAACGCCATAAGACAATCCCTACATGGATCAACTACTGTGTATGGATCCCAAATGACCTGTCAAAAAAAAATAATAATAATAAACTAAATAAAAATATCGCTAACATAATATAGTGAGAATATGATAAGTTGAGTGTACCTTTGATGCAGGCATAAGATTAATCTTTACTCGAAAGTACTCGAGCGTCTCCAATTTATTATCAAATTTATATCCACAAAACCACCTCATACAACGAGGATGGTATGGAATAATCATATAATAAACATACAATTCCTAACCATAAATCTAAAGCGGTGTGACCACCGACGCTTGAGATCAAATTAGAGATGATTGGACCTCTTAGACATGTCCCTAACGAGTACCATTCATCATTTAACTATATACTGCATTTATCTTCATTGTCATCACCAGCATCCTTATCATCATCATCTCTTTAATTGTCATCGTCGTTGTCATCATCATCATCACATATAACATCATCAACACACACATATGTTAATGACGATGTTTGACCAGTAATATGGAGTAATAATGCAGGCAAATTCAATAATGATCTAGAACTATCAATAGTAGGTGGGTAAACTGAGGATGATGATACTTATTTATCGGGCTGTATTGGTGAATAAAAAAATGTACATATTCTATAGATAATGAAAAACCTCCATAACCAGAACCATCGACCCTCAAACCTTTGTACCCCAAACCTCCGACCTCAGAATCATCATATGATGTTTGTCAATTGATATTTTTCAGCCACAATTTGTAATAGATCAAATCAGAATAATACAGTTACACACCAGCTATTTCTTTTTGAAATATATCAAAAAGAATGATACAATTGTACATTAACCTAGACGTTATTTATCTGCAATAAATGAAATCAAAATAATACAGTAACACTAGTTGTAAAATTTATTTCATTTGGAGCGTGCATTTACTATACACATGCAGAATCTATGGTATCGGGGCAATCCCCCATCATCTTCATTTCTAGGATAAATTATTGTAGCGAATAAAATTTTCAAAATATTACACCACCGAGCAAATATGCCGAGAAGCAAATAAGCAATTAAGGCAATATGTATAGACCCCAAAACTCAGGGGAGGGAGGCAGCGGCGGATGAAGAAAGCTGAAAACACGTTTAGATAGGAGGGAACCAATCACAGTTTTGTTGGCGAAGGCTGGTTCGTCCAGCGAACGCTTCAACGGCATTGTTTCCCGGTTCACAGGTACCACGGATGACCTACCCCTCCCCCCTCCTCTCCGCCTGCTTCTCTCTCCCTCTCTCCCTTTCTCCACCTCTCCTTTCCTCTCTTTTCAAAACAGATCTATGAGCGTTAGGGTTAAGGTTTCGTCATTTCATTTTCTTCCAATGACACACCAACCGTTCTCTTTTTCTTTCGCTTCCGTTTCAGACATTATGCTAACTTAGGGCTTTCAATTTAGTGACGGTTTCCTTTGGAATGTTTGTTTTCTAATCGATTGATTTTACAGTTTCCTTTTCCAGATGTTTAATTGAGGGAGAAAGAAAAGAAGAAATTCTCTGTCGGTTTTGGTCTATTTTGGTCAGGTCTTCTGGTTTGAAGATCTGAAACTTTGATTCTCTGATCACGAGAAAATGAGTGCTTCGAGGTTCATAAAATGCGTCACTGTTGGTGACGGTGCCGTCGGTAAAACCTGTCTATTGATTTCCTACACCAGCAATACCTTCCCTACGGTTAGTTCTCCGCCCCTGGCTTTCTCTTTTGGATATCTAACGATAACTTCCATTTTGTCGTTTCTGATTTTGGGTGAGTGTGGTCTAATGTATCCGATTATGGGGAATTTATTCAATCGAATTGAACGTGTATCATGCATTTCAGCTCAATTTGGGAATGTTGTTGGTCTTTTCGTTTGTCTCGTTCTTGTCTTCAGAAACGTTGTTCGTGGTTCCACAATGAGGACGGGATCATGGGAATTTAATCAGTTTGTTCTTCTGTTTGCTATTGATGTCGTTTACCGCGGATGCTGATTAATAAAATGGATCTTTTGCTGGACTATTTGGAGCTTAAATTCTTTGTCTTTGGTTTGTCTCATTTCCATTGTAATGAAATGATTTTTATTCTGTTTTTGGTCCCTTTCATAAAATTAGATGGATCATTGCGTTTGTTACAAATGTGAGGTTACGTCATGCAAAATTGATATATTTTACAGAATGTACAATCCTCTGTCATTAAGCTGATGATTATATGGCGTCTTATGCATGCTAATGTCTCAGAAGTTGAATGGCAATCATACACGTACTGAGTTTAATTTTAAGTCATGAATTGGATTGCACCATGACAAAAAGGATTGCGTATTCTGTTAATATTAGCTTTTCAGATGTCATGTTATCATGGTGGATCTAAGTTACACGTCTGGTAGAGAACGTTGTTCTTTACGATGAGACATGTAATGATTTCCTGATATCATTGTTGCTCCTAGGTCTCCATTTTGCATTATCACTAGACCGTTGAATGGTGATATACATTTTATGAGATGATTAGTGCCATTATAGATCCTCATTGTATATGAAAATGAATTGTATCTGGTTTCTCTTTGATGGCCTTAGTATCAGATCTTGACTAGGCATTTCTTCTGATGGTAAACTTATCACTTAAAAATTATATCTTCTTGTTTTCGTGGATTTATGGTTTCCTTTGGAAAACATATGCTTTCACAAGTTATTTTGCCATTTTGCGTTTCTGTTATTTTGTATGTACATATGTTTGGAATAAGATTTCTTGTTAGTAAAATGAGGGTAGCTCCCCTTCATCTCATTGATTCCATGATCATCTTTTCCTGCTTACAAGTAGCCCCAAAATATTAAGTACCCTTTGCAAAAGGTTTCACAAATGTGTTGCTGCTTCTGAACTCATTGAAATTGTTTCATGATTTTTTGTGTAGGGGTCCACTAAAATCTTTGCATATGCTGTGTTTCTCTTTTTTTTCCTCTATGATCTGATAGGTTTATCTTGTTTTTCTTATCACAGGATTACGTTCCTACAGTGTTTGACAATTTCAGCGCAAATGTGGTTGTCAATGGAAGCACCGTCAATTTGGGTTTGTGGGACACAGCAGGTAATGGAACATTGACCAAACGCTAGTATGCCAATATTTAATGAATTGATAAAAAGAAATCTATATGGGACTCATATGTCATCTGTATTACAGGACAAGAGGATTACAACAGGTTAAGACCATTAAGTTATCGTGGGGCAGATGTTTTTATTCTAGCTTTCTCTCTGATTAGCAAGGCCAGTTACGAAAATGTTTCTAAGAAGGTTGTCACTTGCTTTCTATCTGGGTGTTTCAATGTAATTGATGCAATTGGCCATATGTAATCTTCAGTTAAAGCTGGATGCTGATTCTGGTTTACGTTTATTTTTCCTTTTTGGTTCACCTTGTTTTCAGTGGATTCCAGAACTGAAGCATTACGCACCTGGTGTCCCCATCATTCTGGTTGGAACAAAGCTTGGTAAGATTCTCAATGATCTCGTTTGTTCTCTATTGCTGATGCTCTGATTGCATTAACATTACTTTCTCCATAACTAGATCTTTCTTATCCCTGGATCCAGATAAATATTACCCTTTTTCTCGTAAATCATTTTGAAGCAAATGCTGTGGTAATAAGTATAATATTTGCCTTATGATTGGCAGCACTCTTGCTGTTTCTCGTTAACAGCTGATAATAGTCCATATGGAAAAACTCAATTGCTGCTGTTTCCAAGTCAACCTTATGTCTGCAGCATTGGTTGTCTTATACCCTGTTTTTCTTACCTTATTTTTAGAGCATCAGCAAAATTTTGATAATAATAAAAGTAATATAAAATAAATGTTAATAATTATAAAAATAATAGTAATGATCACTATAATAGTAATACTAATGGGAAAAATATAAATTATGGAAAAAATAATTGTAAAATGATAATAACAACCAAGCAATAAAACCGCGGTTGCGGTTGTGGACTAGTTGTAATTATGGCTGCAGTTGTGGTGTCCCAAACATATTTTATATGTTGCGGTTGGTTTTTTTATATTTTTTTTCACCACAAATATTGGCCAATGTCCGATATTTTGCCTATATCGCAAGTTCGCAACGATAAGTATGTGATTTTTTGAAACAGTCGTATTTTGGAAATTTTGTGTTGCAGCTGACTTAAAAACTGCAAAATTGTGGCTGATACGCAATTGCCAATGTTTCATTGTATGATAACAAAACATTAAACTTTTGCAAATCAGATCAGAAAAATTAGACAAAGCAAACAAGGCCTTACAAAGGAAAACTCAAAAGCGCTTCAAACTTCGATACAGATGAAAAGGAGAAGAAAAATAAGGAAAAGTATAATTTTGTTTTCCTGCTAAATAAAAGGAAAAATTTCAGCTGCATGTTGTATACTTGACTGGTAATCTGTTTGTACTTTGCTTGATGATGTCTTAAAAGTTGATATGGCATTCTTTTGATGTTTTCACGAATTATTTTTTACTGCACACTTAATTAGCACAATCTTTAATTGTTGGGTGAAGTGTATGGTTATTCTTGTTGATTTCTGCACAATCACGACAAACTTAGTTAAACCAACTGCCATTTTTAAATTAATCACATTTTTCTTCCTAATGAAAAACATCTAATCATTTCATATCTGATGGTACCAGATCTTCGAGATGATAAGCAGTTTTTCATTGATCATCCTGGTGCTGTGCCAATCTCAACAGCCCAGGTAAGATTGCTGGGTTTACTCTCGTTACTTTTCGGTTTTTCTTTTTCTATTAGTTGTATATGTTTTTTGTGGACATTATTTGTTCTAAATGCGTCTCTCTTAGGGTGAGGAGTTGAGGAAGCAAATTGGTGCCCCGGCTTACATTGAGTGCAGTTCAAAAACGCAGCAGGTACTTTTTATTTATTTATTGTATCTGAGTAACTATGCATTGAATGTTATTGTATGTATTTGTCCTCCATTATATGCTGTTAACTATGCATGAATCTGTTTCCTGCAGAATGTGAAGGCAGTTTTTGATCAAGCCATTAAGGTAGTGCTGCAGCCACCAAAGCAAAAGAAGAAGAAGTCGAAGGCACAAAAGGCGTGCTCCATATTGTAATTTTTAGACGTGTGTATAAAGAAGAAAGAAGAAGAAAAGCCCTCCCATCTTCCATCGTACCTGAGCTACCCTCCCATTAATGAAAGCTTGAAGAAGCTGGCAGGCCTTAGTATATATTAGCGCTTTCTCTACGGAGTGTACTTTGGTCTGTTTTGAGACATCCAGGTGGTTTCTTGATGCTTCTCTTTGGATTATTGGTGGTTGTCCACCATTCTATTCGTTAGTGTTGTCTTTTTTTTTTTGTCCCTCACTTTTGCCTTTTAATGTATCAAGCATTTAAGCGTAATATACTGGAGGATCCTGGTTTAGGTTTTTCAACATTCTTTTTACCTTTGCAGTGCAGAGTTATTTTCTTTATATGTCGACATGTTTGACGATGATTGGCTTGAGCATGGGTTTGCCTCTCACCACAACAGACTCAAAGTCATATACAACAGTTACTCCGTAATTTAAAGAGTTAATTTCTTATTTCATGCCGAATGAAGCGTCACCAGTTTCGTTGACGGATCTACATCTCGTCCATATTCTCATCATGTACAGGCCATTCGGGCTCTGTGCCTGTTTATAGTCAAGGAGTTGGATTAATGAAAATGATGACTGGAATATTGATGCAAATTTTTCAACCGAGTACTTTTAGAGGATTTTTGTCCTGCTAAGATCTGTTCTATAAGTATAATAACAATAGTAATAATAATAATAATAATAACACCTATCTTGCACGGAGCTCACAAAGGAGCTCCATACCGTATTGAACTCTTTGATTTGACATATTTACGAAAGGATTGGTGTCTACTTAGTAAACCATCTAAAATTAAATATGATTTGAAGTTGTAATATACTTTAATGAATAATAATGTTTGATGAATAAAGTAATAATAATATTTGATAACTCGTCTGATTTGAAATTAATTATTATATATGAACAACTTTGGATATACAAAATTTATAATTATAGATAATATTATTTTTAATAATTATTAATATATCACTACAATTAATAGCATCATTATTCATCAATTAATTAATTTTTATTAAATTACATTGAATGCTTATAATATTTTTTGATTAATTATAATTAATAATTATAACTATATTTTATAATTTTGATGAATATTAATATTATAAAAACTTATCTCTTATATATATTGATTAATCCTTATTAATTTTCTATTTAAGATCATAGTTAATATTTTTTGTATTGATTAATAATTTATAATAATGATTAATAATATTTTTATTAGCCATTAATTTATGATTATTATAAATATTATCCTTATTAATTTTCTATTTAATATTATAATTAATATTTTTATATCAATTGATTATTTATAATTATGATTAGTATCACTTTTAATAATTCTTAATTTATCATTATAATTGATAGTATCACTATCAATTCATTATTTATAATTATAATTAATTTTATTTATAAATATAATTTAATTAAAATTAAGACTAACAATATTTTTATGAATAATAATTAAGAATTATAAAGAATAATATTTTAATAATTATCATTTTATAGTTATAAGAAATACTATACTTATTGATTTTCTATTTAAGATTATAATTAATGTTTTTTATCAATTAATTAATTATAATTACTATTAATATTATTTTAAATGATTGCTAATTTACCATTATAATTAAAAGTATCATTATTAAGTCATTATTTATATTATAATTAATTATTTATGTAATAACTTGAATTTTAGCTAAACTCAAGCCCTAGTAATTAATATCGTAATCTAATTCTAATACTCGAGAGGTTTATATTTTACCTAACCCTAATTTCTATTATGGGTTATTAATATTTTTTTCTTTAACCTAAACTTAACATCGGATGATCGATAATTAATTTACTCTAATGCTCTAATCTAAATTATTTTAACCTAAACCTACACTTATTTTTCCATTCCCTTTTCTTTTTTTTTTCTCTTTTCCTTGCCTAGATCAATTTCCTTTTCTTTCTTTTCTCCCCTTTTTCCCTTGTAAAATCTTTCCCAGCCATACCCCCTACCATGCTCTCTAATAATAATTTACTTACACCCTATCCCATCAACTCTCACCTTCACCTCCTATATTCATGGGTTGGGGTTGACAATTTTACTTGACCTGCCTTCCTCCTTACCCACCTCCCTCTCGTGCATGTATATATATACACCTCCACACGTTACATTAAATGCCCCAAACTAACTCATTCTCCCTCCATTTTTCTGTAAAAAACCACCACCAATTGCAAATTTACTCTCCTCATTTCTCCCTCCTCGCTGTTGCCAAAATAGCACCCTAACACCTTCATTGGCATCCCTTACATAACACCAACCCCAAGCATCAATACAATTCATCATTCCATCACCCATACCACCAGCTAAAATCACCACAACATCTCCTTTACCAACAAAACCCACCATTCCCTACCCTCTTGCTTCGACAAAAATCACCACAACAACCCCACTACCTTCAGCAAAGACCACCGTAGCTCACCACCTCCATTCGCCCATCTCCACCACAGCCTACCACCCTCCTTCGACTAAAACCACCGATCCTCACCCCTACCTTCAGCCAAGCCAATCATTTCCACCCTCTTTAGTTCGACAACTTCAACTGTCGCTCCCTCCTTTGTTGCACCGAAATCCTTCCTTTGTTTTGGTTTGGTTTTTAGTCCTTTTCTTCGCCCTTCATCACCTTAACTCATCCTTAAATATATCATTAAGTTCTAATGGTATTCTGTTGATTATGTATTAGGTTATTTACTGGAAGTTTTGGAGAAGGCAGGCTAAGATACTTACTTAAATATTGACATTTTTTTATAAGGATATTGTCGTAGTCTAGGATTTTTATGCTAAGTGTTATGTTTGACTATGTGTATTATCATTTTATTACTATTATGCTAATAAATGTATGTTTTTAATGCGATGATATGAGAATATGATATTATGTGATGGAAATGAGCAAGTGGAGAATCATGTGATATTGTTACGATAATTACTATATAGAGAACCCTAAGAAGATCGGTATCATATGTGGTTGTAATATGGGATTAATAGAGTATGATAAATTAGAAATTATTATTTAAGGTGTATGGTGATAAATAGAGGTTTTGAAAATAATGATACCGAATATATAAGATTTTCCTAAAATAAGGGAATTTAGTACCTTTAAGCGGATTTCGGTCAATATGGGTTTAATAAGAAATTTTTGGTATTTTAATGTGTTATATGATTTCAAATATTCTAAGGGGATCATATGGAATGTTAGGAGTA
Organism: Tamarix austromongolica; assembly: GCA_039764185.1. Classification (NCBI taxonomy): domain Eukaryota; kingdom Viridiplantae; phylum Streptophyta; class Magnoliopsida; order Caryophyllales; family Tamaricaceae; genus Tamarix; species Tamarix austromongolica. Next base: position 18,893,435 of record CM077815.1, read on the forward strand.
ATCATAAATGGCATTAGTCCCACAAAATGAGAAAATGAATTAATTTGGGAATAATAAATCTAACGTGGAAACGTTAGAGTTAGAGCACAACTTTCGGATATGTTGTTAATATTGATATTTTAGGAATTTATATTAAATTTGGTAGTCATATGAAATTTACAGAAGAAGTTATGAAGTACTTGTAAAATTAAGATTTTGTAAGCCTCGTGAATTGTAACTCTATAGATAGGGTTTTTATCGCATATGTAAGAAATTATAGTTATGTTAATAATAATAATAATTGAGGAGGAGAAACTAAATTTGGTGGATAAAAGAGAAACAAAGGAGAAGTTATGCATAAAAAAGTGAAATTAGGGTTTCTTATAAAGTATATGGATCTTAACCCTTGATAGGGATGGAAATCAGAGGGGTTTTACCCAAAATATGAAAAGTTTTATTCATTGGATGTATAAATAAATATGGATAAATTGGTATGAATACAAATATAAAGGAAGGGGAGAAATATCCTCAAATCCGTACCTATACATGCATCCGTTTACTTGATATAAAATTACATTTTTACCCTCATTTATATAACCTTAATTACATTTTCTATAGATAAAAGTGAAGATATAATTAAATTTTAACAATGTAAGTATATCATTCTAATATTAAATGATTTTTTTAAAACCTGATGGGTTTTATTCGATGGATATGTAAATGGACATGGATAAACTGATATGGATATGAATATGGAGGAGAAAAAAAAAATACCCATTGGGTTTGGATACGAATATGGGTACAAGTTTTCTTATTGGGTTTGGGGAGTGAATAGGGATTACTCGATCTATTGCCATCCCTAACCCTTGAGAATAGCCTTGTTATCAATGTGGTTGTGCTTTAATTTCTTCTTTTATTTTTTTATGTATCAAACTAATCATGAATAATACATTAATCATTTAAAGTGAAAGATCACGTGAGTTAAACCGGGGTATTTTATAGGTTCGTCCCACTATATTGAAAACATTGGAGCACTAAACTCTACATGAATGAGAATATAATTTGAGAAAATTAACAAATGGATAAGACATTAACTATTTAAAGTGTAAGATTACATGAGTCAAGATCGAGGTATTGGGTCTGTTCTACTGGACAATAATAGTGACTTAAGTGTGTTGTCTCTGAAAAGTATTTCAAATCATTCCACTAGTTTAAGAAAAGTAGCTCATGTATATTTTTACATATGAGGTATTGGGTCTATTCCACTTGATGATAATAGTGGCTTAAGTGTTTTTTCCCTGAGAGATACTTCAAATAGTTCCACCGATTTAAGAATAGTGGGGGTCTCTTAACTCAATATAAATAAAATAATGTATATGTTATATATAATAATGAGAACTTGATTAGTAATGACAATGTATTATTTTAGTATCTCATATGTGTGCTCACTATCAGCTGTGAATGTATGTAATTATCTATATCACTTACTCAAATGTATTGCCACCTTACTCAATACATAGCGTACGAACCATCCTTTTTATGGGTGCTACTCAATCCCATGAGTAGATGACCCTAATGTCTGTGTACAGGTTAATGAGGATCTGCTGGATGATTTTACAGCTTATAATGCTTTATGTGGGGTGGAGTGAATTTCTGTATTAGGATTTTTTGGACATAGAGTTATGTTATTCGGATGATAGTTTTTACCAGATATTTTTTTGGACTCTTAGATCCATGGCATTCTTTTTATCCATATTTTGGATATTATAATCAGAGTCAATCTTCCACTTGTATTCGTATTTATTAATTTATCTCATTTTTTTTATGTTTTACATTCTAATCATTTTACCTTGTGACTTACATAAGGATGATTTGGGAAGCCAGACTTATATCAATTACGTAAATAACACTAAGCTATTTTGGTATTATGCTTATACAGTTATACTATAAACAAAATTTTTTAGTAGTAAAATTTGAGGTATTATAATTTATCATTAAGATTAATATTATTTATAATATTGTGATTGAAAGCCAACCCTATAAAATTTGTGCCTATTTTGGAGGCTTACCATAACATACCAAGAGAAATTATTTTAGAAAATGGGCCGTAAGGAAAGAGAATTTCCCTTCAAATATTTGGGCGAACCCTTAACCACTAATTACTTATCTATTCACCATTATCAACCTTTACTTGACAAGTTGCTGGGTAAGATTCATTGCCAAACTTCAAAATTTTGAGTTATGCAGGACGATTGTAATTGATAAATTTGGTTCTACTCGGCATTCATCACTTGTGGGCACAAAATTTTCTCATTCCTAAGAAAGTAATTCAATAAGTGGAGAAAATTTATAGGATGTATTTTGGGATGGAATAAATTCAATCAATAATAGATCTTTGTTGGAATGGAAGATTATGCGCTTCCCTAAGAAAGAGGGAGGTGTGGGCATTTATGATCTATATTAGTGGAATAGAGTAGTTGTTGGGAAGCATTTATGGCATATTATGCAACACAAAGAGGGGTCATAGATAAACTGGATTCATGAAGTCTATATTAGGCGCACTCCTATAGCTCAATATGAGTGCAAACCCTATCATTTATGGATGTATAAGAATATTATGAGCTAAAGGGAGCCACGCGTACAAGGTCAATTATGTTTAACAACAGGTAAGTTTAGTATTTCAAAAATTTATAACCTAATTCGTCCAAGAGTTGAAGTTAAACCATAGGAATTATTTGTATGGAATCATGATGGCCCTCCTAGGCACAAGATTATTGAATGGCACATGTGTCACTAGGTTGTACTCATGATGAAGAAGCTAACCTCATGGCGTGTTATAGAAGATTCAAGCTTTCTTGCTTGTGGTAGTGAAATTGAATACATTACTCATGCCTTTATTAGATGTTCAATAGATATAGAGTGTTAAATAAAACTTATGAATTGGCTTCATTTTAGATTCACGGTAGTCACATGGGATCAATGTAGATAGTAATAGGTTTGCATGAAGTAATAAAGGAAACAATGGATTTACTAATTTACAAATTATGGAGGACTGCAACGTGTGGTGGTTTTTCAGCACAAAGTGATTCATCTATGAGTGATTTTAAAAAAATAAGTATAGGAAATTCATATCATATTTGGCAGTTTTAGGAAGCAAAGAATGTATTTCTCCAAATAAATAGGTGTATGTAGGGGTGTTCAATGGGTTAGATTAGTCATGACTTATATAACCAAACCCATGAAAATAGGCTTATAGTTTAGATGGGTTGGGTTAGTATTTTACAAAAGTTCACATGAATTAACACATGGTGGGTTACAAACTAAGATAGGTTAGCTCACGAGTTGCCATGGATTAGTAAATATTGCTTCTACTATAAAAAAATCTTCACTACCACAACCTCATTTTAACTAGAACCCAGATGGATTATTTTTGTTTAAGCGTCCTCAAACACAAACAACTCTGCTCGACCTAGTCCAACCCTATCCTAGCCTAAAGAAACTTCTCCCAACCCCACCTCAGCTAGGTCCAACCCGACTCTACTCGAGGCCATCCCACTAAGGCCCAACATCGTATATGCCTACCACGACACAACCGGACTCCATTTGATTTTGAAATCACCTCAACAAAAGCTAGCTCAACCCAAACTTGACCTAACCTATTAAGTTAACCTATAATGATCCAAAATCAACCCAACCTAGCAAATTAATCCAATACGACTCAGATTTACAACAACCCAAAACCAATAAAATAACTCGAAATGACTTGAATCCAAAATGACATACTCTAACCTGACATACAATCGCCCTATAAGGGAAAAATAATATATAAATAACTCATTTCGCTACAACCCGACCCAAACTGCCCAACTTGATTTTGATATCTAGGTAGAGGTGGTGATGAGTTTGTTTGTTTATTAACCTATGGTAACCCCTGCTCAACCCATGGGTTATAATAGGTTGGGTTGAAAATTATTAATCATTTACTCCAGCCCACCATAAGTTAGACCATGGACAGTATGGTTTACATGAGTAATGATATTATGGGTTAGATTAAACCATGACAACCTATTAAAAAACCCCTAGATATACTTAGTTCGTACCTTCATGCTCAATAGGTATTAATAAAAATCCTTTTTAATTACAAAAAAAATTCAATTGTGGTCAACAATTCTCCAACCTAATTTCCCATCCATGTATTAAATCATTGACAATTATTAATGTCAACTATAGCCTTAAATGGGTTATCATGTTTGTGTTCACCTATATGCATAAATATATTCCTTCCATCATTTCCTATGCTCATTGTTTCAATATAATAATTAATATTGAATATATAAAACTAAATAATAATATCTAAAATACAATCTCTTATTAATACTTAAAATATTTTGTTATCATTATTAATGTAATGTAAGAATAATAATTATTATCACTAATAAAGATAAATAATGTAATTGACTAGTAATAATATAATTAATACTGTTTTTGAAGTAAATATACTAGGCGGAAGTAACACTAGTGATCACATAAATACCGAATAATAAACTTCTCTTACGTTACATTCCCCGCATCATAGATAATTTATTTTCAATAAATAAAATTCAAGATCAATCATTATCCCAAGTCGATCTTCTATTAAGAAATCTCGTATTTAACCATGATTAGCTGAATGTTATGGCATTCAAAATTAAAAATTGGATACGATTGGAAATTTTGGTCTACAATAATAATGACAATGAAAGTACCTCCACAAAACAATGTCATTTTCAAGGATGTGTTTTGGAACATATAGGTTTGTTATTTTTTTCGTTCTCTCATCCACTTTTGCTAGATTATAAAGAGGCCTTCTTCAAATAAAAATTACTAATATTAAATTTAATTATTTATAACTCAACTTTATCTTAATTCTATTGCTTATTAGTTACTCCAATCATTTCTATAATATTTGACTTGTTGCTTTATATTGCATATGTTTATCTTTCTGCCAATATTATTCCTATATTTATTGATGAAGAATTTAACTTAATGCCCCTACTTTAGTATCAAACAATGCATCATATGGGGGAAAACTAGTTATTTATAGCTACAAATAATATTAATTTTAATAATTTTAATTTATTATTATACTTAATAGTACCATTACAATAATTTTATAATTAAGATTAAATTATTATTATTATTTATTTATTTATCCTTATAATTAAGTATATTATTATTATTATTGATTATTTTTCATTATAATAAATATTATTTGCAATGATTATTTAATTATAATTATGATAAATATTTTTTCTTTATTTTTTTAGTAATTACTAATTTATAAATATAATTAACATTGAAAAATATAATTAATTATTAATATATAAATAGTGGTGGTGGGTGATTAATTAATAATGGTATAATGGTAATAGTAGAGAATAGTTTAGATGATTACCCATGGACTATTGATCAGGTCTCTATGGTTTATCCTGAAAGGCCTCAGCTCTATCCCCACCCATGCATCAAGCTCCCCCTTACCCTGGTGTACATAAAAAAGATATTATAGCTAAAATTATGATTATAATGAGTTTTGAGGTAAATTAAGTAAATTGAAGGGTACTTTAGTACTTTCACATGTTGCTTTTCCTTAGGGGTGTCTGAACCTATTCTAGGGAAGTAGGGGTATAATAATACTGTGTGGTTAAACCTAGTTAGGATTGGTTAGCCTAACATAATAAATTAAGTTAAGAAGGCCCAAAATAAGCATAAAAAATATAAAGAGTAATATTTTGTGTGTTAAATTATGAGTTTTACTCCGATTTTTGGCTTAATCATGCTTAATATGTCATGTTTAGGTGTTGTCTTGAAATCGGTAAGTTAATGAGATTAATTGTGGTTAAATGGGCTTGAGTAAAGATTTAGGGTTAATAAAGATATTTTGGTCTTTTTACCCTTAATATAATTTTCTTTGACCATTTTTAGCTTTATGGTAACCTCAAGGTTGTTTCGAGGTAAAACCCTAGAATTAAGTGGCTTGATTCAATTATTTATATTATCCTTAACTATTGTTTTAGTGTATATGTGAATTCCTCATTTGTTACTTTATGTTGGGTTTTCATTAATCTGCCTTAGTGTAATCCAAATTCATGTTAAGAAAACAGGGGTTGGAATGAATTAAAAAAAAGTGATAAATGGATAATAATGAATTAATTGTTATACATTTTGTGAATATTTCATATAATAAATGATAAGATGAATTCTCCTGTGATAAAATTTGTAAGATGAAGGAGAAATACTATGATGATGAGTAAGACATAGGATGCACTACTAAATGCTAATTGATGGTTACTGAATGAATAAGACATTAATAATATAACACCCCTAAATTTAATACTAAAAAATTTCAATTAAGTGGAATAATAATAATAATAATAATAATAATAATAATAATAATAATAATATAATTAGGTTTTACCTTTTTATTCAACGTAAGTCTAACTAACAATACTATCATTACATTAAATACAAGACTAAAACTTAGAGTTTAAAACTCAAAATAAATAAAGAATAAGAGAAATATTACATAAATGATGCATAAGAGTGGGAGATTACTTCGATTACAATAATAAAATATAATAAAAGGGATCACATATAATTAAGAGTCCAAAAGTTATCTAGGCACAAAAACTATAATTATATAACACCAACTCTACCTCCAAACCCATAGTACATAATCGCTCCTCCACAGATAAATCATCAAAGGGAGTGAAATCATCCAAATGGTCACCAACAACCTACACAACAAAAGTTGAGTCATTTGCTTTTGAGAATGAGCAACGTCCATGAAACAGATAATCAATACGCTACATATGGAGTAAGGGAATAATATAGTTATAGCAAGGGTATAAAAATACATAAGTTAACATGTGAGACAAATCATACGCAAAGCATAAACATAATATGATGCAAGAGAAAATATAAATATGTATTTCCATCATCAAATTCAATCATGGTCCATTGTCTTATTTATGTTGAGTTTAGAACCCCACTATTCTTAATCTAGTAGAAGAGATTGAAACACTTGCCAAGACAGAATGTGCCCGTCCACTATTTTTAAGCAGATTGAACGGAATCAACACCTCCTAGAACATCATTCTCCTTGCCACTATTTTTAAACCAATGGAATGGCTGAAACACCTTCTAAGAAAAAACATGTTTGACCACTATTAATAAACCGGTGGAACAGACTCAACTCCTTCATCCTAACCTATGTGGTTTTTCACTTTAAGAAGTAATGTATTATTTAGCTATTGTTCATCTCAAGGTTAACATGTATACATGTTCATAATTATACAAGGCACATAAAATAGATTTAACATAAATATACAAGGCACAAAAAACACCGCCACAAGAATATTGGTATATTCCCTAAGGAAAAAGGTTATAATTCCTCGATAAAACCCTAACTTCAGAATTTGAACATAACTTATTCCCAAACTATATTAAAATCACCAATTTTAGTAAGACATACTAAAATAATATTATTAAAAACATATCCGACATTCAAGGCCAAAATCCAACATCTTACACAAGCAATAACAAGCATACCTCTAGGGTTATTGTTCATCAATTAAGCTATTTCCACATATTATCAAACTTATGCTATTCATAATTAACCTGAATAATCAATGTAACATAATTATCATTTTCAACTAATAACACAATTAAAATACCAAGTATTCAATAATTAACCCACATTGACCAAAATACCATTTTCTTAGCTAAAGCCCTCAAATCTTATTTATAGGTTACTTGTATCCCACTCAACCACCATTTGATCATATTACTTTTGAAATAATTTATAAAACCCTATAAACTTATCATGACACAATTATTTTCATATTATCATAAAATGTCTAAAATATCCTTAAGATAGCCACGATAACCAAATTTCCACAAAATCTTACAATTTTGATATCGTTAATTTTTCACTTTCAATTTATTATATCACCATGAAATTAAACATATTCATTTACCATTTTCCATTCTTTTTCACATCCATATAATCATACTACCACACATATGGTACGATAATAAGATTATTCATATAAAATACTACATAATTTTATGCTCCCTCAAAATGCTCAATTTCCATAATACCAGTTCACATATTTTACAAATACATTATCAACATAATAATACCCAAACATGGGATTACACACCATTTAGTACATAGCATGCAAAAACCCTAACTAGAACATGTATCCTTACCAAATTAACACTGGCCTCTGAGCACAAATAATATTTACATGCCTCCTTTGAGAACACCAAAAAATCACCTAAAAACCAAGAATAACATATGGTTAGAAATTATAAAAACCACTAAGGAAAAGATAAGGCAAGGAAGGATGGAAAGGAGGAATAATTGAAGCAAATGAAGTTGTAGGGAAAGTGTGGAGTAAAATGGGATAACTATGTGGATGGATGGAGCAACATAGGGGGTGTTGCATGAGTTACTCACACAACAAGGGCTTGGTTGTGTGAGACACATACATAAGTGGGGGTATGTGGTGTGAAGATCTCACATTGGTGGAGTAAGGTTGTGGCATGGATGGGGTGGTCCTGCGTGTGGTGTGGATGTTAAAGGGGGTAAGTTGCATGATCTTCTCACGTAGTGAAGACTGAGAAACATGAGCTTTTCATGCAAAGAAAGTGGTGCAACATGAGTTTGAAAAAAATACATAGAAACTAATTGCACGACAATGGAGAAATGGAGTTAGATGAAGGTTAGGTGAGGTAATAAATGAGATAAAGAGAGGGTATAGAGGGTTATATATATGTGTGAGGGTGGTGCGAATAGTGAGGGATGGCACACAAGGGGTATGGGCATAGAGGAGAAGATCAAGGGATTTGGGGTATATATTCTAACAACAAATCCCATAGGTTGAGGGAGGCAATGATAGTGATGATGAGTTAGGCTTAGGTAGGTTTATGGGGCAGGATAGTTGATGTGAATTTAGTCAGGATAATGAAGGAAACATGTAGGGAGAAGGAGAAGAAGAAGGCTCGAGGAAGGAGAAAAAGAAAAGGAGAAATAAAAGGGGGAAATGAAAAGGAAAATGAAAAAGAGAAAAAGGAGTTTAGGGTTAGGATTAGAATTAGGTTTAAATTTAGGAATAAAGAATTAGTTTAAGATGAAAATATTATTCATATAAGATTAGGGTTAGATTAAAATATCAATTACTTAGAATTAGGGTTAGGTTAAAATTTACGGTATTACAAATACTTAAAGTGGAAGATCATATGAGTCAAAATCAAGGTATTTCATTTGATACTTTTTCTAGTTGTTCTGATAAGCAAAGTGATCCTAAATCTACTCTATATTATCCATTCCACCGATTTATAGGGAATATGCATATTTAAGGATTAGGAGTCAAGACCTGTAGTTTCCTAGTTGTGTTTTTCCTTAGAGGGTTCATTATATTTGTGTTATCGATCCACTAGTTATGCAATAATGGGGTCCTTGAACTCAAATGATCACCTAAGTATGAAATTTAATATGGTTACATCTTTAGGTCATATCGTATTATGAGTAGAATGCATGTTTAGTATCTATTTTTCCATTAGGTTGCTTGTTTCATGCACACCTTATTCTTGTAATGTGTATGGTTTCCTTACCGATTTCTATTTAATGTTATTTTTTGATTCTATGTTTAGTAACCACATGATTGTGATCTTTATTTTGTTGTATGCTCAAGCATGAGTATGATGTATCATATCCATTCATGGTTTAATTTATGTATACCATGATCAACATGCATCATGCAATATCATTTGAGTTATTATTCTTGATAGTATGTCATATACTGACATTGTTTATGATGTTGTATTGATCCCATTGATTTTGAGGGTGTAGAATATGATGTTTGAAGGTTTTTGATTACCCTTGCTCTTTCCTTGCTACTTTGCATGCGGTGAGTGGTAATTAGGTATGATTGTAGAGTGATATCATATTTTTATTTATTTATAGTTTTATCTCCTAAAACTGTAACACCCCCATAATTTACTACTTGAAACTTTCATTTTAATGAAAGAATTAACGGAAGCGAAATAGCAAAACTGTAAATTATGGGGATATTACCGCCACACTTAGTATCGGACCGGTTCACTCCTACCGTTCCAGTACCAAGTGCTAAGGCTAAAAAGGATTATCGTCAAACAAGAGCTAAAACTTAAAACAAGAATTCATAAGAGAGTTAAATAGTTCACAATACAAAATTCAGAGTACGCGTAAAAAGGTTTATAAGCCAAAGGGGTACATAGATAAAGTTCTCAAAGAACATAAAGTATCGTGTGATAGAACAAAACTAAAATATAATGATACAGGGTAAAACAAAATGAAAAGGAGAATCCGGCCACACCGCTCTTGGCCCCCAGGCCAAGTCCAGGCTCAACTCTCAGCTCCACCCGATGCCTCGTAAGAGTCGTAGGCATCGAAGATATCATCTCCTACCTGCACAAACTCAGATGGGCCCTCTGCTCGTGGGAATGAGCAGCACCCATGAAACGGGTGGTCAGTACACTATATACTGAGCAAGAGAACTATGCAGCTAAGGCCAAACATATAAGGCATATAACACAACATGATCATAAAGACCGCACATAACAATATAGATAATGAAGGCTGAAATATAGTCCAGATACACTTATTCTTTAGATCTCTTATCAATATACTCGTTTCACACATGCTCTTTATTAATCCATGCGAGTGTGGAAACCCCACTATTATAGCCGGTGGGCCAGAATATATACAAGGAAGAACGCACATGACCACTGTTATTCATCGGCGGACTGGTCATGTAGGGCAAATTGCTCCTGGCCACTATTATTCGCCGATGGACCGGTCTGGCCCCAACTCATATGATGTTTCACTGTAATTACTTCGTATCTTTTCTATGTCTTATCATCATTATGTTTGGTTTGTTGAGAACGGAAACCCCCACTATTATACCCGATGGACCAATTATGCAGGGCAAAATGCTTCTAGCTACTATTATTCATTGGTGGACCGGTCATGCAGGGCACCCTGGCTCTTGGCCACTATAATTCGCCGGTGGACCAGTCCGGGCCCGGCTCAACGATCTTTCTCTTTAAAGGATTAGTATCTTATTCATGTATTATTCGATAAGCATTTCACCAACCTTCTACTTCTATCCTCTCAAGAGGGCCACTCCCATATCTTGGGACCCCTATGCCCCTTATTATGCCCCAATATCCGTTCCCCTTTACACTTACACAAAATAAAAACCAACTCCTAAGCGTGTGGGTTAAGGCCCAACACCTCATGACATCAAAATCCACTTACTATCACCCTCTAGGGTTTCCCTTGAAACCCTAATTGGACCTATGTGGCCCAACTTCCTCTCACTTCACTACCATTATTTTATTTATTACTCAAAACCTCATCTCATTTAGGTTCAACCCCAAATTATATCACTTTACTCATCTATTTCGCAGGTGATCAGAAAACCCTAGTTGGCCACTCCAAACCCTAGCATATTTCTTCCTCCACAAGTAATCTCTCTATTTTTCACCTAACATTGCTTCATTCCCATGGAACCCATACTCACCCCTCAAATAATAAATTTCCACTCTTAACCTATACTCCACTCTTTCTTAATTGTTTTTACTTCCACATTTTCCCCATAATAGGGTTTCCTCCCAAAACCCTAATCAGGTCCCCTATACATCCTTACACCAACCTACGTACTATTTTTCATCCCAAGTCTCCAATCACTCCACAACTCTCCCCTTACCTTACTTACACCCTAAAACAACTTTTATCATGTAAAGATCATTCCCATGCAAACTTCATTCACCCCATGCAAACCCTAGAAATTTCCTATGCAAGGTTCACATCACTCATTTATTTTAATCATAATCTCCTTTTAATTTCCCCTTATGGATCATGAGATAATTAGGTCAATCTCATGTCTCCCCTTAGTCAACTCACTTTGCATTTTTCCCTTTTTATCCTTTCACCCCACTTTATATTATTAAACATCCTAGCATTCATGTCCTAGAAGGTCACGTCATATAACATCATAAGCACAACATAACAATCATTATGCACATGTCATAAGGAATTCATATAAGCATACCTCAACTCCAAGCTACGATACAAGTAATTAGGCATTAAAATCATAAAGTACACAACATGGCATCACACATGGCACACAAGGCACATATCACACACATAATTGTTCTTAGCCACATCTTTACCTAATATGACGCTAGTCTTGAAGCATGTTCCTACACCTTCTTAGGGTTTTGACTTAATTCACCTATAAGAGGGGAAAACCATGGATTAAATTCCCTATAACCAAAATTACCATTCTTCCTACCTTACCCTTGTCACAACTTACTATTAGGGCTAAAAAAATAATAATAGTACCTTTATAAGTAAAAGTAGGGTTATTATTCCTGAGGTAGCTAATCATGCTACTACTAAACAATAATAGGTCTTAATAGCTACAAAAATTTAAAGTGCTTATAGTATTATTTATATCATTAACAGTAATAGTTTCAATGTTACTAATAATGATAATAGTAGTAGTGATAATAAGGTTAGTGATATATGAAATATTAAAAATAGTGACAAGGTAAGAAAAAAAATAATGATAATGATAATGATAATAATAATAATAATAATGTTAAGAATAATACTACTACTAATAATAATATAAATGGTAGTATTAATATAAGGATTCGAATATTTACAATAATAATAAAAGTGCTAAGGTGCCAAAGTTATCGTTAATAATAATAGCAAGAACAACAACAACAACAACAACAACAACAATAATAATAACAACAAGGATGTTAAAATAATAATACTAAAGTTGTAGGCCATTAATAATAATAATATTAGTTATAAATATTCTGAAGTTAGGTTAAATAATAATAATGATAAAGGTAATAACAACAACAACAACAACAACAACATTAATAATAATACTAATAATAATACTAAAAATAACTAACATTTGTATAAAAAGGGTTTAGGGGTTGGGGAGTTTAGAAGACCACCTAAGGAGGGTGGTGGCACTGACGGCGGCGCACGGTGGCGACAACAATGGAGGGAGAAGAGAGGTGGAGAGATGGTGGTGGAGGGAGGAGAAAGGAGGAGGAGAGGGTGGCAAGGAAAAAAGAAGGTATGGGGAGGTAGAGGGAGCTCCCCTGGTTGTTTTGGAGGGCAAAGGGGGTGTTGGTTGTGGCGGAACTGGCGGTGGGAGGTGGTGCGAAGGGCGGCGGGGCTGAATGAGGGGTTGATCGGGGGAGGGACTTTACACAGCTTGGGTGGCTTGTGTAGGGTAAACCGAGGGAGGAGGGAGGCTTAGTTTGGTAGAGGGTGATGCAGGGAAGGGTTCTGTGGGTGGCTCGAGCGGCGGCCATGGGTGGTGGCGACGGGGCGACTGTCTAAACTAGAGGTGGCACAAGGGCGGGTTTTTCTGGGTTGCAAATCCAAAGGGTTCGATGATGGCTACCTTGGTGGTATTTATAAGCCGAAAAGAGGGGAGAACCTAGGGAGGGGACAAAGGAAGGTAGGGGTAGGTGAAGTAGGCACGCCGACCAGCTATGGAAGGTCGGCGTAAGTCTGCCATGGAAGAATTGCATTTGGTCAGGGAGAAGAAAGGAGGCAGGGGTAGGCAGCGTGAGGAGAGAGGTCAGTCGGTCGGTCGAAGAGGGACAGGCGAACGGCCGGGGAGAGAGGAAGAAGGTGGGCAGGCGACGTAGGTGGCTAGTTGGTTGTAGAGGCAGGCTGCGAATTACAGCGGGGGTCGGGGAAGAAGGGAAAGGGAAAGAGAGGGCTGGACTGGGCCAGTTTGGGGGAGAAAGAAAAGAGAAAAAAAGAGGGGGCTGGACCGGCTAGGGTGACAGGCGAAAAAAAAGCTTGGGCGGGCCTAACAGCGCGGGAGGGGGAAAGGAAGAGAGTTTGGGCTGCGGGCTAGGCCAAACCAGGGGAGGAGAAGGGAACAAGGAGAAAAGGAGAAAGGAGGGAAAGAAAGAAAAAGGAAAAAGGGAAGAAAGAAAATAGGTGGGTTGGGGTATTTTTAGGTATTTTGTATTTTAGATTATTATTTAAATAATAATAATAATAATATTTAGAAAATAATAACTAAACCCCTTTTTAGATTAATTTGGGCTATTTGAATAAATTTTCCTTAACTTCCATGTTAATTAGTAAAAGGTCCAAAATTTTCTAAATAATTTATTTATTATTTTCTCCTTGTTTTTCCTTAATTAATTCCCCTTTACTTTAATAAAAAAAATTATTTACTTAATTTTTCTAATAAATCCTTACTTTGCCATAATTCTTAAATTAGGATTTTGGGGTATTTCAAAAACTCTTTTCAATGCATTCTTTTTAATATCCTCACTCTATTTTTAAAATCTTATATCATCAAGTTAAGTGCTTCATATACTTGATTTTCATATGAGTTATTTTTAGCCTTGCATGTGACATGGATTTGGTATAAGGAGTACCTTCTTTATGTTGGAGATGACATAACACCCTTGTAATTTGTGTTTTAGATTTCGTAAATCTTTTTTTAGTAATAAAATTTGGGGGTGTTGTAAGTTTGGTGATAAAACTCTGAGTATAATGTAAACAAAATATAATAAAAGGAATCTAATGGAACTAAAAGCCTATAAGGTATGCGGACAAAAATTCTAGCTATCGGATAACATAAAATTTATGCCCAAGCCCCCAAAAAATAAATCACTCTTCCACAAGAAGTACATGATAATCAATAAAATAATTAAGATGGTCTCTAAAAACCTATATATCTGCATTTGGGTTGTCTGCTCATGGAAATAAGTAAATCCCATGAAAATGATGTTTAATAATTACGTATTGAGTAAAGAAACAATATGCATCATAAGAAACATGAAGCATATAGAACATAAGGTCACATGAAATAACTATACATACATGTTATTTAGGACTCAAGATGACTCAAGAGAGGAACTAATATAGTGTTCCATGATAGATGATTATACATTTCCAATTACTTAGTCACTTGAGTTTAGAGACCCCACTATTCATAATATGTGGAATGGTAGCAATGATACCTCTAGGGCAAGACACACCTAATAACTAATATTATATCCAGTGTACTGGCAACAAACATCAACCTCTCATCGGGGCATAATGCTCCCAACTATTATTATTATCTAGTGGAATGGGCTAAAATAACTTGATTCTAACTCAATGATCTTTCACTTTAAATATTAATGTCTCATTAGACTATTAGTTATCTCATTAATATCATGAAAAATTAGCATTAATAGAAAATACACATTTATCACAACAAAAGGTAATTTGGATAATTTCCTAAATGAAAAGATCACAACGTGCCTATGAAACCCTAATCTCACAAGCCAAACGTAACTCCTCCCATAAGACTTGGAAAACCACTAAATTTAGCACAACATTATAAAATATCATTAATATTAACATATTTGAAAATTAGGGTCTAACTCTAATATTTCACACATATAATAATGAGCATGCCCTAGGGTTACCATTCCTAAATAAAACCATTTTCTCATTTTAGTAAACCTATGCTACTCATAATTAACCAAATTATTTCATATATTATACTTAGCATATTTGGACCCAATAACACTTTATAAATGTCAAATTCCACATTTAACTTAACTAACTACATTTACTTAAATGCCTCAAAACCATCTTTTTTTTTTGTAACTTGTATCATAATAAACCTACATTATATCATATTACATTTGAAATTAATTATCAAACCCTCAAAGATTACCATGCCCTAATTAATTTTCCATAAAACACATCAAAAGACCCAAGTAATCTTAATATAACAAACCACCCAAATATTTCACACAACCCTACGAGTCCTAACAGTATCAAATTCTAACCTTCAACACATTTCATCATGATAATACTCAATCATATTTATGACCCAATCTTCATAACTTAATTAAAGTAATAGATCATGTCAACATGCTTATGGTTACAATACAAGGCTTTAAACAATCAATGTCACAAAATATCATAAATTTTTCACAATGATCATACGTTCATAATGGATACAACAAGATCATTGAATAACACCATCAAGATGGATTCAAGTAATAGAATCATAATAACACAATATCTCATGTAATAAACTTATAACATTAAATCCCCTTGATTTATGACATGTATCCTTACCCAAATTCACCATTCTCTAAGCAAGAAAAAGACCCTAAGTCTCCTCCTCTAATACCACCAAAAGATCACCTAAAATCCAAGAAAAACCCATGGTAAGAATTTTAGGAAAAAAAAAGGAAAGGAAAGGAAAAGGAGGAAGGATAAGAGAAAATAATTGAAGCAAAAGAAGGTGGATAGTTGCATGGATGGCGGGCATTAATAGGTTGGGTTTGCGTGACCTCCTCACATTGGTGGTGGGATGGAAACATAAGGAATTAATGTTGTTAACGGGTTGAAATGTAAGGGGTGGATGTTGTGGCTTTATGGTTGAGTAAAGGGCTTATGATGCTAGGGTGGTGTAAAGTAGGTAATGGTTGAAGGTGAGGGTTTTTGCATGAGTTTTAAGGGTGAAATAGGGTGGTTGAATGATTTATTCATGCTGCCAAAGGTGTGTAATGTGAGGTGTGTAGGTGGAGGGTGGCAATACAATGTGAGGTATGTTGTGTTGGGGTGGAGTTCGCTACAAAAAATGGAAAAGTCTAGGGGGAGAAATATATAAGGGATATCTTGGATAGAGAGAAAAGGTTAGGGTTTATTTTAGTGAAGTAATAAATGATAAGAGAAGGGATGAAGAAGGGTATATAGATCGTGGGTTGCGTGAGAAAATGGATGGCGTGAAGGAGTTGGGGAAGTAAGGTTGGGGTTGTAGTTCTAGAAATGAAAATAGGGTATGGAATTGGATTATGCATGAAAATAACTTGAATGAGAGATATTAAAGATGATTGAGTGAACTTTTGAATTTAGTTTGGTTTTCTAGTTAGTGTAACCAAACTGTGGGAAAGATTCAATTGGAAAATGGGAAGGGTTGCATAGGGGAATATGAGGCTAGGGAAAAGAAAGAAAAGGGGAAATAAAAGAGAAAAATATAGAAAGGAAGGGGAAAAAGATGAAGAAGGATAGTTTAGGGTTAGATTTAGGGTTAGGAAAAACTTTAGGATACTAATTATCTAGAATTAGGGTTAGACTAAATTAAGGTATCATAGGTCATGTCCAAAGAGAATAAGGGAACTATCTTAGAAGGTTAAAAATAAGAAGGGAATGGAATATATATAAAGAGAACTAAGATATATAATAATGATGACCTAAGGTGCCTATTTATCAATACATTATGTTTATACTTGTTAAGGTTTATCATTTATCTAATTTCTCCATGAAGAAAATGTTTTTAAAATTTCTATACTAAAGATATATTTTATTAAACATTTTATATCCATTATGAGTTTTGTTTTTTCTCAATCTTTTTTTAACATTTTATATTTGGAGCATGAGGCTTAGAATAAAAATTAAGATAAGATGTTATTATGGAAGCTCAATATGATAGAATAACTTTATTAGTTCATTGCTCTTGGCTTAACATCATCATCATTATGTTTAAGTTTTAGTTGGACTTTGAAACCTCATATAATTATTCCTATTATATTTCCATATTGATCCCTTATCATCATTATTACTAGTTTATAAGAGTTATTATTATTGTGTGAAGGAAAATTATTCTAAAGGCCTTGCTATCTATATGTGTAATACCTCGTTCTTTTGGGTAACCTTATTTATTCAGGATTTATATTGGCGGATCTTAATTTTCATTATTCTGAGGTTTTATCCCATATTTTAAAAGCTTATAAATCCTAGTTGTGTTTTTGAAACGCTTCGTTTAGGACTCATTATCCTTTCTTACACTTTTATCCCGTGATATTTTCGTGCCACTTTTGACCTCTAAAATATTTTGATAATCCTCTTTAGTGTGAATGTATATCCTTACATTTTTTATTCTCTCATGAATTCTCAAAATTCCAAATTAATTTGTTGGTCAAAAGGACATTAATCATCATTCCAATAAGCCTCAATTATGTAATTTGAGCACCGTTAATCTATTTTTGGTTATCTAAATTTCACAAAAATATGGGGATCGTGTTATTTCATTTTTATTGACTTAAATATGATCAAAAAACATCCCATTATTATTTATACAATTTTTAAATTTATTCAAATACCTTTGGACTGCAAAAGTCACCAAATCACAACTTTTTCTCTTAAATCTTATCCTAACCTTATGAAAATTGACTCTAACCTTTCATTATTTTTAGCATGTATGCAAATAACTCTTATATTCCCTAATTTTTTTGTTATTTGTAGAAAGGTTTTAACTTTGCTTCCTTTATCCCAAATTACCTTTTTAACATTTCCTAATTTTTCTTCTTTCCTTCTTAAGCCTTTCATTCTTGCTATGTAGGTGAATTTGAGTCATTCCATACCTTTTCCAACTCCATGTAGTTCCACCACCCTCCTTTGGGTCCTTAGATATTTTAGCACAAATATATTCCAAAAATTAATTATTAAGTTAACTTAACACCTAAGTCTTCTAACTTTTCTATAATTTTCTAACTTACCTAATTCCTTTTCTTTCATCCTCTCTTGGTTCCTCCACCTCTTATTCTCCTTCTATTATCCCTTTTTGAACCTCCATTTTCCATTTCCTTCATTTTTATTGATTTTTTTCTTCCAAACTAAATATAAGAACTTCCTATTTGATTCTACCTTCTTTATCTTAGTTTTTATGTGTTGATTTTACCTAATATTTTACTTGATCTTCTAGGTTTCAAGAAGCTTTATTGGAGGAGTTTTGTTTGTCCTTAATTCTTTCCTTTATTTTGATAACTTAGAGCTTAATGTCACACACCAAATTCTTCACCGAGCCTAAAAACGTGCGGTCTTATTCTTTTCTCACTCCTTGAGAGATTAAGTTAGCCTTCCTCGTTCAAGTATGCTCAACACTTAGGCAAAATATGCCTATGAGACCACCACTCTAAACCCATCACAAGAGAACTCAAGAGAGAGCTTTTAGAGAGATAAATAAGATTTTATTATGTATAGAGAGAAGCTCTAAATACAAATCTTTTTGGATGATCTTCAAATGCCTCTACCCCCTCTATTTATAAGTGAGCCTCCACCCCCTCCTCCCCTCTAAGAAGATTCTAGAGACATACCTAATGGATCTCTCTAGAGTGACACAATAGGTCAATTAAGATTTATAGAATATTCCATTAGGGTTTTTATAGTTCTTCTTTAGTGTTTCTAGAATTTTCCATACTCATCTATACAAATGTAGAAGGATCTAGAGATATCCTCCTTTAGAACCATCTATAATTATCTAGGAGAGTATAGAATCCTATATATCTCTGTCCACTTATCTAGACTATACAAGGATATTCTAGATTATTCTAGGGCCCATGGAACCTCTTTATAGGCCTCTCGATGTGGCCCCTGACATCCTACCCCATCGAAAACATCAACATCATCTACGATAATAGAAGATAAGTATTGATCAATAGCTTCCTTGAACTGCCACAAGTCCTATGCCTTCTCTCATCTATCTTGAATCTCACGTAGTCCCTTCCATCAAACCAAGTACTCTTTGTAGTTTCAATCCCACGTCTCCTAACTATTCGATCATCCAGGATATCCTCAACCTCTCGATCAAAAGAATTCACATTTGCTGGAGGAGCATGCCTAGACTCCTTTCGTGATTGGTCTTCCTTATCTTCCTCATAGGGGTTGAGTAAGCTCACATGAAAGAATGGGTGCAACTTAATCTTGGATGGTAAATCCAAACGATAAGATACATTTTCCACCTTCTTTAGGATAGGATAGGGCCCTTCATACCTCCTCACCAAGCATTTGTGTACTTGGTAGGAGGCCTTGAACACCTACAGGGACAACTTCACCATCACCAAGTCTCCTTCCTTGAACTCCCAAGGTCTACAATCCTTGTCTGCCCACTTATTTATCTTCCCTGAAGCCTTCTCCAAGTGTTCCTTAGCTAGGTCAAGCTGCTCCTACCATCCTTGAGCAAAAGTGTGTGCTATAGGACTACTCCCCTTGTAACCCTTTGTAACTATGTGCAAAGTGAGGGGTTGGTGCCCCATGACCAACTCAAATGCACCGTGTCCCGCAAACTCACTCTTATGAAAGTTATAATAAAGATGAGCCACATCCAATAAATTGGCTCAATCCCTCTAATTAGCACTCATAAAGTACCACAAATACATCTCTATTAAGGTATTCACCCTTTCTATCTAGCCATCTATTTGTGGGTGAAAGCTCATAGAGAAGTGAAGCTCGGACCCCATCAACTTAAATAACTCCCTCCAAAACTTAACAGTAGAATGAAGATCTTTATCACTGATGATGGACTTAGGTAATCCCTAATATTTCACCACATGTCTAAAGAACATCTAGACACACTAATCCACCATGTAATCCCTCGGGGCAGGGATGAACATCCCATATTTGCTCAACCTATCAACCACAACCTAAAATACCCCAAAATCTTAATCTAGAAAAATATGTTAAAAGAGGGATTTATTAGGAAAATTAATTAAATAAATTATTTTTATTAGAATAAGGGGAAATCTAAGGCAAAATCAAGATGAAAATAATAAGGAGTTTTATTAGGGAAAATTAGGGTGTTTTGCTAATTAAAATAGAATTCAGGAAAAAATATCCAAAATATCCTAAATTAATATAAAAAGGGAATTTAATTATTATTTTAAATATTTAAATATACCAAAATATTCTAAATACCCCAACCAACCTATTTTTCCTTTTTCCTTTTCTTTCCTTTTTCTCCTTTCTTCTTTTTCTTTTTCCCTTTCTTCCCTCGGATTGGGCCAGCCCTTCCCCCACGGCCCAACCCTTCCCCCTCTTCCTTTCGCATGGCCCAGCCCGCACCCTCCTTTCTTTTTTTTTTCTCCTCATCCACCTAGTCACCCGATACTCTTTCCTTTTCTTCTTTTCTTTTCCCCAGACCGACCGACCAACCTGCATAACCTTCTTCTTCCTCTCGCTCATCCCACGCAAGACCTATAACTCTACCACAACCGTCCCCCTCCTCTACCACCATACCGTCAGCCTGCACCACACCCTCTCTCCCCGTCCATTTCCTTTCCTTTTCCGACCCCAACCAGCCCCACACCTCCTCCCACGCGTGCTCCCTCCCTTTCCTTTTCTTCTCCCCCGACCAAACCTACAACTACCATTTACAGGCTTGTACCGACCTGCCACCTCCTGCTGACGAGCCTACCATACCTACCCCCTTTGTCTTATCCTACCACCAATGGCCTATAAATACCTCCTACCCAACCTCAATCGAACTTCTTTTCATACCCAGAAAAACAACCCTCCTTAGGCCACCGCCATTTCAAACACTGCCATCGTTGCCTAGCCCCACCACCTGAAACACCTGTCAAACTCCTTCTTGCATCACCCACCACCAAACCACACCACTCATAACCTCTACTTCCCCTTACACGAGCCGACCCAGCTGTGCCAAGTAGGCTACCTAATCTATTCATCCTCCTCCATCACCGCCCTTCTCACCGTCGTGTGCCATCATCCCTACCAAAACCACCACCTCTCCTGCCTCCCAAAACACTTAGCAAAACCTCCCCTAACTCACGCTTCCTTCCTTTCTCCATGCCTCCCTCTCCTTCACCCTTCCTTTTCCTCCACCACCTTCGGCCACCACAGCAACCACCACCTACACCGCCCCTTTTGTTGTGCCACCATCACCATTCCAACCCTCTCCACCCAGAGGATCCACCACCACCTCTCACTCCCCCTCTTCTAGCCTAGAAATCCACCTCTCCAACTCCACTTCCCCCTCCACTTCCCCCTCCAATGCCGCTGGCGCCGCCTAGTCACCACCACCCCTACATTGTGCCCTAGCCTCCCTAACCTTTAAATATAACTAATGTAATTGTTATTTATTTTATTAGCGTTAATATCATTCTTATTATTATCATCATCATAATTATCATTTTATTGTTACTATTATTTTTACTACTACTACTACTACTACTACTACTACTACTACTACTACTATTGTTGCTAGTATTATTATTATTAATATTCAAACCATTATTATTATTATCATTACCATTACCATTATTATTATTGTTATTATTATTATTATTATCATTATCATTATCATTATCATTATTATTATTACTATTATTAACTTTAGCACTATTATTATTATTATTATTATTATTTGAACTATTATTATTATTATCATCATTATTATTATTATCATGATTATTATTATTACCTATATCACTATTATTACTATTAATACTATCATTAATATTATTATTATTATCATTATTATCATCCTCATTATCATTATTGTCACTATTTTAGTATTACTAATACTACTTGTATTATTATTATGATTCGGGTTATTATTATTATTATTATTATTATCACTAATATCATTATTATTATTATTAATATTAAAGTTATTATCTTTATTAATATAAATATTGCTAATAATACTTTAACATGGACCAATATAACTACCAAGACCTATTATGGCTAATGATAGTAAGATTAACCATTTTAAGAATAATACCCTTATTTCTACTTATAAAACTACTACTATTATTATTAACTCTAATACTCGGTTATAATAGTAGGGAATAATGATAATATTGGTAAGAGGGAAGTTAACCCTAGTATTTTCCTTTTATAGGTAAACCAATTCAAAACCCTAAAGAGGCGTAGGAACATGCTCCAAGCCCGATGTCATTTTAAGTAAGGATATGGTTAATGCCTAATGTGTGTGAATAGTGTGCTATGTGTGTTGATTTGATGTGTCTTCTTTATATATTATGTTCTTGTAGGGTGGCTTGCTAAGAATGGAGCTAAGGTAAGTTGCATGTGTTTTATGATATGTGTAATGTGGTATTGTTGCTTGTTCATGAAATATGCTTATGTAATATTGCCCCTCATGACATGCATGATAGGAAGCCCTAAATAGTGTGATGTGGTTGTGAGAGAAATGAAAAGGAGTGAGGAAAATGAGTTGATTAGAGGATGGTATGGATGACCTAAATATCTTATGACTTATGGGTAGACAAAAGGAGGAATAATGGGAATAAATTAAGAGAGTGGACCAAAAAAATGCATGGGGAGTCTTGGGTTTACATGAGATGGTTAGCCTTTGCATGGGTATGACCTTTACGTGGAAAAAGTTGACTTGAGGGTTAATTAATTTAAGGAAAGAATTATTACAGTGATTGGAGTCCATATGTGAAAAATAGTATGTGGGTTGGTGTAAGGATGCATGGGAGACTTTACTAGGGTTTTGGGAGAAAACCCTAAGTGAGAGAAGAGTGCAAGGAGGGAAAAACTAATGGGAATGGTTAGAATGGAAAATAAAGAATGAGAGGGGTGTCACATGAAGGAAAATTGAGCCAAGCGAGAAAAAGGTATTTGGGTGTTGAGGGAGTGATATAAAAGAAAGGATAATTACTACGGTTTCGAGGAGCAACCTAGGGTTTTTGTGATCACGTGTGGGAGTTGGATAATGAGGTTGTAATTTTAGGTGTGGTTCGAGGGGAGTGATGGGTTTTGGTAATAAAGAAGAGTTTTGGGTCCTCATGGTGAGTGGGAAAAGATAGGGAGAAAGTCTCAGGGTCATAGGTTGGGTCATATATATGTTATGTAGAAGAGGGGATGGTAAGTAAGAGAGATGAAAGGATAACATCATTGAGGAAAAAGAGGTGCTAGGGTTTTGGGATGGCTAACTAAGGTTTTATGGACACATGTGCAAAATGGGAAGTAAAGTGGGGTGCTTGGGGATGAATCAAGTGAGGTGATGACTTAGGGGACAAGGAGCATGAGTTGTGTAGGATAGAGGAAGGTTAGGTCATATATGCCAAATTAGGGTTTCCCAGAGGAAAACCCTAGAGAGTGATATTGAGTTGACTCAAAGGAATGGAAAGTGGGCTTCGAAGTTGGGTATTCATAGTAATGAGGAAAGAGTGGGGAGGAATGTCTGGATGTACTAGAGGGCATAGAAGTCCCAGGATATGGGATAGGGTTTCGAGAATCTAAGAATAAAAGGGTGAACATGGAAATTTAGGTGGGCCATGCATGTCTAGTCGAGGTTGTGGAATAAGATACAATAAAATACTAAACACTTAAAGTGAAATATTATCTAGACAATGCCCAGTGAAAATATATTTTTTCGGTTCATCGGCTATAATAGTGGTCAAGTGTGTTTTGCCTTGTGGAGTGATATCCGGTCCACCAATTGTAATAGTGGTCAAGTGCATTTTACCCTGTGGAGTGATTTCGATCCACTATCTATAATAGTGGGGGATTTCGGGCTTGACAAACCAAAATTTGCATGGTAATAAGTCATGTAAAGATACTAATTACTTACAGTGAAACACCATGTGAGTCAGGGCCATTAAGGTTGATTTTTCGGTCCACTAGCTAGAATAGTGGTCAGGTGCGTTCTGCCCTATGAAGTGTTTTCGGTCCACCAGCTATAATATTGGGGTTCCCGTATTCATGTGGAATTAATGTGAGAAATGTGTGAAACAGAAGTATAAGACATGGAAGTGGAACACCACGTGAGTCAGGGCTAGTGAGGTTGATTTTCCGATCCACCGGTTATAATAGTGGTCAAGTGCATTTTACCCTGTGGAGTAATTATGGTCCACCAGCTATAATATTGGTTAGGTACATTCTACCCTATGGAGTGTTTTCGGTCCACCGACTATAATAGTGAGGATATCGTACTCACGTGGAATTAATATAAGATATGTGTATGATAAAGTATTAATCTAAGTTTGGCCTGATGATATGAACCTGAATTATGATTTGTATGCCTTACCTATTTATTTCCTTGATGGCCTTTCCCATATGGTTACCTTTCTCAGTACGTAGCGTACTGACCACCCATTTCATAAGTGTTATTCATTCCCATGAGTAGAGGGCCCTTCTGATTTTGTGCAGGTAGGAGGTACCATGTTTGATGCCTATGACGTACTAGATACGTTAGGCGGGGATGTGTATTGACTGTTTGACTTACTTGGGGTCGAGAGAGAATGCCGACCAGACTCCCTACTTTTCTCTTATTTCATTTTATTATTTTATAACTTTTTCCCCTCGGGGTCTTGGCATTGTATCTATTTTAATTCTATATTAACGCTTTGATTTTGCACTATGATTCTTTCTTTATGATTATTTTGAATTTCTATGCTTCTATACCTTAAGCGTGTTTAATGATTGTGAAAATTTTTCCTTAGCCTTGTGGTTGGTGCGAGACTGGTTGAAGGTCGTGCTTGTACTAATCACAGCAGTAGCACCCCCGTTCTTTTATTTGTTTTAATTAAACAAAAATTTTCAACTGTGCTTTTGGGGGTGTTACACAACCATGAAAGATCCATATCATTTAGAAGTTGGGAGTGCTGAGATGAAGTCCACTGAGACACTCTCCCGAGGTCTTTTGAGAATGGGTAAGAGCTCTAACAATCCTGCATGACATATCTTCTCATTCTTGTCTTGTTGGCACATAAGATAAGTCCTCACATAGCCTTTAACATCGTCCCACATCTATGACCAATAGTAAAATCCTTAATAAGTGTAAGCTTAAGCCTCATATGTGGGTGTCCAGTCCACGTAGAATCATAACACTCCTTAATCAAGTCCCTTTGTGAATTCCCCTATCTAGGAATATAGATTTAGCTCCCCACAGTGTAGAGTTTTCCATCTTGCTCCTAGAATCTCCGATTCTTCCCTACCTTTTCCATCTCCATCAAGCTCTTGGAAAAGGCATCATGCTAGATCCCTTCCTTAACTCATTCCAGGATGTCACCCATAGGACTATTCATACTAGAAATCATTGCCTTACAACTTAGTGCATCAACTACAGCATTAACACTTCCGGGATTATACTCCATTTTATAATCAAACTCTGCCAAGAAGTCTTGCCAGTTAGCTTGCTTAGGACTAAAATTTTTCTAGTTCTAAAAGTAGCTTGTTTCCACATTGTTAATCTTGATTACAAACCTACTTCCAATAAGGTAATGCCTCTATACTCGTAAGCAATGGATGATGGTGGCCATGTCCTTATCATGAACCAGATATTGCCTTTCCGTATCATTGAGCTTGCGGCTATCAAAAGTAATGGGATGCATCTCTTGCATGAGAACTCCTCCAATAGAAAAAGCAGAAGCATCTGTATGAACCTCAAACTCCTTGGAATAATTGGTCAAGAATAAAACCAATTCCTCCATCATGACCCTCTTTAGATCTTCAAAGGCTTTCACACACTCCTCATCTCAGCTCCATGGGACCTTTTTCTTTAACCGGCTGGTGCGAGGTGTGGTTCTACTCAAATACCCTTGGATGAATCTTCAATAATAGTTCACTAAACCAAGGAAACCCCATAGCTCCGAAACATTCTTTAGGGATTCCCACTCTTGAATAGCCCATACCTTGGTCGTATCTATCCCAATCCTCTTATCTTTGATGTAGTGGCCCAAAAACTTCACATCCATGAGAGAAAATGAGCATTTATCCTTCTTCACATAGAGCTCATTCTCTCTAAGAAATTGGAAGGCCTTCCTCAAATGCACCACATGATCTTCCAAAGTCTCACTGTAGACCACTATATCATCTAGATATACCACCATAAACTTATCCAAGTAGAGATGAAAATCTTATTCATGAGAGTACAAAATGTCGCAGGGGAATTAGTAAGACCGAAAGGTATAACAAGGAAGTCATAAGCTCCATACCTTGTTACACACGTGGTCTTAGGCTCATCTCATTCAACAATCCTCACTTACCAATACCCTGAGCGCAAGTCCATCTTTATAAAGTGTTTTACCTTCCCAAGCCTATCGAAAAGATCATCAATCAATAGGAGTGGATACTTTTTCTTCACAATGATCGTGTTAAGTTATCAGTAGTCCACAAACATCCTAAGTGACCCATCCTACTTCTTTTGAAACAACACAGGTGCACCATATGGGACTTTTGATGGAAAAATAAACGTGGCATCTAATAAATCCTTCAACTGTTTCCTTAACTCTTATAGCTTTGATGGGCTCATCCTTTAAGGACTCATTGAGGGTGGCTTTGCTCCTGGCTCCAACTCAATAGTATGGTCT
This sequence comes from Tamarix austromongolica, assembly GCA_039764185.1. Taxonomy (NCBI): domain Eukaryota; kingdom Viridiplantae; phylum Streptophyta; class Magnoliopsida; order Caryophyllales; family Tamaricaceae; genus Tamarix; species Tamarix austromongolica. The sequence continues at coordinate 18,920,651 of CM077815.1, forward strand.
ACGTCCCTTCTAAGTGGAAGTCTATGGGACAAATCCATCGCCATCATGTCCTTGAATTCATGAAGGATTTTTTAGTTCTCCTTCGTTACCTCCAAGGGGTCTGGGGACTCCTCCTCAACAATAGTAGCCATGTATTAAGACTCCCCCTTATTAAACCCCTTAGAAAACTACATAGTAGAAATAGTTCAGGACTCTACCTTAGCTCGGGCTAGGGGAACAACGTGATTCTACTTCCCCTTAGTGAGGTGCATGGTTCTGTCTCCTAGAAATGATAGTGGAGCTACCACATCTATAAATTGCATACCTAGCACCATGCTATAGTCATTCATCTCAGTCATCATAAAATACGCCCTTCCTTCCCTTGATCCAAGGGTGATGGTGAGCATCATGTTCAATCTCCTAATGACGGGCACACCACCACAACATGGAATCTTCTACTAGATACAATGTGTCCTACATGATACGAAGATTATCATCAAGTAAATGAGTAGTCGCAAAATGCCTCTCAATATCTATAGGAAGTTTTCTATATCCTTTACATTTCAAACTTCCTTGAATTTATATGGCTAAGGTGTGTCCAACATCAGCATGGGACCCCTTAAGCTTCCAACTCCGAGCGATACCACTTCTCTACATCGGGCACATTCGAGCTCAATTTTGGCAAACCGATCATTTAGAAAAAAATTCTCTACCATTAACCGGTCCATGCAGGCCATCACATCTTCCATGAATTTGTGATGGGTCACCATATTCTCCTAGCGGATCTTTGTGGCTAGGGCATTGACTATCCCATGCACCTCCTCCTAGCTGGCTAAGGCTTCTACCTCCTTCTCCAACCCATCTACCTTCAACTATAAGGTGACAACATCCTCCCAGCACATGTCTATAGAGAATCTATCCTCTCAAGAACTTCCTTCAAATTTAGGACATGAGATTTGGAGGTAGACTTCGATCTCTTCTTCTTCTCAACATCACCTCCTTGAGTGATTTGTGATATTTTGAGATTGTGGGTCTTTGGGAACTAAGCTTTGACACTCCCTTCACTCACAACCTTCTTCATCGGGGGGCCTTAGTCTTTTCTCACTCCTTGAAAGACTAAGTCTGCCTACTACATTCAAGTGTGCTCAACACTTAGGAAAAATATGTCTCTGAGACCACCAATCCAAACCTTTTATGAGAGAACTCAAGAGAGATCCTTTAAAGAGACAACAAATATTGTATTATAGAGAGAGAAGCTCAGAATACAACTCTTGTTAGATGATCCTCTACCCCCCTCTATTTATAAGTGAGGCTCCACCCCATCCTCACCTCTAGGAAGATTCCAGAGATAGGTCTAATGGATCTCTCTAGAGTGGTCCAATAGGTCCATTAGGGTTTCTAGAGAGATCCATTAGGGTTTCTAGAATATTTTATTAGATTTTCTAGAATGCTCATTTAAGGTTTCTAGAATTATCCATACTCATCTATATAAATGTAGAAGGATCTAGAGACATCCCCCTCTATAACTGAAATGCCCCAAAAAAAATTCTAATCTTAAATATTATATTTAAATGAGGTTTTCTTATAATAAAATTAATTAAATTAATTATTTAATTTAAAATAAAAGGAATTTAATTAGGAAAAATCAAGAATAAATTTATAAGTATGTTAATTAAGAGAAATTGGGTATTTTAGCTAATTAAGGATTTTATTTTAGAAATTAACTAAATAAATTATTTTATTTAAAATAATGAGGAGAAAATAGTTTTAAATTAATGTTAATTTTGTAAATAATTTAATGGAAGAAAATTAGGGGGGTTTTGCTAATTAAAATGGAATTTATGGAAAATCTTTTAAAAATCCTAATTTAGCCTAAAAAGGGATTTAAATATTATTTTATTCAAATATTTTATATTAAATACCCAAAATATTCTAATTAATTTATTTAAACCCAAATCCTTATTTTCTTCCTTTTTCCTTTTTCCTCTTTCTTTTTCCTTTCTCCTTTTCTTTCTTTTCTTTCTTCCTCCTTCTTCCACCGATTGGGCCTGGCGCGGCCCAATCCTCTTCTTTTTCTCCTTCTTCTTCTCCCGCGGCCCAGCGTCGCTGGCCTTCTTCCTGCGTGCTCCCAGACGCGTCGTTTTGGACGATTTAATGTCGAGATGCTGCGTGTCGATAAGTGAGGACCTAACCGGCGCGCGAACCGCCCGGTTCTCCCCTTTTCTTTTCTTTTCCCCGGCCGACCGGTTCGCCTCCTTTCCTTCTTCCTTCTTCCTCCTTCCTCCTCCGTCGACGCTGCTGCACCTTTCGACCCCGTCAATGGCATCTCCAGATACGGTGATTAATACCGGCCGTTTCTTGCCTCATTGTCTTCCTCTTAACTCCAGAAATAAATTTGCATAATTATTCGGCGTTAAATCTCGCCCGTTTCCTCTCCCCAGCCTCGCAAAATTCCGAAATATACCAAACGATACCCGATCGTTTTCCGCCGCCGGCTGCCCAAATTCTCGCACCCTCTAGCTTCCTGCAACCCCCAAAACCCTATTATACCATCTTCAATCTATGAATAGCCTCGTGGTAGGAGTTGTGGAAGATTTTCTTCCCCGAAAACCCTCGACGAAGGCTGCCACCAACGAGACTTTAGACGCCGATTTCTCCACCGTTAGCCAACCTCAGCGCCACCAAAACATTTAATTTTCTTCCCTGAAAGTCACTCTAATTAACTAAACCATTTTCACCTCTCGATTCTTCTTGCACGGGCCTCCATAGCCGTGCCAAATTGACTGCCTGTCTCGCCTGAATTTTTATCCCGAAACCTTTAAGCCGCCGTTTCCGCCATTTCCACTGCCATCTGAACCACCAAAAAACTCCCTATAATCCTCCTCTACCGAACCATAACCTTATCCTAATTTTTCCCTTGCTATTCCTCTCTTGTGCTTCATCTTTTCCCTCTTAGACCCATTTTCCAGCCACCGCCGTGCACCACCGCCGGTGCCGCCACTTCCTGCCAACTCAAGGTGAAACCCTAGACCATCTTAACCCTTTTTCCCTATTTATTGTAAATTATTCTGTTTTTATTTTAGTTATTTGTATTTAGTGGATTATAATAATTATTTCTTTTCTAACAATAATATTATTATTTAATATAATAGTTATACTAAATTTTATTTGCAGGGTAGGAAGTAGTAATAAAATAATTTTATTGTTAGTTTCGAATTTTAAGTTATTAATTGAATTATTATATGATTATTATCGTTATTATTATTATTATTAATATATTATAATTATTAGAATAATTATTATTATTATGTTATTATTTATTCTGGAAAATATGAGACCCTATTGTTATATTAATATTCGCACTTTGGTGTTTCAGAATTTTTAAGTCTACTTTTATTAACCATTAGTAATATTATCTTTATTATAACATTTAGTCATTATCATTATTATTATTATTATTAGTATTATTTTATTTTTATAATATTATTTTGGTGAAGGGTAGAAACCCTTATATCACCTCTTTGTTTTGAATTTCATTATTAATTTTAATATAATAATTTTTAATTAAAAATAAGGTCTTGGGATAAGTTAGAAATAATAGCATTCTTAAGAGAAAACCTAATCCTTGTATTTTCCCATAGTAGGTGAGCCCAACCAAAGCCCTCAAGTGGTATAGGAGCGTGCTCCAAGACAGGTGACGTTCTAGGTAAGGGGTGCTAAGGCCATACTTGTATTATGTGATTTTATGCTATGCATGCCATGTGATGTTAGTTATAGTGCATTTCGTGTGAATGTTGTATAATTGTTATTAATACAGCATGATTATGGGATTGAAGTATGTTGGTGTGGATAAATGGTAGCATGAGAATCATGTGTACATTTATGTTGTTATTGTTGTATAATGTGGTTTCAAGACATGCATGATGTGATTGTAAAATAATGATGGAGTTGCATGCTGCTAGGGTTTGGCATAAAATAGTATGGTGTTAGTAGTTTGCATGAAATGGCCTGGTGTTAGGGTTTTACATGAAGGGGGTATGGTGTTATGGGTTTTCTTGATAGGGTATGGGTATTGGTTTTGCATGATATGGTATGGTATTATGGTTTGCATGGAAGTATGTCTACGTGGAGTTGAGGTTTGTATGTGAATTAGGGCTTGCATGTGAATTAGGGTTAGTATGGGAATGCGATCTATGTTGAGTTGAGGATTGCATGTGAGTTAGGGTTGGCATATGAATTGGGTTTTTATGGGGTCATGGGTTACGTGGAGTTAGGGTTCGCATGGGAGCTAGGGTTTGCATGTAAGTGTAGTTTACGTGGAGTTAGTTTTGCATGGGAGCTAGGGTTACATGCAGGTGTGGTTCACATGGAGTTAGGGTTGCATGGAGTTAGTCATGCATGTCTGGGAAAATGTGTGTGCATGGAAAATATTTATGAATAAAATATTTAAGACACTAATCTTTTAAAGTGGAAGATTATTGAGCCGAGTCCAGACCGATCCACCGGCTGTGATGCACGGGGACGACAGTCAAGTGCCGTCCCCCCGTCCCGGAAATGTCCCCGTCCCGGAAACTCCTCGAAAACGTTTCCTAATTAAAAATTATATTAAAATTATTTAATTAATATTTTTATTAAAAAAATATTATTTAATTAATATTTTATTAAAAAAATATTATTTAATCAATATTTTTATTAAAAAATATTATTTAATTAATATTTTTTTTACGTTTCCTGCCGTCCCCGTTTCCTAGATTTTTTAAAAATGTCGTTTCCGCGTTTCGTCCCGTCCCCGTTTCCCCGTTCCCGTCCCCGTCCCCGTGCAACACTGTCCACCGGTCAGGAATAGTGGTTAGGACGCGTAGTCCTATGTGCGACCGATCCACCAGTTATAATAGTGGTTAGGACATGAGGTCCTATATGTGACCGGCCCACCGGTAATAATAGTGGGGTGACTTGAGCTCAATAAACACAAACCAGTATCGTTACAGCTCTTAAAAGATACTAATTACTTACAGTGGAACACCATGCGAGCAGGAACCAGACCGATCCACCGGTCAGGAATAGTGGTTAGGGTTGTACCCTATGTGTGACCGGTCCACCGGTAATAATAGTGGTTAGAGCATGATGCTCTATGTGTGACCGGCCCACCGGCTATAATAGCGGGGTGTTCCTGTACTCGCATGGATTGATAAAATGGCTTAGTGTGTATCGACTTTGGATAAAAAGATTAATTAAGTAATTAATCCGGACTATAATTGTGCCTTGTACTTTTACCTGAATTATTCATATGCCTTTTATGTTGTTATGTTGGATTACGCCCTTTTATTATTCTGCATAAATTATGTGCTTATGTGTTGGCCTTAGTGCTCGGTTACCTTGCTCAGTACGTAGCGTACTGATCACCCGTTTCATGAGTGCTGCTCATTCCAACGAGTAGAAGGCCCATCTGATTTCCTGCAGGTAGGAGATGTCTTTTATGATGATATTGATGTTCATGGGACATCAGGGGGGATCGAGAGATGATGGGGCGGGATCAGTTTCCGTAGCGACGTGGCTGGATCTCCCTGAGATTTTTACTACCATTTCTCTTATTTATGAATAATACTTTGGAACAATTTTATTATTACTGTTTTCCCCTTCCTAAATGAACTAATTCTCGTATTTTGGATGGTGTAAGGACTTGTGGTATTTGATTTCTATTATTATGATTTTGGATTATGTATTAATGTTTTCAGTTGTTTCTCTTAGCCTTAGCACTTAATGCTAGAACGGTAGAAGTGAACCGGTCTAGTATTAAGTGTGGCGGTAACATTCCCAAAATTTACGGTTTAAATTATTTCTATTGTAAATGCTTCCGCTTTAAAAAAAACTTGTAAATTTTGGGGGTGTTACAATAACCATCTAGGAGAGTGTAGAATCTTATATATTTCTCTACACTTATCTATTCTATACAAGGATATTCTAGATTATTTTGGGGGTTGTAGAACTATTTTGTAGGCCTCTTGATGCTACCCATAACATTATGCTTAGATTAAGATCTGTTTACTACTTATAAGCATGTAATTTGTGTTAAGTATTGAAGACTAGCCATGCTTGGCCTTTGTGTGGGGTTTAGGCCTTAAGCCTTAATCATGAGTTCTAGTGCTTTAAATTTCAATCCATGAATGCCATGATGCTTAGTTAGGCTTAAGCTTTAAGTGATATGTTATCATATCCTCTTTTAAGCATGATTAATCTTACTTTTACTAATTATGGTTTAGCTTGAACTTGACCTTTTGTGATGGTTGGCACAATGATTAGATAATTAATGAGTCGTGTTGAAATATAATTACACCATGTTAATCCTTTCTATTTTTAGGATAATTATAATTTTCCATGCTTTGATGATGCTAAGCATGGTTTATTTTAATTTAAAGTTCATCATGATCTAGGTGTTCTTGTTGAACGTTTTTATGTTCGTCATGGATTCAACTTATTATTTTCCTAATTACATGATAATTACCCTAAGTAGTGTTAGATTTAGAATTGAACATGTTTTTGGCTAAATAAGCTTAAAATGGTTTTTTTTTTAAAGCAAGGTAAGACATTTTGCTATCCTTGAGTTATTATGGTGATTTTGAAACACTTTTTGGAAGTTTGGTCTTATTGTGAATAGTATCTTCCATGAATAGTGAATTAACAATTTTACAATGAAAATTAATTTTTGATAATAAATATTTTGATGATTTTTGAATTTAATATTCTCGATATAAAATAACATTTTCCATCTAACGTGAAGACTAATTTTCAAGAAAATTTTCCATTTAACTTGTTTTGAGTTGTTTTTTGTCATCAATTTTTTAGTATTTTTTTCCATCAAGCATGAATAGTATTTTTCAAGTATTTTTTAGGATTTTTTTGGTAATTAATTAAGGCTTTATTACCAAAAGGAGAGAAGTACAAATAATTTCAATTATAAAATCACAAGGGGCATACCCCTAGCAAGCTCAAACCATCCATCTATCAAGACTACTTGGGTACTTTTTAATCTGAACATTTCTAGCATCATTAAATGTAACAAAAATCTCAGAAATAATTTTCTTAATAGTTGCTCTAGGGTTCCTTTGGAGAAGTTGGAAAACAATCTTGTTTCTATTAATCCAAATATAATAAAGGATGGCATTGAAGACAGCTCTCCAAACAATCTTTCTTCCTTTCCCTTTGATCTTACTAATCAGCTAATCCTTGCAGTTATTCCAATCAGTGGTATATCTCTCCATTTTCAGCCACCTTAGGACATAATTCCAAAGGACTCTATCCCCATGACGGTAGAGTAGAAAATGGTTGATGTCTTCTTCATCAGTTCTGCACACCTCACAAATGTTGTCTGTAGTGACCCCCCAAGTAAACAATTTTGATTTGAGAGGAAGGGCATTATGACACAGCAGCCAAGAAAATAATTTGTGCTTCTCCAAGCCACTATGATTCCATACAAATGACTTCCAAGAAACTTTTGGCATAATAATTCTAATAGCTTGATACACCAATTTAGTGCTTAAGCTCCCAAAGATACAACATTTTATACAATGTGGTCTAATTTTATCTTTGACTCTTAACAGTTATTTGTAAGTCCAAAAGTATTCAACCTTCTCCTTCACCTGCCATACATCTTTCCTTTTGATATATCTTTCATGCATCCACTTAACCTATGAGCTTTCTTAGATTTAATGAGCTTCCATAGATATTTAGCCATACAGGCTGAGTTCCGGTGGATGAGTTGCTTAAATCCTAGGCCACCTTCTTCTTTAGTAACACATATTTTTGACCAGGCCACAGGGGCTTTATTCCTTTGAGGATCCATATTTTTCCATAGAAAATCTCTACAAAGGCTATCAAGCTGATGGATTACAGCTTCAGGTTAGAAAAACATCTACATCCAAAAGTTTTCTATACCAAATATAACAGACTGAAGTAGCTGAATTTTCCCAACAAAGCTCAGGTGTTTGACAGTTTATGATTTAATTCCTTGTGTAATTCTGTCAAACAGAGGCTAGTAATAAATAATCTTGAGAGATCTTAGATTGAGTGGAATGCCTAGATATCTAAATGGAAAGGTTCCTTCTCTAGAATTCAGCAACTGTAAAATCTAATATTTTGTAGCCTTATTTACTCCACCAAAAAATACACTACTTTTTCCAGGATTCACTTGTAGGCCTGTGGTGAGATAAAAGGTATTCAAAATGCCCCTAATTAAATCTGCAGACTTGAGATGGCCTTTTACATAAAATAAGGAGATCATAGGCAAAACTGAGGTTGATGATTTTTGCAACGTTACAATCAGTATGCCCTCTAAAGAATTTATCATCTCATAAAGTCTGTAAAAGATGAGAGAGATACTTCATAGTCAGCATAAATAGATAAGGAGAAAAAGGATCACTTTGTCTCAGCCCTCGACCACCCTTAAAAGGTTTACAAAGCTTGCCATTCAAAAAAATAAAAACTGAGTGGTTGAAACACACTACATAACCATTTGAGTAAAGTGATAGGGAAAACCAACTAGATAAAGAAGGTGCTTGATAAAACTCCATTCCATAGTGTCATAAGCTTTCCTTAAGTCCACTTTTAACATCATTCGAGGGCTAATTTTGAAATGCCCGAAAACCTAATTTTATGATTTATAGCTAAGTAAGAATTTATTATGGAAATTAATTAAATTAATTATTTTTATTAAAATAAAAGGAAATTAATTAGGGAAAATAAAGAAGAAAATAATAAATATTTTTATTAGAAAAATTTAGGTATTTTGCAAATTAAAATAGAATTTCAGAAAAAATCTTTCAAAAATCCTAAATTAGCCTAAAAAGGAAATTAAATATTATTTTATTTAAATATTATCATTTTTCAATATCCAAATTAATTTAAATACCCAACCTACCTATTTTTCTCTTTTCCTTTTTCCCTTTTTCCTTTTTCTTTCTTCCTTTTTCTTTCTTTCCTTCCTTTTCTACCTTTTCTTCCTTTTTCCTTTTATTTTCTTCTCCTTTCTCCGAATTGGGCTTGGCATTTCCGTGGCCCGTCACTTTCTTTTTCTTCCTTCAGCACAACCCAGGGTTGAAACACCGTGTTTCATTTAGTTTCCCCCATCACCTCACCAACCGACCAATTCTTCCCTTTTCTTTTCTTTTCTTTTCTTCTCTTCCCTAGTCGCCTGGTCCACACCGCCTGTCCTTCTTCTTCTTCCTTTCTCCTTTCCCACCGTCGACTTGTAACTCTGCCCGTCTTTGAAAATGGTACCGCCGGTTATGCATGTTTTGACCGGCCTTTTTTCCTCCCTTTCTCTTCCCCATGAATCGCCAGTTAACATAATTCAACCCACCTCCCTTTTCTTCCGCACAAAACCCTCTTTTTCCTGCACGAATGCCTTGCCACGATTTGAATTTATGCTCGCCAAATGGCACCGCCGACGAACCTTAACCCTACCTGCCCTACTTTCTCGTCGTCCCACCAACCTTACCCTCTCCTCTAAACTCTATAAATACCCCTCACTAGTTTGATCTCAAAGATTTTTTTTCAAAACCCTAAAAATTCACTCATGTGCACCGCCGCCACTTCAGACGCCCTTTCCTCCGTCGTCGGCCAAATTCGCCGCCTACTCTACCCACCCAAGTTCTCCCTACACCACCCTCTAACTCAATATGATGTCCTTCTCCCTCGATTTGCCCTACACGAGTCACCCCGACTATGTAAAGTAGCCCCCTTGACAATCCATTCTTCCTCATCTGCCACCCTTCACGCCGCCATCCACCACACTTCCACTGCTGCCACTGCCTCTTTCACCTTCCAAAAACCCCTGCAGACCCTCCTCTATCTCCCTTACCTTTCTTTTCCTCTTTCTCCCCTCCTCCTCTCTTTCTCTCCTTCTTTCATATTTAGCCACCGCCGTGCGCTACCACCTTTGGCTACGCCGCTACCCTCATTCTGTTTCTCTCCTTCTAGACAACCATAATCACCCTTACTTCCACCCTCCTTCTCCCTCTTTTTTTCCAGCCCTCAACTTTTTCCCTTTTCTTCTCTTTTTCCGACCACCGCCACCACCGCCAGCGCTGACTATCAGCACCAGCCTAAGGGGGAACCCTAAACCCTCTCAACCCTTTTACCCTTTTTTTTATAAGATCTATTTATTTTATTTTATTTTATTTCCATTAATTCGAGTATAATAATAATAATAATAATATTATTATTATTATTATTATTATTATTATTATTATTATTATTATTAATGTTACTACTATTATTGTTATTGAGGGCTGAAGCCCTATTCTATTTATTTCAATTATTATTATTATTACTATTATTATTATTATTATGTGTTGTTATTATTATTATTACTATTATTATATTTATTATTATTATTATTATTTTCAATGTTAGTATTATTATTCTATATAGGGGTGAGACCTTATTATGCCTATTTTGAATTTTAGTAGTAGTATTATAACTATCATGTCTTATTATTATTAATATTATTAATATTTTTATTATCATTAGTATTTATTATTATTATTGTTATTATTATTTATTAGTTTTATTATTATTCAATGTATGGTCAAAACCCAACTTCATTTTATCTTCGATTATTATCATTTCTATTATTACCGTTATGATCATTATTATTTTGCAATATTAGTATGGATTTTATCATTATTATTATTAATATTTCATTATTATTAGTATTACTAAATTTCATTATTAATGTTACTAATATTATTATTAGTATTATTTGGTAAAGGGGTCGAAGCCCTTATTTCACTTTGTTTTCGAATTATGCCCTTATTATTATTGTTATTATTAGTGTTATTTCTATTTTCATTATTTGTATTATTAGAATTAAATCTTCAACCCTTATATTATCAACTTTTACTATTATTTCTTATATATTTAGCAAAGTTAGTAATTGGTTAATGTCATTTTTATTAATATGTTCTTATTTTATCCAAAAAAAACTAATTTTAAAATAAATTAGTAACAATGGTATTTTTAGTAAGAGGGAATCTAATTTTTAGTTTTTCCCTCATATAGGTGAGACCAATCAAAGCCCTAATGAGGTGTAGGAGCGTGCTCCAAGACTAGTGTCATTTTAGGTAAGGGTGTAACTAAGGCCTTATGTGTGTTGATGTGCATTATATGCTTTGTATGTTATGTATTATATGTTTATTATTATAATTATTTCTTGTGTGGTAATGGCGTGGAGTTGAAGCATGTTCATGTGTTATTATATGGCATGTGTATTTTATATATGTGTGATAAAATATTGTGGTATGTGATGATTGGATTGTGACCCTTTCGACATGCATGTGAGGATGTATAAAAGTGGTATTGTGTGGGGAAAAGTTTAAAAAGGAAAAAGGGAAATGAGTTGACCATGGGATGTGAGTTGACCTAAATATGTTAATGATCCATCAGTGGAAGAAGAATAGGGGGTGAAAGTAAAATGAAGGAATGGGAAAATGTAAACTAGGGTTTTGTATGGATGGACTTACGGTTTTGCATGGAAAATTCTATGGTGTTGCATGGGATGATCTAATCTAGGGTTTTTCATGGATGGATCTAGGGTTTTGCATGGATGGATCTAGAATTTGCATGGTTGAATCTAGGGTTTCATATAGGAGTTTTAGGGTTTGCATGAAAAAGTTTGAAAGGTTGCATGGGGTGTGTAAAGTCTGCATGGGGGTGAATTTTACATATGGAAAGTTGATTTGAGGTGTGAGGAAGGTGATGGAAGTGTTGTTTGGGTGTTTGAATGCTTTGAATGAAAAATAGTACGTGCGATAGTATAAGGGCACATAGGAGACCGATCTAGGGTTTTGTATGGTCAGCTAGGGTTTGGTGTGGCTACTTATGGTTTCGTAGTCACATGTGTACTTGGTGATTAAAGTGGGATGATGAGGGTGGAGTCTATGGGTTGTGAAGTGTGGAGTGTTGAAATGATTTGGGTTGTATAAGATTGAGTAGGATGGGCCACATAGGCGTAAATTAAGGTTTCGGGATAAAACCCTAGAGTGAGGTGTTGAGTGGACTTGGAAGTGTAAGGTAGTGGGCCTTAACCCACATATATAGGAGATGGACTTCTAATGTGAGATAACATATGGAGGAAAAGATGTTGGGGCAAGTTGGGAGGTGCATGAGTCTGATGATATGGAACGAGTCCGTTGGAAGATAGGTGTGGGGAGAGTGAGTCATGCATGTCTAGGGTGAAACTTCTGAATAAGACATTATAAGACTTTAATCATTTAAAGTGGAAGATTATTGAGCCGGGCCCAGACCGGTCCATAGCAAATAATAGTGGTTAGGGCGTCTTGTCCTATATGTGACCGGTCCACCGATGAATAATAGTGGTCAAGCATTATACCCGTGCGTTTCTGGTCCACCAGCTATAATAATAGGGGATTCCGTGCTCAACAAACCAAATATAATTGTACTAAGACATGGGAAAGACACTAAGTACTTATAGTGAAACACCATGAGAGTCGGAGTCAAACTGGTCCAACGGCAAATAATAGTGGTCAGGAGCTTGATGCCCTATATGTTTTCGGTTCACCGGCAATAATAGTGGTCAAGAGCTTTAAGCCCTGTATGTACCTAGTCCCCCGGCTATAATAGTGGGGTTCGCGTACTCGCATGGATTTGATAAAGATCATGGTGTGAAATGAGTGTGATAAGAGATTAATTAAGTAATTAATCCAGACTATAAATTGACCTTTGTATTTTTACTTGAATGATCATATGCCATTATGATTATCATATTGGACTTTATTCTCTTTTTGCTATTCTGCATGGTTTATGGGACTTTGTGTGTCGGCCTTAGTGCACGGTTACCTTACTCAGTATGTAGCGTACTAATCACCCTTTTTATGGGTGCTGCTCATTCCCATGAGTAGGAGGCCCTTCTGACTTTGTGCAGGTGGTGATGCCTATTTTGATGCCATTGATTTCCATAAGGCATCAAACGGGGCTGATTGATGATCATGGACTTGGTTTGATGATCGGAGTGGCATGGTCGGACTCACTCTTCATGTGATTTTATTTCCTTTTATTATTTCTTTTGTAAGGGTTTTACCATTTTATTATTTATTACTTTGTATTGAGTATTTTAGATGAACCTGTTATCGGTTATAACTTATTTCTCTTTTAGATATGAATTACAATTCTTTACGCGTACTCTGATTCTTGTTTTACAGCCGTTTAACGCTTATTTGAAGTATGGATTGTTTTTATTTATAGTTGAATATTATATCATTTTTAGCCTTAGCACTTGGTACTCGAACGGTCTGAGTGAACTGGTCCGGTATTAAGTATGGAAATAACATCCACAGAATTCACAGGATTTTAATTAAATGCTTCCGTTTTAAAAAAAATAGTGAATTTTGGGGTGTTACAAATTTGACTCCTGTTGTATTTCCTAAGAATCTCTTGAGCTAATAGGAAACTTTCACTAATCCACCTCCCTTGAACAAAAGCATTCTAAAAACCATGGACAAGAGAGGGAAGAATGGCTTGCAAACGCTTAGTAAGAACTAAGGAAATAATTTTGTAAGCAACATTGCAACAAGAGATAGGTCTATAGTCACTCATGGTTCTAGGAGATGAATTTTTGGGAATAAGGTGCAGAGAGGTATTGTTCAAAGATTTTAGCAAGTACCTAGTATCCTAAAAATGCTTCACAACTTCAATGACATCCTCTCCCACAATGGACCAAGTAGATTTGTAGAAATGAGCGTTAAAACCATCAGAGCCAAGAGCTTTATTATCCCCCATCCTATAAACAGTTGTTTTAATCTCATTATCTGTGATAGGCTTTGATAAAAGAGCTATTTGGTCATTATTCAGAATAGGTCCATGGTTAATAACATCAAGGTGCACCATTTCAAGGATAGGTGTGAAGATCCTAATAAATTCATGTATAAATTATGGATCTCATTGCTAATCTCCAGCCGAGAAGTAAGTTGTGTTCATGTGTTATCATACAGGGTATAAATGTTATTAAATCTCCTCCTCTCATTAGTTTTTGCATGGAAAAAAGCATTTTTTTTCCATCCCCCAACTTGATATACTGGATCCTAGCTTTCTGCTTAAGGAAATGCTCTTCAACTTTAGCCTATTGCCACCATTTGCTTCTCAGGATACTCTCTTGAGTTTGCAAATCCTCATCTACAGGGGAATATTGGAGGGCATGGCTACATGGAAGCCAATCTTCTTTTGCCTAGCTCACCTTCCTATGTAAGTTGCCAAAATGCTCATAATTGAAATATTTTAAAACCTGTGTAAGATATTTAAGCTTGGAAACCAACTTATACTGCTTGGATCCTTGAATTGGGTGGTTCTAATTCTAAGCCACACATTGCAAGAAATGAGGAGAAGAAGTCCAGGAGTTGAAAATTTAAAAGGTTTTACCCCATTATTATCTGTATGATGACCCCTTAACTATAATCTGCAATGATCAGAAATACAATCCTCAACAACCTCAACCCAAACATGATTAAAATGATCAAACCATTCTTTGTCACCAAGAGCTCTATCAATCTTACAACAAACTCTTGCATGGCCTAACTGATTATTAGACCAAGTAAAAGTAGGACAAAATTCTAAAGTTCCCCTAAACCACAAGAACACAAACAGTCCGCAAAATCATCCATATCTGCATTATAAGTATTGCCACCAGATTTCTCCTGAGCTGAGAGAATCACATTAAAATCTCTAATAACTAAACTCCTTTTTACAGAATGGAAGTTGATAAGTTGAGACCACAAACATTGCCCATATCCCCTATTATTGTGAGCACACACTACTGAAAGATGACAATGGTTTCCATCAAACAATTCAACATAACAACGGATAACCTAATCAAAAACATCAAAGACTTGGATATTCAAAACATCAGCTCTCCAAAGGATCCAGGTCCTACCATTATGATGGGCATAATAGTTGTGAATGACAGAATAGTGATTATCAAAACTTTTTAACACATCATGCATATTCTTTTCTTTCACATGAGTCTCTAATAAGCAAAAATTTTGAAAATTATTATACTTAATACATCTACTAACCAGCTTTTGTTTCAGGGGTATAATTCTGTCTACTATCCCCTAACATTCCACACAACAATATTCATTTGAATGGCAACAAGGGTATAGTATCATTCTGTCTACTATCCCCTCTAGGCTCAATGAAAATCTATTTTCCCTTCCTTGTCTCTATTCTGTTTAAGTATTGCTCAGAATTTATAGGGTCAAAAATGGTTAGTATATCTTTTTCATTAGAACCAGAAGATTTTTATGCATTCACTTCCCTAGTTTGCTTTGTCACTTCACAAGATTGACCCTGATCAAGTTTACTCCCACTTTCTGAATTTACTTGCTGCTCTTGAGGTGGACTTTCCTTCTTCACTTGCCAAACCTTTTGAAAAGGATTTCCCTTCTGTAGCATTGCCTTAGGTAAGTGAGCATTCTATTCATGGCCTACTCTATGACATTTTGGGCAAAATTTTGGCCTCCATTCATAGTGAATAGATTGGCTTCTCACACTTCCATTTGGCAAAGCAATCTGAATATGTTTAATGATGAGCAGGCTAACATCCACCTCTATAAGTAATCTAGGGAAAGAAACTCTTGACTTTGTGGCTGTAACCATATTAGCACATATTGGAAATCCAATGCAACTACCAATTCTACTAAGGGAATTTGCAGACCATTGAGTTATAGGGAGTCCAGGAAGAGTGATCCACAAAGGCATTTTCCTCCATTCTGCATTATCAAATGATTCGTATAGATTCCACTTCTTTATAAGCAAAGGCCTAACACCATAGCACTAGTAAGGAATTCTCAAGATAGACAGATAATCAGCTTCATTATCAAATCTAAAAAGAAAGAAGCCCTAGTCATGCAAGTAAATTTGAGGGATGGTCAGATTTTTTGTCCAATTTTCCTTGTCATATCTGACCATTTGAGGATGAGAAGGTTGAAATCCTGCAACCATTCCAACCAGATTATAAGACCATTTCCTCTCCTCAATCTCAATTTCAGATTGCTGTAATTGAGCTTTTGCTTCCCCATTTACAACCACAGGAGGAGAGAAAGAAAGATTCAGGACTCCTTCCTCCCTGCGATTCTCGATCAAAATGTCTTTCCAACTTTCAAAGGGTTTATTCACAGGTTTAGTTTGAGATGGTTGATTCAGATCTTCCATATTACAATTGTAAACAATCGGGGTTGAGTCTATAGTCTTCTCTTTTCCCTCTTTCGCCAAGGGTTTGATCAATTCACCAGTCGATTCGCCCCCCCCTTCTCCGCTTTCTCAAACAATGAATGAGAAGGAATTTATTTTGACGAAATGAAATTAATGTCCTGATCATAGTGTTCATCAACATCACAAGGGTTATTGACCCGATTGTCCGTCGGCAATGATCGGTTACTTCCAGCCGAAACACCAACCTGCCTCATCTTCTTCCTCTGTGTCTTTCCCATCGCATGGATTATATGCCTTTAATTTTTATGTTAGCTTTGAATGCCTTTGGTTTAGTTGTTTTGGCTTAAGGCCTCAAATTTACTTAGGTTATGCATCATGCCTTTGGTTTGTTTTGAGCTTCATGCATTGGTTTGATTCCAGATCCTTTTGAGCAATTTGGGTATTTGATGAGTTGTGACTCATCTTATATGATTGTAACTTATTCCTTTGAGAGAACTTTGAAGTGAGTATTGTTACATGTCGACCTTTGTATTCCTTGGTGAATAATGTGGATCTTGAATAAAAATAAGTATTAAAATGGAAGATCTCGAATTGGAAATAGTTTCCTCTTTAGGGTTAGTTACCCAAGAGACGAGGAGGGAGCCCCTAATTTGATTTGGTTTGGTATTTTTCAAGTGCCTCAGCACTTTGACTAAGGCCCTAATCTACTTTTCTTGGTCATTAGACTTCTTAGAGAGTGTACATACTTAAGGATTAAGTAGCCTAGAGATTGGGTGGATACTACGTTGCTTAGTGAGCATTGCATAGGTATGACCAAGGTAGGTAAGTGCTTGGGTTACATGATTGGGAGGATATTGAGTCATCTAGTGAGCTCTAGTATGACCGAAGTGCAGCATGTGTGTCTACCTGTTTGTATTTGTGTCTCCTTGAGTAATAATAAAGGAATTTATTATACATTCTTGTTTTGGTAGGAGACATTATATGCAATATTATTGTGTTACTATTTTAGTATGCAACATGTGACACTTCCCAATTAGGGGGTCATATGGGGGTGTTACATTGTCTAAAATAATACATTATATTTTAAAAATGAATATCATTAGTGGGTTGAGATTCAAAGCTAAAATTTAAAGTTTAAGATTATTTTATTATAGTAGCCGATGTTTATCGCAGGCCACTACAGACCATACCTATCTCTTATTGAACCTTACCGGGGTGGAGTAGGTGGTGATACAGCTGGAGGTAGATCATCATCTTCCCACCCTGATGGTATGATTTTGGAGATTGATGTAAATTTCCTTCTCGGGTAAACAACATAATAATCAAACTTCCCAGATGGTTCTCCTAGTAACCCAACTTCCGGATCTCCAGCTTCATATCTTCCTTTAAGCTCTTGTTGAAGTGATTTCTTACCTTTTCGGATTCTTATTCTTATTTTACTATCATCTTCCTTGTGATATAGCTCCCACAACTTGTTATATTCACATTCTTCACGATCACATTCATCCCCACAAGAGTGTCTTCTGGTTGGGTCCTTAAAGCAGCAACCTAGTAGTCCATCTCTTGAAAACCCTAAGATTGGCCTTTCTTCTTCATATTCTACTTCTCGAATCATGAACTGAGTAGAAAATATGGGCAGTGTGACGGAGTCTCTAGATGACTTATTGAATGATATCTTTACTTGACCATCTTTCTTGGTGAATGTTGGTTCAAACATTTGCACTGGTTTTGTGTCCTGGTGCAACCTTCTATAGTTAGTAACCCATATTTTTTGTAGGAGCTTTATTAGCTCCTCTCGAGGAATCTTTCTTGGTATATGGACACATTCGGGAGTGTTGGCAGAATCAAGCAAGATAACGAGGGCCTCATTTGTGGTGTTTTGTGATAGTGCAAGATCTAGTGTATTGTAGACCATTTGGTAATGAAGTGTGACTACTATGATACGTGAGTCATGAAGGGACAGGTTGAAATTGGGGGAAAGGGTTATGAAGATCGTCCCTACATTTAGGATGGTTTGGATTATGCCTATGCATGCATGTTGGTATTTGTAGGACCTTGTATCTAGGAGTGATATTCTCGTTGTGAAAGGTAGCTCTTTCTTTCCATGATAAATGAGGGCAAGTCTTATTGCCCCGAAATGCATATTTGTGTATCCCAGACAGAGCCATTGACGAGGAAATTCTGGAAGGATTTCCTGGGAGACAAATAGCTCGGTTTCGTTTGCCAGAATTGGATGTTGGTTGAATTTGGCTGACTGAATATAATTCATTATGTGTCTTGGTGAGTTTTTCGGTGGGGTCTTGATCGAGCACACCATAAATGAGTTTGGTATGCAACAAGCTAGATAAGGGTTCGCGAGTGGGAGATTTGTGTTTTTTAATTTTTTCGAATTGTGGGAGGTAGCTAATTTCATATGGGAATTTTATTCTAGACGAGGTGGATTTTCTATATCTCGGAGAGGTTCCCAGGAAATGGGCGCTAGTTGTATGATGTTGAGAATTCCTAGTTTGGATGAGTATTGCTACCTTTATATTTCTTAAATGTGATAATATCATAGCACAAGGGAAGTATCTAAAACCATGCTTTGTACCACAAGTCGCACTAACTACGGTCCGTCTTTGCATGTTTCAATGAAGGGGAATAAAATTTCAAAGATTCTTGTACGGACAGGGAGCATCGTATCATGATATGATGCAAACGAATTCAGCACCATCAAAGATTTGTCAAAATCCTTAATGGGCTTTGAAATAGAGTCGGTAGAATCCTATAACCAAGTAGAGTACGCAGTCCACTAAACTTATAATGCGGTCATGCACATCTTTCTTTTCGGGACACTTTTGATGGTTAACATCAAGTTGATAAACTGATCGGTTGGAATCGGTCTAGACGGCTAGCTACAGCTAAGCAGGAATAGTAGTTCCCCCCCCCCCCCCCCTTTCAATTTTTTATGGAACAAGGGGAATGTCAAGAGCTTTTATTCTCCGTGCAATTAGGCAGGACACTTGCGGAAAGTTGATTAATTTGTATTGGTGCTGCACAGAATTGATCGGAGCTGTCATCGGTTCATAAAGGAAGACAGAGCTAGATATGCTCATGCATTGGATTCTCTACGAATGGAAGAAAGAATAATGCTTTGTCTTCTGCTTATGGAATCCCTTCCCCTTTTCATCCAACAGTTACATTCCTCCATTTTCCCACTTCCCAATCCAATCTCCACCCCCTTCCATTTACATTTATGTTTCTTCTTCTTTAGGAAATGTACGAACGATTCCAAACTTTGTAGATCGAATGAATAGTGAAAGAAAAATGAGGATTTCAAAAGTGAACTAGTCGAAGTCTCTCAAGTCCCAACTCATCGTCATATGAAACCACAAATGTTTTATGTATGCCGGCCGGCCTTTAAAACCTAAAGCTGTCAAATCATTTGAAAAAAATATATATAGGAAGATACGAATTCATCATTAGCCAATCTTAGAGGTTAACAAGGTAATACTAGGTTAATTGATTTCATCCAATAGATAACTCTACGGATTAGAGGCGGTCATGGCCAGCCATAACAACCATGCTAGGTCTTCAGCTCATCATCCTATGTTTGAGCTCCGGTCTAACGCAACATACGTCACCCGTTCTGAATTAAGAACGACATACGTCGTATAAATCAATTAAACAAAATTTAGAACATGGTACATAAATGCAGGTCTCGCTGCCAGAAATCCATTCTGTGCGCCAAAATGTAGTGCATCACTATCACTATCCGATCCAGTTCTAAGTACGAACCTACACATATTGGAGTTACAGTAGTACAAGAGGCCCTAAAGATTCTTCCTGGGTTGTCTTGTCAAAAAGAAAAAAGAAAGCAGTAGCCTGCTTCCAAAAGTTGGCAGAGAGCATTTCTTAAACCCAGCAAACAATCCTAATCCTGCTACCAGCTGCTCCGATATCTCTGATATGTGCGCACTGTGCCCGCTTAGGATCCACGAATTCACCGCCCAAGTTATACACTCACAGGCTCGTACATTTCACTGACGGAGCCACCTTTTTGTTTCTGGAATTGGATATATCGGAGCGTGCGAGCGAAGAAAGCAACTGCTGCAGGATCATTTTTTGCATTTTCACTCTGCATTTCTGTGGTAATTAATTCCATCAGATCCTGGATGGTCGAGACAGCGATCTGTGGGTTTCCCTTTTCAAAGTAATAGAGGTACCTGAAGCAACTCAAGTAAATTCAGTTAATGGCTAATAAAAATCTATCCGGTATATCAACAGAAAGGAACTAACGCAGGCGTGAATTTCACCATCAAAATAACTTTACTTGTTTAGAATTTCAATGAAGAGCATCACTGATCCACCGCTACTCCGTGCTGCATTGGACATCAGCTGAGCTGCATTCGCGATCTTTAGAGCTCGTTTCAGGCACAGCAATACCCTGAATCAAGTGCTGGAGATAAGCTAAATAAGAACAGGAATGGGAACTATTCTGCACAGAACAGAAAGTTGCAGCAGGAGACAAGCACAGCCGCACAGACACAGAACCAAATAAAAAGAAAACGGGAAAAAAAACTATAAAAGAAAATCAAAGTAACCAGTGGTTGTGCCAAATCCAAGTCATTCTACACTGCATAATGTTTCAAGGAGCTTGTGAAGTTCAACTACCCTACCTACAACTCATATGATTTGAAAGTGGAAAAATAAAGAAATCCTCTGCATAAATGCTGGTCCTCAGATAAGCACACGTCAGAAGAATGAAGAAAAAAAGCTGGATTTTGAGCATCAAATGCTGGCTTAACGCAGGAGCATCGAGGTTGAATTTCAGAAATTTAAAGACACAGTTGAAGTATCCAAATCCAAACGCATATGAATTCGTATTGGAACTATCAGTTATCACTTATCAGGCTCAAATTCTGCTGTTTTCATATTTGGAGCGCGATCTAAGGTCATTATTCAATAAATGTCCAATGCCAATGCAAATCGCATTGTGAATGGTAAGCTAAGAGTGTCTAATCCAACCGCTTTACTCTGATAGATGATAATTTGAAGATGCAAATCATATGCGTCACAAGCATTTTGAATTCAAAATAAACTGAGTGATAGAAATTTTATAAAATGTAACATACATTTTAAATTCAAAGTCATTGAAGAATCAGAGACTGCTTTCATTAATTCTTTTGCGTTGAAATTTTTTAACTTGAAGTTTTATTTACCCAATGCATTGCATTAATGTAACATAAATTCTCATGCACATATTTTATGAATTAAGGAAAAAAATATAATGAATGGTGCTCTAGGCAGGATAACAATTATGCCTGGTTTCTGCTTTCATATATCTTATCATTATTAAACACATCATAATATATATATATATATTATAATTTTTATATAATTACAATTATATTACATATCCAGTACAAACCTCTCCCCATCTTTAAAGCCCTCAGGATCAGTACTCCAAAAGAGATGAGAGCATGCATAAACTGCTCTGCATTGATCAGGTTTCTTTAAAAGCTTTGCTGAATACTGCAAGCAAAAGCAAAAGATATTAGCCACCACGTCATGTTATTAGACTGCAGATATGGCGTTGCAAGAAAAATTTATATTACCCCTGTTGCTTTGTGAGTTAAAGTGTCCCTGTTCTCAACACCAAAGACACACATCCGCTGAAGGGTACCAATTATTAGATGCAGTGCAGTAACCTGAGCTCTGGAGTCCTTAACAAACACAAATACAAGTTGAAGCATGAAGTAGAAAATAAATCAGAGAGATTCTCAATATAAATAAGCTCCAATCATGAGTTGGCTTCTTACTGAAATTTCTTCTTCATATAATATGTAGGCCTGGGTGAAGAACTCATATGCTATAGGTTCCAAATCGCAATCATTTGCAGCCTACAGGGTGAAGAAAATAGAATATTAGACCATACGCACCGGAAGTTCCAATACAGAGCTTACCAAAAGTATTTGGTGTACCTCAGCACATTGCAAGTACAACCGAAATGCGAGTTCAGGTGTGGGAATATTTGAGAGAGCTGCAATAACCTTCAGCATTAAGAAGCAACAAGTAGTAAGTATCTAGGAGTCTGGCATCCAGACAGCGGTAGAATATAATATAGGAATAGGCAACCTCAAGGACAAAAGGACTGCAGAGTACAGTTGACAATGTCCCGATGTATGAAGATATTCCAGTTCAAATAAATTTTCATTGTAATGCGCTAAAAAGCTCGTGCACATTACCACTGTTAAAACTTTGTATTCATCTCTTTGGAGGCTAAAGAAGAGTGCAATGACAACAGGAGTTAGAATGATAACCTTGACAGATATGACCATTGTGACATACTGCAGAGGTGTGGTTGAGCATATACAAGACGAGCAGTAAGTTACACAACAAAATTGTTCATTTGAAATAAATTTGTATAATCCAATAAGCAGAAATTCTATACAGAAACAGGGTAAAGTTGACATGTAAGAAGTACATTGCATCTCATGAAACAACATAATCAAGAAACCATGGAAACAGAGAAGACCCACACATGCCCAAGAACTGGCAACAGGAACAATTTTGTAATAAATCATAAGGACATTGTTAAGAGTTAGTGTCGTAAGGCAAAGATAAGAATTTAACCTGATCCAACAGCTGAAAGATTTTCTTCGCTGTTGCTTCTGTTTCTTCACTTCCACTTTCATTTTGGTTTCGAAGTTTCCTGACCAACTAAAGACAATGAACAAATAGTATTACATGGAAAGCAAAGGACCGTGCCAACAAGGCATAAAGACATATTTGGAATTAGTTAACTAAGGAAGTAACATAACAATGGCAATCCTAGAGCATCAGCAGAATAAATTTGGATATCTGATGTCCAAGCCATCAGCAAACATATAGTAGTATTACAAGGAAAGCAAAGGACTGTGCCAACTGCCAACAAATAATAGAGGCGCATTTTGTAATTAGACTAAGACGTTGTTTGGTATGAGGTAGGTAGGATGGGAAAATAGAACTTCCAGGAAGTGTAGATTTGAATGTTGTTTGGTATAGAATAGCTGAAAATATCAAAAGTCAGTCTTCTCTTCGACTACTCTCCTATGTATTTTATATAGAAATTACTACCTAAGTAAGCAAATGCCAATACGTGATATCCTCAATCACACACTTCCTAAGTTCCTGGGAAATTTTACTCAATAAGTCAGTGTGAATACCAAATGACACCAAAGGATGTAAAGTAACAATGACATTCCAAGAGGCATCAGCGATTCAACAAGATAAATTTGATGGAACAGAATGGATCCTATGCAGGCACTGCCTTAATGTGATGATCTAATATGATGAAACAGATTTGCTGATCGAGGAAAGGGTGATAACTTCATATATTGAAAAAGATGCATTCAGGGTGGGTTTCAACAGGAAACTTTAGAAATGGATGTATTTTAGAAGTACTGAGAATTTAAAAGTGCTTCACTTTTTGATTTCTATGATTACTAATTTCTTGTATGGAATTTGAATCCCCAAGTTCAATCTAATAGGTGGAATGTGAAAATACATCAGTTACAACCTATCTGATATAAAAATCCCTAAAAATGAAAACGGAAATCTATTTCTAATTAAATAAAATTTGTATCTCCCAACCTAATATTTCTTATTTATTTTGATATATTAAACATAAGATTTCTACAAAAAAGGTAGAAATAGATTACCATTTTTATAGAGAATATTGGGTAATATCCAGCAGTGAATTCATTGGATATTATCCATTGATTAGGATAATAAAAAGTCCAGATTTTATGCTAGATATTAGGAGCTACTGATTGACTTTTTCTGGGATATGTTATTCCTATTTATTAGGAAACTAATTAGGATACACAGTTGGAGACTCTCCTCCTTGCCTATTTACGTGCCCATGCAAAATAATAAAAAAGTATGAGTGATTAAACTCTAATTTCTCCAAAACTAATATGGTATCAGAGCTAGCTTCAAACCCAAAACCCTAGGCTGAAAAAATATGGCTTCCGAAGAAACCTCAGCCATCTCCTTAATGTCAAGCAACGACAATGACAATATTGCTGCCCCTTCATCCTTCTAAATTACCGTTCATAGATTGAATGGAAGGAATTATCTAGAATGGACACAATCTGCAAAATTAGCCATTGACGGATGTGGGAAGTTTGGATATCTTACTGGTGAGGAGACCAAACCAGAGGAGAATAATCCCAAATTTAAGACCTAGAGATCTGAGAATTCCCTAGCTACTGCATGGCTTATCAACTCCATGGAAGGATCTATTGCTAAACCACACATGTAAACGGCAATGACAATATTGCTGCCCCTTCATCCTTCCAAATTACCATTCATAGATTGAATGGAAGAAACTATCTAGAATGGGCACAATCTGTAAAATTAGCCATTGATGGACGTGGGAAGGTTGGATATTTTACTAGTGAGGAGACCAAACCAGATAAGAATAATCCCAAATTTAAGACCTAGAGATCTGAGAATTCCCTAGCTACTGCATGGCTTCTCAATTCCGTGGAAGGATCTATTGCTAAACCACACATGTTTATGAAGACCACAAAGGAAATTTGGGACTCCATTCGTGTAACATACTCAAACCTTGAAAACTCATCCCAAATATTTGAGTTGAAGTCTTGACTATGGCACTCAAAGCAAGGAGACAAAGATATAACCACCTACTACAATAAGATGGTAACTTGGTGGTAGGAATTAGGTCAATGTTATGAAGATAAGTAGGAGAATTTGAATGATTGTGAAGTGTGAAGGGTGAAGAGAATGATCGTGTCTACATGTTCTTGACTGGAGTTAGCCATAATTTAGATGAAGTCAAAAGAAGAATCTTAGGAATAAAACCACTGCTGGGCATAAGGGAAGTTTTTTTAGAGTTATGACAGGAAGAGGCTCGAAAGAGAGCTATTTTGCACACTCAATAATCAGCTATGGATCCAGAATTAGAGAGTTTTGTCCTAGCTACACGTGAACCTAGTACAAATGGTGAGAGGAGAAAGAAACAATGGTGTGATCACTACAAAAGACCATGGCATACTAAGGAAAATTTCTTGAAACTATAACGGTATACCCTCACTTGAAACCCCCTAACTCAGATAAATTCTGATGGTAGAGTAATGCAAACAACCACGGATAAAACTCAAGAACAACAAATTAATTTAGGAGGGTCTCCATTCACTTTGGAACAAGTTGGGCATCTCCTAAAACTCCTTCAATCCTCACAACTCCCTGTCAGTTCTTGCTCCCTAGCTCATCAAGGTAATATAAGCTACCCTGTCTCTTATAATGTCATGCCCACACCTGTCCGGATTATTGATGCAGGAGCATCCATTATCCAAGACATTAATTTAGTTGTTAATTTCTCTAAGTTAGGGGGACATAAAAACCTCCTCACTTGGACTAATTAGTTTAACTAAACCCCAAGCCATGAAAGTCATGCGAAACTTCAATCCAGCCACCACCTTTTGCACCTTAGTGGCTCATTTTTTTTGCTTAAATGGCTCACTACCCAGCCAAGGATAGGCTACAGTTCAAGTCCCACAATAGCAGCCCCAACAACACTTTTCTGGGCAGATATGGGCACTAGCAGCAGCAATAGCTATAAGTATCATAGGGGGCAGGCCTTTTTTAGAAGAAAAGAAACCTATGCTTAGGCTATGATGGCACTTTAGGCTTGCAGCAGAAAAGTTACTTTCTGCTTTATGCTTTTAATAATGTTTTTAGTCTTTAGCATAAAAGCTACTTTTACTTTTTACTTTTAATGATGTTTTTGGCTTAGCTTAGCTTATCAACTTGTAAGGAGCCTCCCAAGTCAGATGTAAGACATTGGGAAGGTCCCAAACAATTCTGATTTCTTTGTTTCAGCTAGTACAAAGTCAACTTTAGTTTTGGTTAGGATTAAACTAGTTAAAGTTAGTCTCTTTGACAACTAACTAGTTTGATTAGTTAACCAAACCAGTCTTTTTTTTGTTGAGTTGTATTACAACTAAATGAGACCCAACACTCTCCTATAAGTGTTGGGTTTACACTTGAATGAGAAACAACTCAGAATTTGGCCATCTTATTTCTCTCAGCAGAAATCAGCCACCTTCAACTCTAGTGCATGAGTTTGAAGTTTGAATCCTAAAATCTCACAAGATTTATCCTAAGTGTTGAAACCTTAGGTGGTTCTTGTTAGTATATGATCTAAGGAGGTACCAAAGATCATATTCAACCCATTTTCTTCACCCTCTTCTCTGTTTTTCTTATTTAGTTATCCCCCATTGATAACAACCTTCCTAACTTGACCCAATTTGTATTGGCTTATGCATCAATTATTAACTCTGGAGCAACAAATCACACGACAAACTGCTCCCAATTATTTAGATCCTATCAACCTTGTGCTGGATATAAACAAATCAAGGTTGCAGATGGATCACTCTCTGTTGTTGTTGGCATTAGATCTATCCAACTCACTCCCTTACTATCCCTTGATAATGTTCTTCATGTTCCTAAATTGTCCTGCAATTTACTCTCTATCAGCAAGTTGACTAGTGATAATAAATGTCAAATTAATTTCTATTCCTCACATTGTGAATATTAGGATCAAGTCATAAGGAAGATGATTGGCAATGCTAAGGAGGTTGATGGGCTCTATCAATTTTTGGGGGATACGAAATCTAGGGAATCCGCCCACAATTCATTTTTTAGGTCTACTTCTACTTCTCATAATTATGAACTACTGTTATGGCATTTCCGATTAGGTCATCCCAGCTTTCAATATCTAAAGTGATTGTTTCTAAAATTATTTACTAATAAAGATCCCACTGTTTTTCGGTGTGACATATGCACTTTGGCTAAACATCATCAGTCTATCTGTCCCATCCAGCCCTATAAATCTACTACACCTTTTACTTTTATACACATTAATGTTTGGGGACCTCACGAATTCCAACCAATTCAGGGAAAAAAATGGTTAGTACTTTTACTAATGATCACACTAGAATAGGCTGGGTATTTTTGATGAAAGAGAAATCAGAAATGAGACATTTAGGAATTTTTACAACATGGTTCAAACCCAATTCAACACAAACATTAAAATCTTTAGAAGTAACAATGGATGAGAATTCTTCAATGCACTATTAGGAGAATTTTTCTTTAAAAAGGGGATAGTCCGCCAAAGCTCATGTAATGATACCCCAAAACAGAATGGGGTAGCTGAACGAAAAAATAGACACCTCCTAAAGGTATGGGGGGATTCCATCCTAATAGCCATTTAATTGATCAACCGTATGCCATCAAAGGTCTTGGATTTCAAAACACCCCTAGACATTTTTAACCATCACTTCTATAATAATCATTTGTCCAGTTCCTTACCAGTCAGAATTTTTGGCTTCTATTTTCGTATTTGAGAACAAGGGTGATAAACATGATGCTAGAGCCAAACGATGTGTCTTTGTAGGGTACTCACCTACTAAAAAGGGTTATAAAAGTTTATGGATGTCAATTTGTTTGAAACTCAGCCATATTTTAAACCTCATCTTCTGGGGGAGACTTTAGGGGGAATTTTGCATAACCTGAATCTAGAATTTACTACCAGTAGCACCAATGATGAAGAATCGGTTGAAAATTCCATCTCTATAATGCATGACCAGCAGGAAAATAGGGAGAGTATGGTGGATGAACTAAACAATAGGAAAACCCAAGTTTTGGGGAGAGCCCAAATCCTAATTCTGGAAGAGAGAAAAAAAAAATCTTCCTTCAAATCAAGAGCATGAAAACCAATATCCTAGCTCACATAACTGCAAAGAAACGATACTCTCATTGTTCCTCCTTTTGATCAATTGACTAAAACAGAAGTAGGTCCTAAGACTAAAAAATACTCTGGACAAATATACTTAAGGAAAACTCCTTACAAAGGAAAATATTACACGCCCCTTGCATTGCCATGAATCTACATCGGGGCCTCCTCCTACTACTGCAAGTACTTCTCCTTAGCACTCAAATCAATAGCATCAAGATAGTACGTTAGTTCTAGATTTGAACCTTCCTATTGCCACCAGAAAAAGAACTACATCTTGTACTAGTCGTCCTTTATATCCACTATTAAAAGTTGTTTGTTTTAAACACCTCTCACCTCCTTCTCTACCTACTCTACGCATGTATCTTTTGTAGAGATTCCAAAGAATGGGCAGGATACTCTAAAGGTTCTAGAGCAGAAGAAGGTGATCCTTGAAGAAATGAATGCTCTTGAGAAAAATAAGACATAGGAAGTTGTTACTCTACCAAGAGGAAAGTCTCTAGTTGGGTGTATGTGGGTATTCACTTTGAAATACAAGGCTGATGGTCCTCTTGAAAGATATAAGGTACGGTTGGTGGCAAAGGGCTTCACACAAACCTATGGGATTGACCCTATGGAAAAACTGAACACTATTCGAGTTCTACGATCTGTTGCTGCCAACCATGATTGGCCCTTGTATCTATTGGACGTTAAGAATGCATTCTTGAATGGCAATCTAATAGAAGAAGTATTCATGAAACGACCACTGGGTTTTGAGGATAATTTTGGCTCGAAGGTATGCAGGCTGAAGAAAACACTTTATGGTTTAATGCAGTCTCCTCAGGCATGGTTTGAAAGTTTTACTAAATCTGTGAAGAGACAAGGGTATACTCAAGCTCAAAGTGATCATATAATGTTTACTAGACACTCAAGAGATGGGAAAGTGTCAGTTTTAATTGTATATGTGGATGATATCATTGTGACAGAAAATGATTTGAAAGAAATGGATCGAGATCAAGGACTTAGGAGCCATAAAATACTTTCTAGGAATGGAAGTTGCCGGATTAGGAAAAGGTATTATGGTGACTCAACGCAAGTATGTGGTGGATCTTCTTCATGAAACTAGTTTGAGTGGCTACAAACCAGTTAATACGCCAATAGATGCCAATATAAAATTGGGGTCTTATAAAGAAAGACAGGAAGTTGATACAACTAGGTACCAACGGCTAGTTAGGAAGCTAATTTATCTTTCTCACACTTGTCCTGGTATTGCCTTTGTCGTTAGCTTGGTTAGCCAATTCATGCATTCCCCACGCACTGAACACTTGAATGCAGCATACAGAATTGTGAGGTACTTGAAACGGTCACCTAGGCGAGGTCTACTTTTCAGGAAGAATGAGCAGAGGGAGATTGGAGCCTTCACTGATGCAGAGTAGGTAGGATCCATCGAAGATAGAAAGTTTACCTCTGGTTATTGTACATATGTATGGAGGAATCTAGTTACTTGGCAAAGCAAGAAGCAAAGTGTGGTAGCAAGGAGTAGCACAAAAGCTGAATTTCAAGCCATGGACCAAGGGATCTATGAGCTAATATAGCTCAGACGAATTATTAGTGAATTACGTCTACCGGTCAGCAAGCCTAAGAAATTGTACTGTGACAACAAGGCAGACATAAGCATTGCACAAAACCTAGTCCAATATGATCAAATGAAACATATTGAGATAGACATACATTTTATAAAGGAAAAGCTCAAGGAAGGCACAATTTTTCTACCATTTGTACCTACTACTCAATAAACAGCAGATATTCTTACAAAGGGGTTATTCAAGCCTAATTTTGAGTTTTTTTGTTGGCAAGTTGGGTATGGTTGATATCTATGCACCAACTTGAGGGGGAGTGTAGAGAATATCGGATAATATCCAGCAGTGAGTTTGCCGGATATTATCCCGAGATTAGGAAAATAAAAGTTCCAGATTTTATGCTGGATATTAGGAGCTATTGATTGACTTTTTCTGGGGTATGTTATTCCTACTTACTAGGAAACTGATTAATATACATGGCTGAAGACTCCTCCTTGCCTACTTACGTAACCGTGGAGAAAAATAAAAAAGTATGAGTGATTAAACTCTGATTTCTCCAAAACTAACAATTTTTATTTTTTATAGGTATTCCAAGCAAGTGGTTAGAGAATTTGAACATCATAACTTCCCTTTAAAAAAATGAAACAAGGGATTTGGTTACAGAATTTCACAAACCCCCATCAAAATGAACTACTGTTTTTGAAAAGAATCCTCCATTATTCATTCACATTTTTGAAAAGAATCCTCCATCAACTGATAGGTTCTTACACCAGAAATTTTAACATCTCAGCATTTGGTAAGTTTTACGAACAGAATAAGCCAAAAAACCTTATAGAAGTGTTGAAAATGTAATCATGAAACCCAAACTGCCTCTTAAGAAAGTAAACACCGTTGTGCAGCTCTTACTGTTAGGAAATGTGTGTGAATGTTGCAGCCAAGCCATATGGGTATATTTGTAGAAATTACTGATCATCCTGTAAAGGATTGCATTATTCCAAATCTCCCAAACACAAAAATTAAGTGGACTGGCACTAATTTTTCCAGCATTTTAAATGCGGAAAGAGACAAATCCATAAGATTCCCGTTGATGTGTGCCAGTGTTCAGGTGAACAAGGCATAAGTTAGCTCACTTTTATTTGATATTACAAGAGTGTCAAATGCCTGGAAAAAGGGTAGTCAGCTACCAGATTATATGAATAAGAGATCCCCAGATCTGAGTTGTTTCCAAGGAATGAGAGAGTAGAGTCACTAAAATTACTTTTTTAAGTTCCAAATTTAATGCTAAACCACCCTCAGTTTTCCAGGGTCCAAAAACTACCCTATTCATTTTACCATTAGCAATATACCACTCCAAGATGAATGATGGGGCAAAAGTTACAGAAATAAAAGACAAAAATGAAATAACTGTATCCATGACTTACCGCTTGCAATGTCCAGTCCTTTAAAGTTGGGAACATGATCAAGCATGAGATAAAAAAATAGGCCAATATGCAAATAAGCAACTGACATATTTTGGGTTTTCAACTCGTCGATACACAAATAGTCTGATATATGACAACAAATTAAAATCACATGCATATCAACCAATATTTATCAAGATCAAGATTTACGATACTTTACTATATTTGTCACTATTACAGATATTTACCAATATTAACATTATGAAGAAAAAAAAATTCATGCTGCGGTAAACTTGACATTATTTAATGTTTGTGTCACTCGCTTGCAATCAGGGACAAAAAATGAATTAAAGACACTGCGTTCCCATTTTTCTCATTTCTCCGTTGTTTATTATGGACAAAGGCATAATTTAAGACAGATGTTTTAGGTTTGTTTCCATAAAAACATAAACGGTTTTTAGTTTTCCATAAATGAACAAATGCTTGGACTTTGCTCTTAAGAAATAAACATACTAAAATTTTAAATTTAAGATAGCTTCAACAATTAGTTTAACAAAAACTATTATTTTATAAATATATATATAGTTATGAAGTTTAAAACCCAAACCACCCTTACTTTGTCAAATATGGCTTTTAATTAGAAAAACACCCAATAGAACAGGATTAAAAACAAAATTGGCTCATCCTTCTCTAACCTCTTGTCATCTTTCAAAAAAGGTGGGAACTTCCCATGCAAACTGAGAAATAATAGAAAATGATAGCAGAACTGTCTAGGACGCCTCTACAGTATAATAAAATTGATAGCAGATCTGGGCTCGACTCTTCAGATGATAAGTCTTGAATCATCCGAAGACTTGACAGCCCTCTAAGATAAATACAAAATTAAGCTAAGCCGCTCCTCTATGATTCTATCCTTCATTACCTGCACCACACTAGCCCCAAATAGCCTGCAGCCATAACTCTAGCATTTACACAGAATTCTCATGACCAAAAATTGTATCTAAATCAGTAGGTTTAAAACATTTATCAGCCTTTTAATCTCCTTTTTTCTTCAACCTAGTAGCTTAATAATATAAGGATAGTGCGAGCAATAAAACAGCGGTTACGGTTGCAATTGCGGTTGCAGTCGCGGCGTCGCAGTATCGGGATGTCGTGAATGATATTTTATATGTCGCGGTGTGATTTTTTTTTTTCACAACAAATACTAACAAATATCAGTAAACATCGGCCAATATTGGTAAATATCGGCCGATATCCGAAATTTCGCTGATATTGCAGCGATAAATATGTGATTTTCTAAAACAGCTGCAATTTCGGAATTTTGCGTCGCGGCTAACCCAAAAACCGCAAAATTGCGGCCGATACGCAATTGCGGTACCGATATTTTATTATATGTATGTTGAGTAGGCGAGCTGCTTCAGTCTTCTGTCTTTTTTATATTTCCATTTTATTTCATTCCTCTATTGTCTTACTTGTTTAGTTGTTTCCAAAGAGGAGGAGAAGTAGATTGGAGAAATTACCTGAGGACAAAGGGCCAAACAAGAAGAAGGTGAGTGAGTAAGAGAGAGAGGAAAAAATTAACCTGATGGTGGGTCGGAGATGAGATCAGAAAGCCTGGCTTGTTTCTCTGGCATGGTTGTCGGTTTCTGTTCCTGTTGCTATGTTCTTTTTTATTTGATTCATCTTTTTTTTTAATTTATTTATCTTTTATTTGTTGTATAATTAGAATCTTTACATAAGATAGGAATAAAAGTGTATAACTGTATTAGAGTAGATAAAATCAATTGCTAATATTACCTTATATTTAAAAAAATTATAACATATATGCCTTAATAGGAAAAAGATCTAAGGCATAAACATTTAGGTGTCATTCCCATTGCATCATAAACATTATTGGGTTTCCTGTAAATGATCAAATATTTTATTTTTGCTCCCAGATGTAAATATTTTAATAATATTAAATATAAAGCAATTCTGATGCAGGATATCATTAAATTATTAATATTTATATAATTTATATATTAAAACTACCCTTACTCTATCTAACCATAACTTCTAATTTTACCAAAAAAAGGATAAGTAATTAATCAAACTAAAAAGTTACGACAATAGTTTGAAACTAAGCTTGTTCTTTTGCTTTTCTGGCTTTGATTTTCTTCTCCAGGATCAATAGCATCGGTGCCATTAAAGAAACAAATACAACTAGTAGACCATAAATGGAAGCAGCCATAACTAAGATCTTAATCTTCAAATTCTTTGCATTTTTTTTCCTTTCCAATTCTCTTATGATTATCACTAATTTAAGATCACGTACAGTTGCTCACTTGCTCTCATATGAACTCAACTTCCTAGGATTTACAATTTACCATAAATTCTTACAGAATCCATTCTCTTTGTTATAATACAAGAACAATTACTCAACCAATACCTTTCACAGAACCCTTGTTCTCTCCAGAAAAGATACTGTTCTTAACTTCTTATCCATCAAAACTCACAATCCCAATCTCTACAAATTCTTCGCCGCCATCACAAGCTTCGCCGTCTGATAAATCTGTAAATGGGTTTGCAAGTATAGCCACTTCTCTGACACCTGCCAGAAAATCCTGACTGTCCCAACCAAACTAATCTACAGGACGGACCCATCAAGACACTGACACACCTTAAGCAATAAAGTACAAACGATACTGTGACAAAAACCCATTCCGCCCCATAACCCATAAACCCAAAATATGGAAAGTCAAATAAAACCTTAAATATTAATTGCTTGAATGACCTTAAATTTAAAATTATAAAAATATTTATGCCTTGTTAAACATTTATGTCTTTAGAGAACACTAAAAAATGTTTGTCTTAATGGGAACAACCAAACATTTGTGCCTTTAAATACATTTACTCGTTTATTAGGCCTTGGGTGGTACAATGGTAAGAAAACTGAGGAGCATTTATTTGATGCCAAAAATAAAAGGCACAACTTAGCAATAATTTCAAAACTTAGTGTTTTTAACGACTACAGATGAAATTAAATTAAATTAACAAGCACACATTATGACATAAGAAAACAAGTGATAGAACAAAGGAAGTAGAAAAGGGTTACATATGTTTCTTCTGTGAAGATTTATACTAGGAAGATCATCTATGGATGTGATTGACTTATAAGTTGGCTAAGGTAGGACTAGGGGACAATCGACCAAGACACAACTTAAAAGATATCTTGTACCTATCAGAAAGACAGTGTCATTTGATAGAGATGTATGATACAGGTTGGTCAAAATAAGTAAGTTGATTCAGGAGCATCTATTATCCAAGATATTAATTTAGTTGTTAATTTCTCTAAGTTAGGGGGACATAAAAACCTCCTCACTTGGACTAATTAGTTTAACTAAACCCCAAGCCATGAAAGCCATGCAAAACTTCAATCCAGCCACCACCTTTTGCACCTTAGTGGCTCATTTTTTTGGCTTAAATGGCTCACTACCCAGCCAAGGATAGGCTACAGTTCAAGTCTCACAATAGCAGCCCCAACAGCACTTTTCTGGGCAGATGTGGGCACTAGCAGCAGCAACAGCTATAAGTATCATAGGGGGCAGGCCTTTTTTAGAAGAAAAGAAACCTATGCTTAGGCTATGATGGCACTTTAAGCTTGCAGCAGAAAAGTTACTTTCTGCTTTATGCTTTTAATAATGTTTTAGTCTTTAGCATAAAAGCTACTTTTACTTTTTACTTTTAATGATGTTTTTAGCTTAGCTTAGCTTGTCAACTTGTAAGGAGCCTCCCAAGTCAGATGTAAGACATTGGGAAGGTTCCAAACAATTCTGATTTCTTTGTTTCAGCTAGTACAAAGTCAACTTTAGTTTTGGTTAGGATTAAACTAGTTAAAGTTAGTCTCTTTGACAACTAACTAGTTTGATTAGTTAACCAAACCAGTCCTTTTTTGTTGAGTTGTATTACAACTAAATGAGACCCAACACTCTCCTATAAGTGTTGGGTTCACACTTGAATGGAAAACAACTCAGAATTTGGCTATCTTATTTCTCTCAGCAGAAATCAATCACCTTCAACTCTAGTGCATGAGTTTGAAGTTTGAATCCTAAAATCTCACAAGATTTATCCTAAGTGTTGAAACCTTAGGTGGTTCTTGTAAGTATATGATCTAAGGAGGTACCAAAGATCATATTCAACCCATTTTTTTCACCCTCTTCTCTGTTTTCTTATTTAGTTATCCCCCATTGATAACAACCTTCCTAACTTGACCCAATTTGTATTGGCATATGCATCATAAGTGCCTTGGCATTGTTGTATATACAATGATAAAGCGCCACTAAATTTCAACAGAACGTTCCATACAGAACCAACTAGACCTGATATGCTCCAATGAATAATGGCCTGCTCTGTTCGATGAATAAATATCAACATGTAGTGATGATGAAAGACAGAAGTGAGAACAACAATATGTGGTCATACAGTTAGAACAAACAGGTTAACCGAGTAGAGGCTGGAACCTTAACAGAAATATAGGCACTAAGATATGTTATTGACATATTAAAAGAGGAGATGCATAGGCACCAGTAAGAAGGTTGGGCTGCCAAAGACATCAGCGATTAAAAACCGCTCATGGTGGTAAAAAAAAAATAGATTAGAAATTCAAGAATGAACTTTGCCAGCATGCAACTAACCACTAGGGTAGCTATTGACAGAGCAACAGTGCAATGGATTTACTTGGCCAAACCCTAAATAGTGAGATGAGGATTGGGTTGGTTAGGTTTGGTTTGATAACCATAAATGGGCCAAAAATTATAACATCAAATATAGTTCAACACCATTATATTCTAAATTCATTTATCAACTGTATTTGGATATATTAGCCTTGTACAATCCACATCATACAAACTTTGATGGCTTAATAGATTCAGATTTGACCTTCTGCTTTCAACCTCCAGTGCCAGTTTGCAGCCCAATTAAACATAGCCCAGCTATGTGTTAGGATATACTCAACAATAAATATAATAACTTCAGCTAATATACATTCAGAAGTCAACCAAGAATAATATATGGTATTCTAGCAAACCAATTGGAGGAGAGAGATGGAGAAAAGAATAATACCTTAAGAGAGGTAAATACAAGGGCAGGAACAATAAATGGCAGACGCTTCAATCCACCAGCCAGAACATGCGTTCTCACTATAGATAGGATCTAAAAATTAAACAAGAATCCAAGAACATTAAATAACCACAGCTCATAAACATGAAGACAGAATCGATCTATTACATGTACAAAACACAATACTCTTTCGCATCCTATCTCTACATTACAAGAGCAATGACAGTGGAACATAAGAAAAATCCAGACAAACATTTAAACAAGAACGTCAAAAAAATAATGTAACACCAACAATTTGACACAAACAAAATTTTCAGAACACTGTTACAAGTTTCAACCACAGCCAGACATACCGAGATCTTATGAACATTGGGATAACATAAATGATAAATCTTAATGCTGTTTTGTTGCTTGGGGACTTTAGAATTTGGAGTTGCTTGTTTTCAGTGGTTGGAGGGTACAGTTCTTTCATTTCAGATTCCCAGATCCAGTAGAGTATGGCTAGATATAGGGGAACTCTCTACTATTTGCTATAGATTGGATGAACAACTCGGACATATGATAATTACTGCCAAAGCATTATTCTCGATAGCAACTGCATTTACGGCTCTTTTCCAATCTGATCTTCAGAATGTTGTTCTTTCATTCCACAAACAATAAATAAAAGTAAATTATGAAAATGTGATGGAGTTGAGCCCTGAATTATTCTTTTTTCATTTAATTTTAATCAAAAAAATAAAAATCTGAAGGAAAAGGATCCTTCGTACCCTCACTAATGCTAGAAGAAAACAGAGCAGAATCCTCGTTTGATCTTTCTTTTTATTGATATCCTATTTTCTTGTACTGGGACACATCTGAAAAGTCAAGTGTGAAATTGGAAATGAAACTGAATTGTTCAAATAGAATTGAGATTGCAAAAAATAGGTAAGATAGGTTATTTTCTCTAGACTAGAGGCTCTAGTACAGTGAATAATAAGCAGGACAGTTATTTTTAAACTATCTTTCTAACCATAGTACAATATTTCATTTAAGTATCTTGTATAAGACTTTTGCCCTGAAATCTGACAATCTAATCCTATTCTCTGATTATTCATTTTAATTGAACTCAACTTAAACCCGAATTTTTAAAAGGTTGAATCCACTTATATTTCCACCCTCATTCCAAAAGAAGGGGGTAGTGGTGGTTTTTGGTTGGGGTCACACACATACAATTAAATATCAGTCCTGATACGCAATATCAAACAATATATATCAATTTTTGGGTCATCCAATATGCTAAATTGGCAATACGCATCAGTTTTAGAATTTTACATATTTATCGGCAATATATCAGTTAACTGTGAATATTTTCCGATATTTACTTGCTGATATTTGTTGTGAAAAATAAATATAAAAAAAAAGCTGCGACATATAAAATATCATTCGCGACATTCCGATACCGCAACACCACGACCGCTGTTGTATTGTCGGGTCACGTAGCTATCTAATTGTAACTCTAATCTTCTTCATTCCTTCTAGTGGCAACATACAAGAATGAGGGGTGAAGAAGAAAAATGAGAATCTCGGCGCATCCCCAAACAAAATAATAATAATAATAATAATAATAATAATAATAATAAGAGAGACAGAGAGAGAAACCAATCTCTATCAATAAGCACAATAAATAAACTCTAAGGCAGTGTTTGAAAAAGCGCGCCTGAGGCGCGCCTAAGGCGCAAGGCGCAAGGCGATGGGGGGGTGGGGCTTTTCTGTTGCTAGGCGAGGCGAGGTAGGTGAGGCGCATATAAGGCGCGCCTCAGGCGCTAGGCGCAGATGTTATGAGGCGCACGCCTCAGCAGAAAATCAGCAGAAACCTGGGAGCTCAATAGACTTAGGGAAGAGGGATAAATAAACTTTTCAGAAAAAAAAAATGCATGCATACTGCAGGGACTTAGGGGAGTTAAATAGCCATTTGTTGGAAAAAGGCAAGTTCATTTATAGTCTTAAATTACATTAAAATTATTCTGCAACTAATATGGGAATTGGGGAGAGCAAGAGTCATTTTGAAAAAGATAAAAAGCAGTTGCAGAGAGTCAGAGACTGTAAAGTCTGCTACTGCTACCACCAAGGCACCAATTTAAATTCAGAAGCTGAGAAATTGTTATTTCTGTCGACTGTAAAGTCTGCTAC
Organism: Tamarix austromongolica; assembly: GCA_039764185.1. NCBI lineage: Eukaryota > Viridiplantae > Streptophyta > Magnoliopsida > Caryophyllales > Tamaricaceae > Tamarix > Tamarix austromongolica. Next base: position 18,958,861 of record CM077815.1, read on the forward strand.
TGCTATATATTTTTTGCATATCTTTTTTCTTCCTAATGCAAAAAAAGGGGAAAAACAATGTATCATATCACTACAACTACAAACAAAAAAATAAAAATAAAATAAACCAGAGAGAAAATCATGGAAAACCAGAAAAATGCAAAAATATAAAAACAGATAGGGCATTAGGGAAAACCAAAGCTATATCTGCATATATTTTTTGCAGATATAGGGGAAAACAAAAGATATAGGGAAAAAGAAATGCCCTCTATATTTTTTGCAGATATTTTTTCTTCCTAATGTAAAAAAAATACAAAACAAAGAGAGCATTAGGGGGGAAACTGGGTAAACAAAAGTATATCTGCCAAAAAAAAAACAGAGAGAGCATTAGGGAAAAATAAAGGGAAAAACAAAGATATATCTGCAAAAAAATAAAAAATAAAAAAGAAGAGAGAGCATTAAGGAAAAACAGAGAGAGCACTCTGGAATTTTTAGCTTTTTTGAGTAATTTTGGCGCCTTACATCACCCAGGCGTGCGCCTTCGCCTTGCGCCTCGCGCCTAGGCTCCAGGACCCCTAGCGCCTCGGTGCGCCTTGGGCCTTTTCAAACACTGCTCTAAGGGAAACCTCTATTAATAGACATAGTAAATAAACTCAAAGAAATCCAAAGATATCTAACTAGATTTCAAATCATTGTACAATATTTCAGCTAAATAACTTGTACGAGACTCTTACAGTTTCATCCCCTTTATTCTTTTATCTATTGGAGCCTTTGTTTTGCTAAGAGTGAATCCACTTTTTTATATGAGAAAAGAAAAAGGAGAAAGGAGGGGCAAAGGGGAAGAGGGGAAGAGGGATTGGTCACAGATAGGGCATTCTCCCCCTAATCTTCCTTATCCCATTCCTACGTTAATGACAAGAAAGAAAGGAAGAAGAAAACATTTGATTACTATCAATAGGCCAGCTAAAGATCCAAACCATATAATACTTAATACTGATGCCATGGAGAGATATATTTCTAGATCTTGCATTAAAAATCCTCCTAGATCTTTGTACTCTAATATATAAATATATGATTAGACACATGTACATAAGGGCCAAATGTCTTTGTACATGAGACCCCTAAGTCAAATTCAAATGTACAACAACAGATGATAGAAATGATTAATATCACCATAACTATGGTCCTTTTCCCTATTTTGATAAAATGCTACTTCCATATATTTTTTCCTTGACCATTTCAACTTCTTTGCATCTAAAACTTACTTTTCATTCAGGTGAAACTAGACGGAAAAAAAAATGACAATAGCCAACACTAGAATGTCAACAGCTCCATGCAAGAACAGCCATATAGTCCAAAAAATGCATAAAATATACCCTCTATGAAGAAAGGAAACCTACCAAGCTACCCAATGGAATCCCAAGTAGCAGATATTTTATGACCATATGGAAAAAAGGGAACAACCTACGAGTACTTTAGGGGAAGCCCTGGAGAGGGTGCTGATATGCTATGTCATCATCCACAATCTCAGGCATATATTATCTCCATTAAGAAAGATGGAATTAATGGAAGAAAATGTCTCAAATAGAGCAACCAAAACAAAGCCAAACAAAATAAGAGTATTAAAAACCCAATGGTAGTAATACCTTAAACATCTCTCCTGGATCATCATTATGTAGCATTTGAATGAGGCGTGCAACAGAATTCTGCTCCTCCTTGAAATCCTCCTCATCAATCTTCAAGTATGTATATGATAATCATGAATTTGAATGAGCAGATAGATAATAAGAATTGTAACAGAAAAGAGCTACTAGAAAAAACATTTACTGTCACTCAACCAAAAAACATTCTTTGCTGATACATTTTTATTTGTTTGGGGAACTAAGTTCCACAGTGAAAATGATATAAGAGCAGACAATATAATGCCAAAGAGGCTAATCTAATATCCAGATCAGGAACTGTCAAGAGGATGACTAATTTATTCTATAAATGTATTCATTCTACAAAACAGGGCAAAGGGAGCTCATCAAGACAGATATATTTCTCATATATGACTAGCAAGCAGCAGATCTTCAACAAACCTCATCAGCAGCATCTTCTGTATCCTTAATAAGTCCCTTTATCAACGCAAAAAGCAACTCCACCTATAAACAAACAGTTCCATAATGTCCAACCAAATGCAAGGTGAATATATGCATAGCAGCATGAGCATTACACAAATGAGGATTACACATACCTTATCTCCAGCAGGAATTTGCGTATTGTTCTTCATAATGTTTCGAATTATAACTGTAGCCATAATTTTTTTAGTTCGATGGTCAAGGTATTCCACTACACGAGGATAGTTGGAGAGCTTTAAAGCAGTCATCACATTGTTGTACTTCTCTAATGGAGCACTCAGGAGGGAAACAATCTGTTTTGTTGCACTGGTATCATCTAGCATCCCTACACTAGAAAGTTTCTTCACCAATGAACCCTGAAGAACAAAAAGACAATCATTTTACAAAATACTGAAGAAAAAGTGAGGGTCCAATGACGATAGAAGAATATAAAAAGGTCACTGTTATAAATTAATCATCTAAAATTATTTTCAAACAAGCATACTTAATCATTACTTTATTCATTTTCAGGCATCCTCAGAAATGGGCATCAGTACCAAACTATAAGGATACCACTTCATACAATAACTTACCAAAAGAGGGTTTTTTCCCAATCTCCATTTTTTTCATATTCATTTTGGTTCCATCCTTTACGCAAATCAGCCAACCAGCAAGTATGAATTTAGTGAGAAACTCGATATTAGGCCCATGGTGAAAATGGTCCCATAAGCAAAATAAAAATAAATAAATAAAAATGTATTTGCAAAGCTTCCACTTTTGAACTTGAAAGCAAACTAAGATGAATGAAAAGTATAAATGCAGGAAAAGAGTCTATAAAGAGGGCCAATAATCAGAAGGGGACGTACCAAAACCTGATCTGCATAATCGAGTCGGTCAGGATGGACATGTAGCGTAAAGGTAAGAAGAGAAGAATATAGGGTTACAACATCAACGATAGACATGTTGACATATGCTTCTATAACCTGCATTCCACATATGGGCAAGGAGCGTCAAGGGCATCAATCACAAAATAAAACATTGATGTGATAGATTAGAAAAAGATGAAGGTGACAGCTAAAGATGGTTCAGCCACTCCTTAAAATGACTATCCCAACAATTATATGAAATGCTTGCAAAGTGGCCTGCAAGCATAGAACTCTTTGATTAACTGATATTTTTACAGTTGCAAAAGCTTATCCAATCCGATCCACTGAGGTATGGAAAAAGAAGCTCATCTCCACCAATTGGCCTGTACATAATGATTCTATCACACCTAGGAATCTTCCTGAGCAGCAAGCAATTTCCTCTTCTGTTTACAATAATACTAAAGGTTTATGGGAACACTAACTACAGTTAACAAACCCCACAAAGGCATTATATCAATAAAAAACTGGCTTTGTTCAATACAGAGCTGTAGACCATTGCAACAAATGGATGAGACATTGCAATAAATAAAGTACCGGCATTATTATGGGAGGTAATCATATTGGCACTCTAGATCTATCATATGCTTTTGCATTAATGAAAGATAATAATTCTTTTTAAGTCACTATTTCCAAACTCCATATACAAAAATAGCAAAGAGAAACACAGAGCGAAAGCTCAAGGTGAAAATTTGATCCAGTCGCTTCTTGAATCAACTACTCAAATGGGAGGGAAATAAAGGATAAGACAAGAGAATGGACAAAAAGAGGAATGCAAACCATACTCCTAGTTGACAAGGAATTAGGAACTTTATGGAAAATCTATCCTTGTTCAGTTGGGCTATGTCGTCCTCAGCTTATGTTTAACACTTAGAGATCACAATAGCAAAAATTTGAAAGTAATAAAAATAATATAAAAGTAATAACAGTAATTATAATGATAATAATTATAACAATAGTAATAATACAAATAGAAAAAATATTAATTAAGGCCCTAACAATAGTAAAATAATTTTACTATACACAAAAACAGAGTTCTGGTCATCTGGAACACTTTTTGTCCTGCCTGAAAACATCCCTATCAGATTTCAGAAATTAAAAAATAAAAAATAAAAATGAAAGAAAGAACTACATTGACTGCCACCAAGCCTCTTATTATAGTTAAAAAAAAAATTCTAACATCTTTTATTTTGTCAATGACCATATACGGGCCATCTTTTATTGAGTTTTTAGTATAATGTGTTGTTTTTCCAAAAAAATATTTATATTGTATCGTGTTCTTTACATTTGAATACCAAATAAAATTTTAATGAGTATAGGTGCCTTAAAAATTTTCATGATTAAATATTTCTCTATTTAATCCTTTTTTTTTCTGCGAATCTATTTTTTACAAAATACATTATTTTTAAATCAAAATAAAAAAATTAAAAAAAAAAGGGGGGGAAGTTTTTTGGAATATTGATTTGAGTTTTATTAAATTTGTTTCTCTGGTCCATAAGACTTAATATTTCATTTTTTGTGAATTTAAATTTTGAAGAAATTCAATATCTTCACATCAAATCTCTTTGAAAATACTTTCAGTATATGTAACTTTAATTGAATCCATTTTTTAAAAACATTAGTTTTATAATCTATAAATTGTCACATTTTTAGAAATTTCTTAAGTCCATCGGTCCACACAATTGTCCATGTACCATTGTTAGGAATTGATTTTAAATTTCCCAAATGAAAATTGATTTTGAAGCTTATTTCCAAAATATATAATTTTCAAGCAGCCTTTCAATTTTTGAATTATACATTTAAATTTTTTTTATTAGAAATTTTATTTTGCAAATCTATATAACTTCCAAAAATTTAAGTATGATATTAAGCAGTAATTAAATATGTAGTATGTTACGTAGTTCTTACTTAGTATCATGTATTTTTGGCGTAAGATAAATATATACATATTAATATTTTATTGAATATACTCATTAATTTGAAATGTGTAGGGCTTAAGGTGTTGGGCTAAGTCTATGTGTTCTATTTATCTTATTTTGTTTGTGATATTAATATGGTGTAAAACATAAAATACAGTTATATAATATACAGTAATTTAATATATAATCCTATTTTTTCCTTTTAAACCAATTTTTGTAAATATTTATAACATTTAGTCAGATAATTGATATTCTATTATTTATTTATCACTTGGGTGCAAAAAATATTAATTAGATGATAGAAAAGTTGACATTAGAGAAAAAAAAATACAATTATACTGATACAGTTTGCATTCAAGCCATTTAATTCTCCAAAAATGTTTTCACCACTTAGTGACATCACAAATAGTAACCTATATTTTCTAAACAGTAAGCACTATTTTGATATTATACATCTAAAATGTTTAACTATATTACTTTTTTTTTCTCTTAAATAGCTTAAATGTCAATTGCTAAGTTATAATTGTATATAAAAACCTTCGTGCATTGCACGGGGGAAAATCTAGTAATAATAATAATAATAATAGCACATTAAATATTTTAAATCGGATCAGATCTCATCAGCAAAAATTAGATTAACATAGCCTCACCTTTCCTATCGCATTGTTTAATTTTGAGAATGCATCGACTTGCAAGAATTCAGGTAATGCCTGCAATGTGATCATTGTGAGATAACAAATGGAATTGAGGCCTGGAAACCAAACTTATCAAACCTTACTTGTGCTCTTGAGGCTGCATAATTAGAAAGCCTTTCCATCAAACGGGATAGTACTGTTTTGATATCAACAGAGGACTGCAAAAAGATATCATGCATAAATAGGCAGGATAGTGAAAATTTTACAAGTGCTGCAGAATTAAGGAAAAGCATTATTCGTGAAGACATCAAACATATATAGTAGACGTAAACTCATCAAATAGAGAGGGAGAGGGTGGAAGGGGGAGGATTCTGTGAGCAAAAATCACTAATTGAAAAGCGAAAACCCAACATGAACTCTGTTCATGGTACAGCTATGGTACCCCAAGAACAATAAGACAAGCTAAATGCTGAGGAAGATAGTCCTGTCTGGCAATTAGTATCAGATGATGATACTCCTCTTAAGAAGTTTCACTTTTCATGTTACTACCATTCAACACATTATGAATCCAAAGAAAGTATCAACCTCTTATACCTTTCTCCACATAGAATGGTCTACCCAAGAGTATTTTGTGTAGGTGTGTTTATGGGTATTTTTTTATTATATTTTTCCATTGGATGGGTTTCTTCTTCATTTCTTTGCTGCAGGAGTGGTGCAATAGAGGGGGGATGCATAGGACTACTGCTATAGACAGCTAAATTTGAGAGACAAATTACCCTCCAACAGTTGGCAAACGGATGAGATGCTGTGTGAAGCCAACTGTGCAAAATAAAGACCAACCTAATCAATATCCACCACTTAACAAATCTATACTTCTTTATATCATCATGCATATAATCTGAGGTATGACACTCATAAATCTAACCATAAAATTAGTTTACAACCATCAAAAGATGATATCTGCATAATACAAAAAACATAGGAGACAGCAAAGAATATAGCCTAACATTTAAGTAAGGCCCTACATTTTTTTTCCCTGAAGGCAAATAATCCTACACACCATTAACCTCAAAAATCCGATAAAAATCATTAAGCACTGACAAAGAATTAGACAATATACACTGTAACAATCTTCTGATCATCACAGTTACAACTATACAACATAACGAACTTATAAAATGTAAATCCACCAAGGAATATGAAGGATGGAGCCTGGAGGTCATGGAATGCCTTATTATCCATTTATCTTCATCAACAGTTAAACAAGCCCTCACTGACAAGCCAATATAGCCCCTGAACCAAAATAATAGGAGCAAATGCCTACAAGGAAAACATCAAATAGTTTTAGTGATCATCTTAAAGGTAATCCTAGGACTCTAAGAGATAAGGCATGGACCTATACTTCGTTTTTCTTTGTTTGCAATACTCTCTCAAACAATAGATTTTGATGCAACTCTAATGTAACTCTGTACTTCCTGATTAATTCCTTTCAATCCTATCTTAGTAAGAGATGTCACCAAACTATCAAAAGGTCTGCATAAGATCATACTACCACTAAGATGTTCATCATATTGTGCTGACAGAACCTTCATTAACAGAAAAGACATAAATGTCACCGAATCTTTCACAAAATCAATTCTTTTTCAACACTAATAAAGAATCTTGTTGAAGAGATAAAGCATCCAAGCATACAAGAAAATAAAAAGAAACGCAAGCAACAAAGATCAATGAAGAGAAGTGCTCTAGAATCTCTAGCAAATACATAATAACAGTGAGCCATTGGTTAAATATACTTATGTGCGTAGAAGGGCTGCTAAGGATAGGTCTCCTGGGGTTGTATGTACTGGATGATCTTATGGGCTGAGTAGTCAGGATTATGGGCTGACACTGCTGTGAGATGGCCATTGGTACTTTGTCGTTTTATTTCCCAGTTTGTTAGAGGATTCTGTTAGGCAATGCTGAGTCATAGGAGAGTGTCAGAAATGACTCTAATAAAAAGAGAGAAAGAGAGATAGGAGAGGAGGGGGGAAATTGTTTGATTGTGGGAAGCTCCCAGGGATCTTCATCTTTCTATCAATACAATTGCCAACATTTCTCTCTTTTATTCTAATTGCTCTGTTGTTCCTAACATTGTGGTATCAGAGCAACCACAATCATGGCACCAAAATGGAGTGATGGATTAGATGAAAGACTAGGGGAGTTTCACGAGGAATGGACGCACGAGATCGGCCAAGTAAGGAATCTACTGGTGGGAAGGATAAAGACAGTTGAACAGACCTTGGGTGAGATGAGAGAGATGCTGGAACTCAGTTGTGATTGCTCTGAAGCATCAACTATGGGGGCTGAGAAACAAGAGGCCATAGAGGAGAATTTCCCCGGTCACTGGAAGCGTGGAAATTGAGACAACAGGAGGTGGAATCAGGCCTCAGAGCACAAGGCAGCTGGAGTTCCCCATGTTTGACGGTGGTGATCCGGATGGATGGGTTTTTAGGGCTAAGCAATTTTTCAATCTCAATCGTACCTTCAAGGCTGAGAAATTAGAGATGGCAGAGGTGGCAATGGAAGGCAGAGCATTAGCTTGGATCCAGTATATTGAAGACATCCGACAATTCTCTTCCTGGGTAAACTTGAAGAATCTTATCCTCACAAAGTTATGAGCCCACCATGAAGGATCCCTATGCAAGTATTTTTTGGCGCCCAAGCAAGAAGGAATTGTGGACGAGTATTGAGAGCTGTTCGAAATACTTGCCTCGCCATTCAAGCAATAAAACCACAGTTCGGTCGCAGTTGCGGTCACGGTGTCACGAACAATATTTTAAATGTCGCGGTATAATTTTTTTTATTTTTTTCCCAATAAGTATAGCAAATATTTGGAAATATCGGTAAAATATCGACAGATAGCCGATATATAGCCCATAAGTATGTGAAATTCTAAAACCGCATATCGCTAATTTTGCATATCGGCTAACCCAAAATTCAATAAATATCGGCCAATATTGCGTATCGGGACCAATATTTAATTGTATGTCGTCATTACAAGGAAGAGGTGCTCGAAAACACTCTTCCTAATAGGCTGAAGCCAAATGTCTAGGCCAAAGACAAACTCTTGAGGCCCAAGGACCTATTTGAGATTATGGAAGCGGTCCAATTAGTAGGGGAGAAAATCAGGCCACCTAGCCTATCATATTTGACATTCCTTAAGAAGATTTTGTTTAGCCTTAAGAAAGAAGATTTTGGTACATCAATTGCTCAAAGAGCCATTCAAAAAACCAACTAGAGTAATTACTCTTTCCATTAAATTCATATTGATTATCATATACTTCATATATTTACATAAACTAATAACAAATTGCATAATTCTAGCTCAATGGTGATCGCTCTATGGGGATTCTGCTCCGCAAAGTGCTACAACCTCTGCATCAAACTGTGAAAGAAATTGGAGCACTTTTAGTTTGATGCACACCAAGTCTTGAAATAGGTTGAAATACAAGAGATTAAACTTACTTGTCTATGTTCATTATAATATGAGGCTAAAGATAAGAAACTTTACAAGGAAAAGCCAAGCCGAACTGGAAAAAACATATAATCTAATTAATTTGGATTATATTTTCCATGAAAATGATCCTTTGAATCCTTGGCTAGAAGAATTAGAGGAACCTTTACTTGATGTCAGGGATAAAAATTATCAAACATCTTCATGAAATGGCTTAGAAGATGACGACAATGACATTAATGTTCAAGGTGAAAGCGGCTCTCAAGCACAAGAACTTGGAGAAGGTCTTTCAATCCACTCACAGGCTACTAATGAAGAAGGTAGCTTGTCTTAGCCGAGCGGCGATGATGACAACGATGGAAATAGAGGAGAAAATTATGAATATGGTAACATTGGTAGGGATGCTTCTATGGATTCTTCTCTTTATAGACGATCACATGAACAGAGTAGTTCTGCTTTTCAAGGAGATATTGACGATAGATCAATTCGTATTAGAAGAGGTCATGGAAGGACTAATGGTAGCCAACCAGGTCAAAGATTGCAACCTGATCACATCTCCAAAGTACATCTTCCTTTTGAACATAATCTTCCTGCATCCTTACATGGAGACTAACATTATTATGATAACTTCTAGCTCTAGTGGCTTGGAGAATAATGAATATCATGGATTGTCATTTAGGCAACCTCAGAATCCATATCTAGATTATCAATCTACCTCTAGCCATGATAATTATGGACACATTAAGATAACATTAGCACAACCACAATATCCATACTCAAATTATCACTTTCAGCCTCCAAGTTAAAATCCAAACCAAAAGTACCAGCCTACTATAATGACATCACAAGGTGAGAGTTTTACTTCAACTCATCATCAATTTTTTTTTGATAATTGATGTTACACCAGATAAGCACAAGACATACGAAAACTCTTATGATGTCGAGAAACTCCTATTAAGCACAAGTATAAAAGACATAAGAAAACCTCCTATGATGTCGAGAAACTCCTATGGTATCAGCGCTTGAATATTATGGATCACCTCCTCCGCTCGATATGGAAACTCTTTTCTGCCATTTTTGATCCAAAAACCGATTTGCATCTTTATAAGCATGATCATTCATCTTCTGCTCATTTCGACCTTTTCAAAAACTTTTCTGTTTCTGGACTCCCAAATCGTGCCCAAGATTGCAAAGAATACCGCTTGCCAAATCTCTCCTCTCAATCCTTTACAGGATGTTCCGAGCCAAGCTCTAGCATTGTCCGCCACTGACTCGGGTATCACCCAATAATACCCTATCCATTCGCAGATCTCGTACCATACCTTTCCTGTCAGAGCACAATGTAGGAAAAGGTGATTGATCGTCTCTTGCTCGACGTTTCACATAGGGCATACAGTTTCTTCCATATTGCTGATGTTCAACCTAACTAGTCTTTCCTTCGTGTTAAGCTTTTGTTGGACCGCGAACCAAGCTATTAATTTAACCCTTGGAGGTGCTATACTGCTCCACATTAACTTTTCCGCTTCAATGGACCTCTGATTGTCTGTAGAGTTCTGATAGTGCAACTGACAAACCGATCTCACTGAAAACATCCCAGACACCTCATGCTCCCAAACCACTGAATCATGTTCATCCTTCCTTAGGCCATATTGTTGGATCAGCTCCTACATCCGCTTCGCTCGATCTTCTTCCCATCCGAAGAGCTGCCTCCGCCATCTAAAGTACCAGACCCATCTCGAGCCCTCCCATACTCCCATCTCTGCCACCTTACTCTCCTGTTGCTCTGAAATGAAGAATAATCTAGGAAAGAGATTCCGCAAGGGGCCTTTTGTCGTCCAATCATCCTTCCAAAAACTGACTCTATTGCCTTCCCCAATAATGATCTTTAAACCTGCCCTCAGCATCGGGTTTCTTCGCCCTGTGCCAGCTATGTCTACCCATGGGGACCACCTTTTCCTTGAAAAGATAATCTCAAAAGATCCTACGCTTGCCTCGGAGTGAATAGATGAAATAACTCTTTTCCATGACGCACCTTCCACTGTACAGAATCTCCACCACCACCATTTAAACAGAAGAGCATTGTTTCTTAGCACTATATCGCCCACCCCTAATCCCCCAGCGTCCTTAGGCTTCTGGATCACACTCCATTTGACAAGCGGTATCCCCTTCCTGTCTCCTTTCCCAGTCCAGAAGAATCTTCTCTGAATGCTTATGATGTCCTTCACGACTCCCTTCAGTACTCTGAAAAGGCTCATATAATACGTTGGCAGACTGTTCAGAACGCTTTGATGAGGACTAGTCTTCCAGCTCTTGAGAGAACCCTTGCCTTCCACCCAGCTAACTTACATCTTATCCTGTCAATCACTGGTTTCCATGCTTCTTGCCTTCCTGTGTTGATGCCTAAGGGGAGACCAAGGTAGCTAATCGGGAGAGAGCCGACTTCGCATCCCATGATTTCTGCCGCCTCCTTCTCAACCTCCTTATCCACTCTCAGGCCAATAAGGACTGACTTGCTAAAATTGACTTGAAGGCCCGATAATAAATAGAAACAGTCAACCAAGCGCTTCCAATTTCTAATGTTTTCAGCCGAAGTGCCACAGAATATCATCGTGTCATCTGCAAACTGGAGGTGGGTGACTTCCACATTATCTCTTCCCACCTTGATTCCTTCTAGAAGACCGTTTTCCACACCACGTTTAATGAGCTAGTTGAATGCCTCTACAGCTAAGACAAATAGAAAAGGCGAGATGGGATCACCTTGTCTCAATCCCCTACCCATCTTAAACGGTGCTGAAGGTATCCCATTTACAAGGATTGAGGCTCTTGCTGTAGATATACATTCCTTCACCCATCCTCTGAACCTGGGACCAAAGCCCATAATACCCATCATCCTTTCCACAAACTCCCACTTCATGCTGTCATATGCCTTCTGAAAGTCCATCTTGATCATCAGTCCCCTCGACCTATTCTGACCCTTAGCCCATTGGACCACCTCATTTGCAACTAAAGCCCCGTCAACTATGCTCCTCCCTCCTATGAACGATGTTTGTGAATCACTCACCAGCTTGTCTACCACCTGTCTCAATCTAAGTGCAAGGATCTTTGCTATCACTTTGTAGATACAACCTACCAAGCTGATAGGTCGATACTGGCTAACTTCCTCAGCCTCGTCCACCTTGGGGATTAAAGTTATCAACGTCGTATTTAGTGCATCCGGGAGCCTACCTGACTGAAAAAACCCCAGAACTGACTTGGTAAATTCTTCCCCAACAACTCCCCACATCTTCCTTATGAACCCCATATGGTAACCATCGTACCCAGGCGCTTTCGAAGGTTCACAAGACCACACTGCTCTTCTGACATCCTCCCTACTAGGAATTGCTTCCAGCTCTATTCCTTCCTCTCTGGTGAGCCTCTGGAAACCCTCTGCTGAAAGGCACACTTCTGGTAAATCTTCTTGTCTGTAACTTCTTTGAAGTAATCTGTAATGACCTTTGTCAGCTCTGACTGCTCTTCAACTACCTTCCCTTTCTCCACTAATCTCTGGATGACTACCTTCTTCTTTCTAACTGCTGCAACTGTATGAAAGTATCGTGTGTTCTTGTCCCCCTCTTTGAATCCCCTAACCCTAGCCACCTACATCCAACATGCTTCCTTTCTTCTATGCCAGTTCCACAGTTGGGTATGCAGGGCTGCTTTCCTTGCTATTTTTACTTCATTGTTCAGAGCTTCCGACTCAGGTCCATCGATCTTCTTTACCTCTTCTTCAAGCTGATTGATTCTCGATTCAAAGTCTCCAAAAACCTCTTTATTCCACTTTCGAATTAGGCCTTTCATTTCCTTGAATCTACTCTGGCACGACCTCCCTTCTAAATTCGACCAGCACTCTCCAATGAAGCCATGGAACTTGGGATGAGTTAGCCACATATCCCAAGTCCTAAACGATCTCGGCCCAGCCTTCATAGAATTAATACTTAGCCTAATTGGATTATGATCCGACAGCGATCTGCCCAACCCGATGCAGTGGATATCCGGAATCTCTGTAACCCAAAAAGGGCTAATCAAAAAGCGATCCAGAAGGCTAGCTGATTCTGCTCTTTGCCAGGAGAACTTCAGGTTTGAAGGCTTTAAATCCACTAAGCCCAACTGATCGATCCAAGCATTAAAATCACGAACGCTGCTCTGGTCTACCCACCCTCCTTTACGTTCACTTGGGCTTCTAACCTCGTTGAAGTCCCCCATTACTATCAATGGTCTGCTGCATTGTTGCACCTCCTCCCACAGTTCCTCCCACAACGCTCTCCTCTCTCGTGGCTCTGATGGACCATAAACTAATATGATCCCACACTCCACCTTCCTGGGCCCCAACCTACCTTCCACCAGAATCCACCTCCTACCACTCCTGGATCTATTCACAACAAAGAACTGAGGGTCCCATCCTAGGATTAGGCCTCCACTTCTACCTACCGCTGCTGAATCTCGCCATTCAACCGACCCAGTTTTCAGACCCTATTAATCCACGCTTCCTCCAGAGAGGTATGTTTAGTTTCAACCAGTCCACAAATCCAGGGCTTCTCCTTTGTTATCAAGTTTTGGATGCTAGAGACTTTCCCTAGTGCACTAATCCCCCTTGCATTCCAACTAATTATAATCATTAATCACACTCCCTGCTACCCGATCCCCAAACCTCCTTTTATAGTTACCTCCTCCTAATCTTCCTTTGGCTTCTCCTCAAACCTACCAACTTCTCCACACACAGCCCTTCCTCCCTAGATGATAATCCAACCTTTCTCCCAAATTGCCATGTCTGTCTTGCCTCGTGTAAATCTTCCTCCTGTACTCTTCGTTCTTCTGTGGCCTGGGCACCCTCTGCCTCCTCCTGTGAGTATGTAACTCTAATCCCGAGGCCTCCAACTCCTCAAACCCTGGAGGAACATCTGCTTCTATCACTTCCAAATGTTCTGGAACCTGCTTTTCTCCCCTTTCGAAAGTTGCTCCCATACTCGATTGTGTGCCCTCGTTTTCTTCCTTCCTCCGCCCCTTTTCCTTCCAAATTTTTATTAAGCTCCTTTCTTCTTCTATATCATGATCAACTGAAGCAGACACCGTTTTTGAGGACTCTGCATCCTCCTCATTCCCTTCCTTTGCATGGAGACAAGAATTCTTTTTGGCCAATCCTCTTGCGTTTCCTTGCCTAAATTAATATCAACAGTTAGCTCCTCTATACTCATTTCTACACCCTCTCCATTTTTTCCAGCCCTTCCACTACTTAAACTTTCTTTTGCTTCTTTAGCTTCCTTCCCCAGCTCATTTGTTAGCACCGAATAGGGTAGCGGCCCTAGGAATCCCTGCTTCTTCTCTTTCTCGGCAGACAAGGTTATTGGGACCCTCATAGTCCTTATTAAAATCTCCTCCCTCCACTCAAACTGCTCCCCCGATATTGCTTCTCGACTTGCTTCCTTTTCCGTGTAATTTTTCTTGCCTTCAGATGTAGTGGACCGAGTCGTAGTATGTTTCTTCTTCTCTGTTACTTCCTTATTTAGCCCGGCCAATTTCTACTTCTCCATCTCCTCCTTTCCAGCGCATTGCTCCTCTTGCCACTCGCATGTGTCCTGCGTGCTTCTCAGGTTTTTGTCCCTTTTTCTCACGATACTGCCCACTCTCCTCTCTACTTCCACTCACGCCCGACGCGTTGCTTACAGCCTCATTTCTCCCTAACAGCCCTCGAGGTGTGCCTTCACCTGTCACCCTGTTACTCTCCTATTCCACTTCTTTGCTCACCCTTTCTTCCGTCTCCATCATCCCTGTCCTCTCGTACCCTGCGCCCTGCATGCCTGCAATACCAGGTACGCATGCGTTTCCCCCTTCTTCCCTTGGTCCGATGCTCGATCGGCGTCCACCTTCGTCGCCGGTCGATGATGTTTCCGACCACCCCTCCCTACTCTCTTTTCTTCTATTCTGCCATGGTATGTACCCTGGCCTATCTCCCTCGCCGCTACCTCCACCACAGCTTCTCCCACCTTAAGCTCCAGGATCTCCTGTATCTACTCCTTCCGATCTGTGTCAACAAGTACCATGGTTGTCTCCAAGGACAAACCATATTCTTCGACTTCATCCCAGCACACCCACCTTCCCCATGGTTCTGCAATAGCCCTCAAAACTTCCTCTTTCCACGCCACCACAGGTAGCCCGCTGATCTAAATCCACGTTCGCCGTTTGTTGCACGCCTCATCTTCTTGACCGTTCCTCACTATCGGGAATGTGTCCCTCAGCAGACTCCCTTCCTCTAACGCTTCCTCACAGTCCTCAAGAGATTCAAACGTAATAAGCAACTTGAATCTACCTAAATCACGTACCTTGGCTATACTCCTCCAGTCTTGCATGAGTTTCGGGATGGCGGTGTCCAGAATCATCGGTTGGAAAGATTCAACCACCACACTTTTACTTAGCCATTGTTGTGTTCCTTCATCCACCTGCACACGCACCCCCCGTCTATTTTCCTTCTGCAAGCTCCTCTCCTCGCTTTTGACCACCGCAGCAAACGATCGTCCGTCCCTTCTACCATCATGCCATCCACCTTGCTGCTGTACACGTCTCCACACTATTGGTCTCGTCTCTTTTCTCTGCTTGCCATGGTTCGGCAGTTTTCCTGTTTTCTCAAACAGTGCCCTGCGGACGTATAGACTTATGCCATGCAGCTTCATATGGCTGAATCTTCGCACCGCCTCCTTTGCTTCTCCTTCACTTCCATACCTTATGAAACCAAAGTGTAGGTTGGACAGTTTTCTTTCCTTCCTGCTGATAAACAGATCCCGCACTTTGCCTGCCTCCTCAAACAGTTCCTTCACCTCCTTCACTTGTATACCTTTTGCCAGATTATCCACAAACACCGTGAAGACTTGGCTGGGTTGTAACGGTTCGGCTCTCCACTCCTCTCTCTCTCCTCTTCAACCTAAGGATGACTCACCTTGTAGAAATGGTGTGGGCTTATGATAGTGTTGGAAGTTTTTATCTATTCACGTAAGATTCACTTGATTGTTGGCTGTGGCGAGGGTGAAGAGGGGGTTTTTGGACGTCTGCATGTTGAACTTCATCGCCGGGACACTCATAAGAGATGTTTACAATGACTATCGTACTTATTATGAGTCAAACCACTAAGACAACGATAGTTATGAGGATCCTCCACAGCATTCTGTTTGATGGTAGTCATTGTAAAATATTTTATATAATGTTTTATTGTAACAAATTTGTTGATTTTATTAACCCATTGTCATGTATTCATTGATTATACAAGTACCATGAGCACATTGTATTGTAATAATGTATTATCATTCACAAATTTCATATTTATCAATCAATAACCTGTTTTATTATTCAATGTAAGGCAAATGTAATGTCATAAATGCACTTTTACATATAACTTGTCATTTAAATGCTTCTAACATACTTTTGGACACTAGTTTACCGAATTTTTCAATTTAAATAAAACATAAAAAGAGATAGAGACATTGTGAAAAAATAACTGTGACATATAATTTATTGTCCGAGACACTCCGGTACCGCTACACCGCACGCGACCACAATATTTTTGCATGATTGGTACTTTGCCATTTTATTTCCCAGTTTGTTAGAGGATTCTGTTAGGCAATGCTGAGTCATAGGAGAGAGTCACAAGTACGATTGTAATGAAAAGAGAGAAAGAGAGAGAGGAGAGGAGGGTGGAAAATTGTTCAGTTGTGGGAGGCGCCCAGGACCTTGAATCCCTGGTTTATCTTCATCTTTTCTACGATTGCCAACATTTCTCTCTGTCAATCTGTTATCACTCTTTTATTCTAATTGCTCAGCTGTTCCTAACACAGTGATGTGATGCCTCAAAAATCTCAATATAGATAAGAATAACAAGGCTAAAAGATTCACTCTAAGCCAAAAAAAATATCTGCACGCAGAGTCTCCAATTCACTCAACCCAAATGCACCATAAGGTTATGACATTGAGAGCCCGCTGCAACAACTTCCCACCAGAAATCCCTAAAATACTGTGAGGGTAGGTAGCAAGAATTGGGGGATGACATATCCAATCAACTACAAAAATTTACATATAGCTCCAGTATACACTAAGCAGATTTATGATGGTCTCCCCAGGCTGGCAAGAAATCATGCAGGAAAACAAAATGAAAAGATTTTAAGTAGCACTGAATTAGGCAAAATTTCAACATTTAAGTATCAACAAAATTAGGCTTTCCTACCACCATCATAAATACTTTCTATGTAAGACTGACTAAGTATCTACGAAGTGTATAGCATCAACAGAGGAACACAGATCACATTTCGCCAAAAAGTAGACAGCACCACCTCATGCTTTTTAAGGAACAATTTCAACAGGCTTTCCTCATTCTCAAAGGTTCAACATTTGTTATTACATATGGACTAGAAAAGAGAAATGACTATAATCGCCAAAAAATTATTCCTCAGCAAAAGGCTTGCCAAAGCAAGGAGCCAACTGTTGCTAAAGCAAAGCACAATAAAATGAAATGACATCATCTTTTCCATAATATCATCATTCCAATAATCAGAAACCTTTTACATGTAATTCCAACTTAGGGAACAGGAGTTATAGCAAAAACCTGTAACATCCATGCAGAGAAGAAATCAATAAGCCCAATTGAGAATAGTGACAAGATCTGTAATAGGACTACCCACCTGAAGCAGGGGAATAGCACCCAACAAAACATCTAAAGTTTGAAGGTGGTACTCATCAGGAAAGACTTGAATTATGCAATCCATCAAATAACATTGTGCAATCTCATCTTTACAGTTCACAACCTGGTACCAATTATCCCCATGGTCACATCAATAATGAACATATTAAAACAAAAAACTATAAAACCAATAAATAGCAGAGGAAGCAGCCACGATCAAACCTGCTCCAACACTCTAGGAAGAACTGTTACTCTGTACAGGTCAAGATCAACACCTTCTATCTGACTGAGGACATGCAAGTTCTTCCCTACCTGCGAATGAACATGAGGAACAAAGCAACAATCTTAAAAGCATGCTCTAAGATATGCCCATCAGCTGCAATGATATGAACCAGTGCCAAGATAACCATATTACAAGGTCACGAAGCTCGCTCCGTTCTTTTTCCCTTTTCTCCTTCTCCCGAGCAGTTCCCTGCAGACGAGAAAGCCCGATTGCAAGCCTCAACTCAGGATCAGCAAAGAGTATGAATCATTGACAATCATTATAACCTGCATGGTCACAAATGCCTTCATGACTAATATTTAGCTTCACAACATGCAAGGACCCTGAGAAAACCCAATGGAACAGCAGTTGGAATACATCTGCCTAGTCATCTAACATGATTAAGGAAAATCCTGAATTTCTCAACTTCATCTCAGGTTGTATTTTACAGGACAGGTGATGTAAGGTTTTACACTAACATTTAAAAGTGTGCATGGACGATGATGTTGACAGAAATTGTCAAGTTGCCCCATGACCACAAATTGCCTTTGCAACAGCACAAGATGTAAATCAATCAGAAGTAATATCAGACAATGATACAAAATGCTTTAACATTATAAATTTATAACAGTTTTCAAAAGTGTTCTTAATCACAGAATATAACATCCTTCACAATGAAGAAAATCACCGCATCAAAACTGCGTAAGTGAGCCCATAAGGAGTCGCTTATTTATGGTTTCCCTTGACAAGTAGTATTGCAAATTCATTAAAAATAGAGAGGGAAAAGGGGGGAGGGGGAGGGGGGAAGAAGTAAAGAGCTCCATCCTCTCATCTAATAGCTTCATTCTTTGACATAAGCAATGTTCACTCATCATTATACGCTTCGTTTTAAAATGAGTGGGAACATATAAGTTCAACAGGCCAACCCTCATACTTTTGGAACTAAGATTGACTCTGGATATTTCACGCCAATCTACGATCCAGAACAATGTGCAACAATGATAGGAAACAAAAGAAACAGAGAGCAACCAACCTGGTGCTGCATTCGAACCCACAGCTTATTCATCTCTGTGAAATTTTGAAGCACAAACTCTACAGCATCCATGAAAGTATCAGCATCCCTGCAGAAGGCAATGTAAAATCTCAATTAGTTAACCATTACAAACCCAGGAAACAGCGGGCATAAGATTCCATATAACAAAGATCCCTTAGAGAAATCACAGATTGATTTTGCCTGGATTGGTTTAACTGCTCCAAAGGGACTAGGTCAGAAAATACAAATGTAGAAATTACTTCCATAATTGGATCTTCTTACAACTATAAAACATTCCTACAACTCATCTAATCAATTACAGTTATACTTTTTACATAAAGCAAAAATGCCCTGAACACAAAGAATTACTAGGCTCCCTTACCCTTCATACTCTGAACCAATATCAGGCAACTTATCCCTGCTGATTTGAGACAGGTAACTCCTTAAGAAGAGTCCTCGGAGAGGATGCTGAATACCACGGCACATCTCAACAAGGTCTTTTAGGATATCCTTAGTAGGGGCCTCCTTCGAGTTTATGTACACAGATCCCGCTGTACAAAGAAGATACCTGAAAAAGTAGGCAATTAAAATGCTGAGCAGAACAAATTCTCAGCCTCAAGTTACAAATTTTGAACTTCCTGAAAACTAAAGAGCCAGTGGACATAATCAAGTTATACTGTTATAGAGCAGAGTCTAGCAATCAGAAGATATCCATTGTTGAATGAATTGTTTAATCTTCATGATAGTAGACAAAAAATATATCAAGAAAGTGGCACAAAAAGGATGCCATCATCTGCTTTTGCATTTTTCTTTCCCAAATGCTTGTCTCATTTTCCTCAGGATCTCAGAAAAAGTAGACTTAATTATATACTTACCAATTTGCCTGATAAATATAATGAAGTTTGTTCTTACTGATGCATACATACCCATTTTACAAAGGTTTTCCAATGCCTCGGAGACTATCACTCTCTTCTGGAAATTCATTATCAAATGATTTCACCAGTTGGGCAAGGTCAATAAAATGCTTACCAATACTATACTGGTAAAATATCCCAATCAAGCATTGATTCTCGTGATTTTTTGAATTTTGGCATGGTTTGAATCAATTATGCAAAGGTGTAGTCTAGGGTTTTGGTGCTTCTAAGAATGTAAAAGGTGTGCTGGACATTCCAGCAATGATTTACATATTTCTCAACAATAGTCTACATGACCTAGTTTACCTTCCGCAAGAGATCAATTTTCTTAGCATCTCATAATGAGAGTCAGCAATAATTCAAATTATGTAGTGGATGATTGATGCTTATTGATACGACTACCTATATCAAGTCAACAAGATACACCTTTTTCAGAAATCCATCCTTAGAGAACATGTGTTTGGCTTGGATTAATATAGAGACGGGTGACCTTTTAGGCCTCATGTTGATCTCTAGGTCAGTCGTCAATCCCAATGCTCCAAAGTAATAACAACCGGTGTGGGAACCAAGGTGTTATAGAGTCCACACTAGGACAATTTTGGGAGACTTCAGATAGATTGCAAATCTTACTTAAAATTGTTCACCTAATCATAATAACAATAAGTAAGATTGAATGTAACCCCTCCCACTCCCACCCTTACCCCTCTCAAATATCTATCCATCAATACAAACATACATACATACATACATATATATATGCCAAAATTACAATTGGAACCAAACAAAGTACGAACAAAAATTGAGAAATGTGTTACAGAAATCAAGAACACAAATTTGTGGTTCGGTTAATCCACCTACATCCACTAACAAGAAGAATTGGATTCAATCTTATTACGTACGAGGGATTAATTCAAATCAAATCAGGTACAGATTGGAGTGTGTACTAGTTGATCTCTTTGTACTTTATTTCAAACCGAAGACAATATAAAACATGCATAGGAAGAAGACAAGAGGTTACCCAATTAACTAAGCCAAAAAACACATACAAACTAAAAAACTAGGAGCATCTAGTGTTTATTTTGTATGCTCTCATACTGTACCAAAAGTGCAGGAATAAAAAAAATCCAAAAAAAAAATGAGGCATGTTCATAAGCACAGGACCCCATGCTTTTTCCCACCAATTTTGTATAGTGCCTCCCCCAATGGTACCCAATCCTTCAGTATTTCATTTTCATAAAAAATGCTTCCATAGTAGCACTAACTCACAGCAAAAAGTCAATAATTCCACATTAGACTTGAATTATCTCAAACATAAACAACATAAAAGACACAATCTATAAACACACAAAAAAAAATATCTCTCCAAATAGAGCTCCCAAGCTCATCTAGCAACAAGGCCCACCAACTTTGTACAATACACAAACTTAGCTAATGACAGAGGATTCGTAAACATGTAAATTTTCATTTGTATCAATGTTCTTCAAAATCGCTTCATCTTGGCAACAACACCACAAATAAAATGATACTTCACTTTATTGAGCTTTGTCCACTTATGATAAGCATTTTGATTTTGTGCAAGATGAATCACACTCTAGTTGTCACAATAAACTACCACATAATCATAAAAGATGTGAGTTCATGAACTAACCCGTTAACCATTTAGCTTACTTAAAGGCTTTTGTCATGGTCATGTACATCATTGTCACTTCTTATCAATATGCTAGCTAACTTATTAGCATACTGTCAAGACAAAAAACATAACCAACCTTACTCCATAATCAGAATAACAAAAGCCAATAAGCCTAGCAATTGTTCTGAGTATCTATTTAAAAGCATCCTGATAGGTACTGGAGGTAGATTAAGTAAAAAATAGATTGAGTTTACTAAAAGTAGTGAGATTACAAAAATATTTAGGTTTTCGAGGGTCTGATCTCTCCCAATTCTGGGTATTTGAGAGCCTGGACTCTCCCAAAACTCCCCACTGATTTTCCTCCCCTACTCCTTATCCCTCCACCTTCTATTTATAATATTAATTAGAAGATTCTAGACTAAGAAAATACTTAACAGACTCTTAACAAACTGACTCATAACTAACTACACTAATATGGCTTAACTACAGTAAAATTATTTATCCTAATAGCCTAACATTACTCCCCTCCCCAACTTACCTTGTCCTCAAAGTGAGGAAAATGATACTCGAAAAAAAACAAAAAAAAAACCCGTAGTCCTAAAAGAGACATAAAGCCCAAAAGAAATAGAAAAAATAAAATAAAGGGGGAACCCTTTTTTAATAACAGAAGCCAAACAGTGCACTACTGGGTGACTTTCCACTTTCCGCATTTCTTAAATAATTAATGACCCTTTTCTCACTTCTCCTTTTTCTTTTCGCTGTGTTCCCAAACTACAAGGTGTCAAAATCGACAGTTTCTCCATGTCTTACCAAGGAGGCAAGTATCAACAATATATCCAATAAAAGTCATATAATGCCCCATATCTCAATTGAAAACCCATATTACCTTCTCTCTCTTGTATAGCAGAACCTCTCTATGTAATTTTTTTAGCATCATTATCCCTGCATAAAACCAGCTGAAATTTTCAACAATAAATCGTTGCATAGCATTAGGTACCTCCTCAAGCAATAAAGCGCCTCCTCCTTTCCTTTTTTTTCCTTTTTTTTTGCCAAATCGAAGGTCGCCTGAGTCTCTGACAGCTCCCGTCGAGCTTGCTAGGATGATTTGAGTTACTATCAATCTCGTTGGTGAAAGGTTGCTCAATTTGGGACGATATTTGTTGCAAAGTTCATCGTCCATAAGCCACCTATCAATGCTTGATCCCAACCCAGTGCCATTGCTTACAGATCTAACCAGTAGATGGACAATCAAAACTCGTTTGGAGCTTGCAAGGCCCTCTGTCTTATTTGTTGCTAGAATAGTGTTGTTTGAAGCTTGCTGGTGGAATTGGAAATATCGAAGACCTATTTGATGATGTTGCTGGGGCCTTCGTTTGGAGTTCTTGCTGCCAGATTTTGCCCGATTTGGTGATCTCAACTTACGTCCATGGCTAGCCAATAGAATCAACTTCTCTTCAGCCGTTATCAAGTTTATAATCAAAGTAAAACTAGACTTGGTGCTGGTAAGTGCAATTCCTAGCTGCAACTTATCTTCCGCCAGCACTAGTGATTTATCATCCTCTAGTGCTGATGAGTTTTCTCCAGGTGCATCTTTGGATCTCTGTCCTTTGATTCCCCGCTTACCTATCTGGATGTCCTACATCGATAGCATCAAATGAGGAATTGGAGCTTTGACAGGGATTGCAAATGTTCCACCTCTGCTTAACCTTCCCCTTCTTTGGTTCTCTGTAGTTATGAGTCGATGGTATGCCTGCTTCCGTTGTCTTCTATAGTTCCTGGGGAGGACGAACAATTGAAGCTTGTTTGGGGCCTACAAACTTCACCAACCTGTTCTCTACAGTCATAACCACCGTAAACATTGTTGATGAGAAGTCTAGCTTCATCATGACTTCATCCTTTCGTTTAAGTAATTCTTCATCATTCTTCTTCCTCTTGTCTTCCCCTCTCGGTGGTGGTTCAATGCCTCTTGCTACAAAAACTTGATCCATCAGCTGATTTATGCGTTCCATCATATTAAGCATACAATCAATAAATCTATCCGTTGATGAATTTTCCATGGTTAACCAAGATCGAAGAGCTCTAATACCAATTGATAGGTACCGAAGGTAGATTAAGTAGAAAATAGATTGAATTTACTATAAGTAGTGAGATTACAAAGATATTCAGGTTTTCAAGAGCCTAATCTCTTCCAATTCCAGGTATTCGAGAGCTTGGACTCTCCGAAAACTCCCCACTGATTTTCCTCCCCCACTCCTTATCCCTCCACCCTCTATTTATATTATTAATTAGACGAGTCTAGACTAAGAAAATTCTTAACAGACTCTTAACAAACTGACTCATAACTAACTAAAACAATGACTTAAATAGGGTAAAATTATTCATACTAATAACCTAACACATCCCAATGCCCCTTTTTGGGACATGAAATAAATCTAGTACATACCAAAACATACATTATGCTACCTACTATAAGGAGCTATCATCATGTAGTGTTCCTCTTCAATAGTCTTCGAGACAAGTCAGCTAAAGGTCATAAATGACAAACCAAAGGAGTGGCCATGGGCTTTGTATTTTGCATACTAAAACGCTCTAACACCTTTCCAATGTACCAATTCTGAATTAGGTCCATCCCTATGTATCTCCATCTCGAATATCTTTCTTGCATTACCAAGGTCTTTCATCTCAAACTCACTATTCAACAGTATCTTCAACTTCTCAATCTCTAACTTGGTTTTAGATGCAATGAGCATGCAACAAATAGACGAAGGAACTACTAAACAACTTTCAAAGATATACACAATTGTCATATAGACTACACAAATATACATGAGAAGCCATGAATGAGTTAAAGCGCTTATACCATAATCTCAAAGAATGCTTCAACCCATATAAAGATTTATTTAAGAAACACACTTAGTCTTTCTTTCCTTCTAATCAAAAACCTTAGGTTTTTACATATAAATTTCTTTTTTAAGTTGCTCCAACTCTAAGTCTTCATGAGCCACCAAAGCAAGCAAGACTCGAATAGTGTTATCAATAATGGGAGAGAACATTCATGAAAATCTATGCCTAACTGAGCATTGAGCTACGGCCCTTGTAGCATGGATCAATAAAGCCTTGAGTGCCCCTTCTTCTTGAATACCCATTTGCACCAAATAATTTTCTTTCCTCATGATGCATCAACCAATACCTATGTTCTATCTGTTCCATAGCAGCTAACCATTTCATTGTAAGTCTTGGAATCATCAACCACCTCCTAACTAGCAACAAAGCATAAGACATAATCATAATTTGCACACCTTTAAAGTGGTTTAATTAGTCTTCTTAGCCTATCTCTACCAATGGAGAGCATAGTGAGGTTGAGCTTATGGCACATCAATATTCTTAATTTGAGGAGGTGGATCTTTTTTGTGTACCCTGTGTGAACCTAAATCACTAGGAACAACAATCTCCTTTCTAGGAACTAGCATAGCTGACATAATTACCTTCTTAAATATAAAATCCCCAAGCCAATATCCCTTAACACCCGACCCAAAGTCTAAGAAAATGCACTTTTTGCCATTATGGTCCAGCCTCCCATCAGTAACGTAAATGTAAGCGGGACAACCATAGATTCTCAAAACTAAATAATTAGAAGATCTTCCATGCTATATCTCTTTCAAAATCTTCAAGTTAAGGGATGAATGGGGAGCCCTATTAACCAAACGACATGTCATACCAATAGCTTCTACCCAACCAGTATTTAAAAGCATGCACCGAGCTCTCTCAATAAGGGTCTTGTTAATACGCTCAACTACACCATGTTGATACGTTCAACTAAACCATTTGTTGAGGCCTACAAGCACACGTGTGATGTCGAACAATACCATTCTTCACAGAATACCTATTTAACATACTCCAGACATTATCAGCTATTAGTTTATTTCTCAATCATAGTTTTCCAATCCAAAAATGCATCAAAATATCATTATTATGCTTGAGAAAACATATCCATACCTCCCTCGAAAGATCATCTATGAATGTCAACAAATATCTAGCCCCATTACTTGAAGCAATAATCCCTGTACGTCTTATTGAACATAATCCTAGGCCCTTAGCTGCTATGAACCGTTGTGCTGAAACAGATTATTTTGTATTTACCATAAATAAAATGCTCACAAAACTCTAACTCGCTCACCTCCTATCCATATAGTAGTCTTCTTTCGCTGAAGGGTACCATATCTATCTCTCCCATAAGTCCAAGCCTCATACACTATGACCCACATCTTTGTTGACAAAATGACTATAGGACTAGTAAATGTAATCATACTACCCTACAAAACATACAAATTGCCAATCTTCTTCCCATTCACTAAGACCATAGCATCTTTGCAAATCCTCATCATTACACCTTCACCTGAAAACTTCCATTTGAATCTAGGGTGCCCGAGGAGATAAGATTCTTCTTTAAATGCCAAACATTTGACAACATTCAAATCACACCATCATACACCTTGATCCTCATAGATGACACTATTTTTCATTAGCAACTTTCTACTATCAAAGGACTCAGGTGAAAAGAAATCTTATAAGGACTCGTGAGAATAACATAAAACCTTGCTTCAGCAGAATTCTTTTTATCCATTGCAATGACTTAGTCCTGTCATCAATCAAAACATCAAAATCCTCACCCACACTAGCAAAAACTTAATTATTTTTACCATTCTCATGTTTTGAGTCATGTTGGGACTTCTTATGCTTCCAACACTCAAATTTTATGTGCTTCTTCTAACGACAGTAATTGCAATTCTTATTCCTATTCAGTCTACACTTTCAAAAGTTTTAACCCACACGACCAAACCATCACAATATACAATGATGTTTCATGAAAGTGCTTATATGACGGTGGTAATAAACAAAGCAATGTAATAGTTGAATCCGCATCATCAACCACCACATCAATATTCTGCAAATTCATGATAATTGGAAAAAAAAATTGTGGCAGGACCTATTTTAGAATCCTTTAGTTTTATCTTGCTGGTTGTGAGCTGTCTTGCTGGTATACATATTAGGTTATGGCAAAATTAGATGTGGGTAGAATGCCTCTGGTTATACGTTGATTGTCCTACTCAAGGAGTTTATCAATGACTGAAGTATATGAGCTTTCTATGTATGATCGTCACAAATTAAACTATAATGAAATTGCTTTGGGTCTTTTACCAATATCAATTTGATTATACAATTTGGAAAATTTTAAATTTGCCTAAAATAGAAAATAACAGAAAAATCATTTGATTCAAGAAATAATCCCAATTGCTAACATTTTCTCTCCAGTTGGTAGCTTGGCGGACAAAAGCTGGAATATTATGATACATATAATAATAAGAATTAATGATAGAGCTGAAGAGTTCATGTGTGACAGATTTTGCTTCTCACTTGGTCTTCCATTTTTCCAAGGGGCTAGCATTGCACTCTCTGGTTCTCTCATGAAACTCAAGTAGAAAGGTATACAGCCACAGTCAATGTTGAAAACTAGTTCACCATTTATTTGAAATCCAAAAAAAAATATAAATAGTTAAATAAATGCAGCCTCACTAGGATTTAGTTATGCTTGTATAGCGTCATGGCATAGAACTTCCTGCTCTTGCTGCCAAGCAATTGAATCATAGTGACTAAGATAAGACTACCTCCAATTCATAGTAAGTGTAATTTACTAATTTTAGCAAGTTTATTTTTAATCAAAATAAGCGTCATTTTAAGATTTCCATGTCAAAAATTGATTACACAATCTAATCTACCCTCTATCATCATTGAATGCATATATCTAGGTTTTTGTATTCCTGAAACTCTATCATTAAATATTCAAAAAATAATAGGATATATTTGTCATTTGGTTTTAATTCTTAACTTGTGTGCATGAAGCTAAAATGATACTTATTATAAAAAGACTAGCTTCTATGAGAGGGTAGAAACAAAATTTCTTTAAAGCATAAAGGTGTTTCATAACCTTCCTGTAGGATATTAAATAAATAAATTTAATCAATTGCCCAATGAATCGTAGTCCAGACTAAGGCTCTATTCTAAAACCAGTATCATAACAGGTGCTGTTTGCAACACAAGGCACAAAAACCTTCCAAATGAATAGTGAAGGGCCATCCTTGTGATTTATTTAACAGCTTGTCTGGTATCAATTCTCATATAAATGGAAATAGAAATCTATTTCTAGTTTACAAAAACTATATTCCTATCTCTATTTCTCTTGTGTGAAATACAATGCAAAACCAAGAAATGTACTTCTGGTAATGATAGTATAAACAACGCTGGAATAATATAAAAATCAAGAATCAAATATACAAATAAGAAGCGTATTTTGGAATGATAATATTAGAAGTAATAATAGAAATAAAAGAACCTGCTGCTGAGTTAGTTCATCAAATCACGTGTTTTATTCTATAAATCTTACCAAAATACAAAAGATTTCTATGTGCCTACTTTTTGGAGAATAGATTTTTAATTCTTGCAACTTACTTTGTTTCACACATGAAATGTCTTGAAAAGATAGTAATAGAGTTCTATTTCTCATTACTTTATTACTTATTCCATACAAGTGGGAAGAGTCTCTGCATGTATAATAATACATACATGAAACTTGGGCAGCTTATTTATTCATGTATGTTATCTTAAAATCTTAAGCAGTCAGCCTATATTTGTTGCATATATGATGTTATCATATTCTGCAGTGTAGAGTGCTAATTTGAAGTTCAAGTTAGAGACCGTTGATTTCTAGAATTAATCCTCGTCAAGGATTGGCATGTCTGCAGCATGTCCTCCAAGTCATGGTTGAACAATGAGATCTTGTTTGCAAGTTCATGCTTTTGTTTAGTGTAGCATGCTGCACTTCTGCCTTAAGGTACTATGACAATGCAGAGTTTACTAAGATAAGCCAGGCATGATGCCATAATTGATCTACCTCTTTTCCTAGTTCCTACTATGTTGCCATTTATCTTCACGTCCAACTGACGCAGACACCCTAAAGAGCATCCATAATTTCTGATTATGAACTCAAAACAATTTTGCAAAGTAAATCATTTACTGAATGCATTCCTGACTTTTTTATCATACGTGATGTTTGGAAGAATTTAAAAAGCACAATAATAAATGATTTGCATCCCATACAAACAAGTAAAAGACAAACCGATAAACAACAAATATCAGATCAACTATGATTAGATAGGACAAAATTATTGAGCTGGAAAAGAGGGCTGATATTCGCAAAAAGAAAGAAACATGACTCGCTGATACATCTTTGAGTCCACCCCCCCCCCCCTCTCCGGCGGAATAACAAGGATGTAAAAAGACAAAAGGAGTTAAAAGAAATGGTTGAGAAACTTTAAATACTAAGGCGCATCAGCAGGATGAAATTTTCAGTTACCTAAGCTGCAGGCTATGCCACTTTTAAAGATCTATAAGTGGATATATTGAGCATCGACTTTAAGTATAAAGGTAACGAAGCAAGATTTGAAAGAGATAGATATAAAAAAAACACTATCACTTTCAGCACTCAAAACATAACGAAGAAGGCGAAAAATCGAAGAATTCAGTACACATACAATCGAGGCAGGATGTTGCCAGCATGCTGTACAAGCTCGTAAAGATCGATAATAGAACACCCCCGCCGAGCCTCTTCCCCGAAGAACAGCTCCAGACTCCTCAGCTCATCAAACGCCCGCATGTCTGGTATTTGATCAGAAACAAAAAATAGTCCTCATTTCACCAACTTAGAATACGAAAATAAGATCAAAATAGATACCACAACCTACAACTCACATAGTTCATAGTACTTGTGAGGGGAGAGCCTCGGAGTGCGAAGTTCAGAAAGCATTTGAGCTGAATACTTTAATGCATCTTTAAGATTGTTAGAATCCTAACAGTGCGAAGATAATTGGATTAATATTAGTAAAATTAGGATTTGTTGTGACAGGACAGGACTAAAAGGTAATCGGAATTGTGTGATCTAGGGAGGAGGCACTAATTACCAGAGCGCGATGCATGTAGAAGGCATTCTGTTGGAGGCCTGCAATCGCGGCCGCCAGCCATTTCTCTTCGTCTTCAACTACTTTCTGCGTCATCGTCTTCTTGTCTCTTCGCTCCAATGTTCGATGGCCCCAAGAGGCTTGTTTCTGGTTTGACCCGTCCCTTGTGTTTTTCTCGGGAGTAACCGCTAGTCCGTGAGTCTATTATCTTCTTGCCTCTTCGGATCTTTTGTTTGTCCCAGGTTAAAAAGGTGAATTAATTATATTATTTTATTTTATTACAAAATGTATTTTATTGATTGAAGTTAAAATTATGCTTTTCTTCATTTGATTAATTTTATTTTTATTAATTTTTTATTTAAAAAATATTTAAGGTGAATGTAAAAATATAAATAAATAATATTTATTTACCTTAATTCAAACAAAAAATTTAAAATATTTATCTCAATTAACTTAAGTTAGTATTTTAAAATATTCACTCCAATTTACCTCAATTTCTTTTACTTATAATTATTTTTAATATTTGTCATCACCCTTTCACTTTGGTCTAAACATTCTATTTGAGAAAGGATCTTCCTCGATCATTTGTGGTCTATTAAACCCTATTGTTTTCATTTAATTTTATGAGCATAAATTCTGCTTACTTATCATAGTGATTATTGTGATTTCATTTGGATAGTATGTCATGTGTTTTAAATAATTTTATTCAAATATTATTTTTTTATTTTTTATTTTATTTGAGTATTGACTTATTAATATTTTTAATTTTATATAACTAAAATAATAAATTTTCTAATTTTAAATATTTTTTAATCTCTTTTAGAGTTTTCTAGATTTTTTTTTAACAATTTTATTTTTTTTAAATAGAAAATTCCAAAGAAAATAAAATAGTATATTTTTTAATTCATATTTTAAAAAATATTTAGTATTTAAAAAACTATCATTTGAGTCATAAAAAACTAAAAATATTAATAAATAGTATTAAAGTAAAATACAAAAAGTAAACACATGGTACCTAAATTAGATTATTTGAAATGCATAATGCCTAGATGAAATTAGGTCAAATAGTATGGTATCTAAGAGGAATTTATCCATTTTATTTCCTTCACTTTTCTCATATTTTTTTCTAGTAAAGTAAAATATATCAAGCATAATCAAAGTTTACAAACTAATAAGCTGAAAGTCTCATAATATTGTTAGTGACTATATTTTTCAAACACTTAGAAGAAATATAAAAAATATGAAATTCAAAAATAAAATTGTAATACACTGAATTTTAGCTAACTTTAATTATGAGTAATTAATATCGTAACCTAATTCTAACTTTAAAAAAAACTATTTTTCTATCTTATCCTAACTATAATACCCCTAAAATTTTAGTTAACCCTAACATCGAGTAATTAATATCATAGCCTAATTCTAATACTGGAAATTTAATATTTCTATCTTACCTTGACTCCCTACTCCTAAATTCTAACCTAACCCTAAGTTTATTTCGGGTTATTAATATCATTTCTAACTTAAATCTAATCATGAATATTTGTTTAACTTAATTATCCTAACACTAATATAAACACACACCTTTTCTTTTCCCTTTTTCTTACCTCCTCCTTTCCTGGTTTATTTTATTGTAACTCCACCTCGACTGATCCTTACCTTTCTCTTCTCTTAACTCCTTCCTGCGAGCATGTCTACCCTTGTTAAGTCTATCCCCGTCAACTCACCCTTCCTCATTTCCAGGGTCGAGGTTGAATTTTGTTGCTCGATCACCTCACCTATCCCTTTTCCTACGTACATATGCATATATTAGGCGCATTTAATGCCTGCACCTACCCCCTTTTCCCCTTTGTTTGTCTATCAAAACATTTCATGCCAAACATGATCTTCCCCCTCCTTCCTTTCCCCTCCTTACCATCGTAAAAATCACCGCGAAAGCCCCACCGACGAGGCAAACTGAAGCAACCACACCCCCACCTATAGCCCTTGTTGTTTCTCCCTCACCACCACCACCAGGCAAAGCCACCACAACCTACCCCTAACAACTAGCCAAACCCACCAGTGCTCCCCCTTCAGCATCCTGTGCCACAACTCCTTTTCTTTTCCTTCCTTAGTTGTAGCTGTAATACCCAAAAAATTTAAAACCTATAATTTAATAAATAAGTAAATAACCCTCATTTGGGATAATTTAATTTGTAAATTTATTTAATGGATTTTCAGGTGTATAAAAATAGATATGAATATTTGATAAATTAAAATAAATATTTTGTTATTTTATCATACTTATTATATTTAAATGATTTTTAAAGTAATATTTTACTAAAATTACCCTCTTAAACTAATATCTTAAATTTTAAAAAAATCAAATTATTAAATTAATTTACCTATCTAAATAATCAAATACTCTTATTTCAAAATTTATTATATTTTTCCTTTTTCCTTTTCTCTTTTTCCTTTTTCCTTTTTTCCTTTTTCTTCCTTTTTCTTTTCCTCATTTTTCCTTTTCTTCTTTCTTCCTCTTCGGGTCGCCCGACCTACCTTCCTCTGTGCTGGTCCACTAGCCCTCTTCCTTCTCTCCCCTTCTCCCTACGTCGTTTCCCCATCCCATCTCCCCCTTATTTTTATTTTCCTTCCCCCCTCCCCCCCCAATTGGGCCAACCTAACTTCTTCTTTTCCCTCTCCCTCATGCGCATGGGTCGGACTCCTTCCTTTCTCCCCCGCTCGGCCAGCCTGCCCTTTCTTTCTTTCTTTTCTTCTTCTTCATTTTTCTCGTTCCTTCTTCTTCGACCGTCGAAGCTTGCACACCATGCCTGCAATTTGCCCCTACCACCAACTCCCCAGCAACCTGCCATTGCAACATGCAACCCTACTATCTCTCCCCGTCCCTTTCCTTCCATTTTTGGCCACACAAGCCCTACAACCCTCCCCCGTGTTTCTTCCCTTTCCTTCTCCTTCTTCCTGCAACCCACCACCCTACCACCTGCAACCGCAGCCACCTAACCCGGCCACGCCTGCCTCCCTTCCCTCTTCCTTTTCTTCTCCTTATCTTCCCCTTCTCTACCCATTTTTTGACCTCCCTCGACCTCCCTACAGAGCCCTCCTTTTTCTTCCCTTCCTTCTTCTCCCATCTCCCCTATTTTGTGTCACCACCCAACAACCACAGTTGTTGCTGCCCAACCAACCACCACAACCACCTCCTAGTACCCCTTGCTACCTCCTTACACCACCAAGCTACCACCACACGCCCCTACAACCACCTCCCTTCTTCTTTTGTTTTCTTTCCCCCTTCTCGGCCTCCCCCTTACACTACCACCGTGTGCCGCAATTATTCCGCCTCCACAGCCACTCATCAACTCCCCGGAATGTCCCCTACCACCACCCTTCCTCCCCTTGGCCGACATTCCCCCTGCAACCCCTCCTTCTACTCTTCCTTTCCCTTCCTTCTTCTCCTCCATCCAACATTGCTCCCATCTTTCCAGCCCTGCAGCTGCTGCCTCCGCCACCCTAAGCCACAAACCTTCAACCCCCGACCACCACCTACACCCTTACTCCCTCCTTACACCCATCCACCCCTCACTCCCCTCCACAAGCCCTCAACTGATCCTTAAAACCCTCACCCGAACCAACCCCCTCCCTCTTTCTTCCATCCTACTTCGACCATCACAACCCCCTTTTTTGTTGCAAGCAGTGTGAGTCATGCATCCCTCTTAGTCAAATCTTGTTTAAAATTTTGAGG
The DNA here is from genome assembly GCA_039764185.1 of Tamarix austromongolica. Lineage (NCBI taxonomy): Eukaryota > Viridiplantae > Streptophyta > Magnoliopsida > Caryophyllales > Tamaricaceae > Tamarix > Tamarix austromongolica. The sequence continues at coordinate 18,992,191 of CM077815.1, forward strand.
TATAACAATAGTTAGTGTTAGTGTGTATTAATTAAGCTTTTGATAAAAAAAACTATTCTTTTGATTTTCTACTTCTATTATGCTAATTTTTTGTATTATTTTTAGGTGTTAATTTTTACTAATCAAATCTCAAACCTTTAACTGGGGTATAGGTAAGGTTTAATTATCATTTAAAATAAGGTAATCATTATCCCCTACTAAAATGTGTGGATATGCGTATGCCAGCACATTAGGGTTTTTAATATGTTTATGTGCATAATGTATGATGTCAAATCTAATATAATTAGTGGCATATGTTGGTTGTTGAAATGAAAATCTTATTGATTTATGTGTCATATGTAGAAATAATAGTTAAGAAATGAGCCTTATGGTTAAGGATAATGTCAAATGCTTATATATGGCATGATACGTTAATGTGGCCATGGATAATGTTAATATAAGCCCTAGGGGCATTTTAGTAATTTTTATTGTACAAGGTTATGGCCCAAATAAGTAGGTGAGGTAGGTGATAGTGAGTATTAATAATAAATGAGAATAGTTGGTGGTGTTGGAAGATGTATATGGACCATGGATATTAATATTTTATGTGATGAGGGTATTTTAGTAAAATTGGTATAATAAGGGCAAAATGGTAATTTATAACAGTTGGTGGTGTTGGATAATGTATATAGACCATAGATATTAATATTTTATGTGATGAGGAAATTGATATAATAAGGGCGAAATGGTAATTTATAAGAGTAAAGGGAGTAAAATGGTAAATTAACAAGTAAGAAGGGCACTTTAGTAATTTCATATAAAAAATGGGATAATTTGGTAATTTTGTAAGAAAAAGGGATAAAATGGTAAAATAATAAGTAAGAAGGGTATTTTGATAATTTGGCATAAAGGATGGGTATTTCGGTAATTTTGTGAGTAAAAGAGATAAAATGGTAATTTAATAAAGAAGAATGGTATTTTGGTAATTTGGCACAAAGAAGGAGTAACTTGGTAATTTGGGTAAGTAAAAGGGGTAAAATGGTAATTTAGTAGATAAGAGGGGTATTTTGGTAATTTAACATAAAGGGAGAACAATTTGGTAACTTGGTGAATAAAAATGGTAATTTGGTAATTTAACCAACCAAAAGGGCAATATGGTAATGTGACTAACCAAAAAGGCAACTTGGTAAATTTAATAAGTATGAAGGACAATTTGATATTAACTAACCAAATGGGCAATCTAGTAAATGTAGCAAGTATGAAGGGTGATTTGGTAATTTAAAAAACCTTAGGGGTAAGTTGGTAATTTTAAAATATGTAAAGGGAAATTCGGTAGTTTAACCAACTAGAAGGGTAATTTGGTAACTTAATAAGTATAAGGGGTAAAGATAGTGATTTAATAAGTATGAAGGGTAATTTAATAATCTAGCAAATACAAAGGGTATTTGGTGATTATACAAGCATGAAGGATAATATGGTAATTTGACAAGAAAAATGGATAGCTTGGTAACTTTATATACAAGAGGGGTATTTTAGAAATTTTGTAAGTATGTAGGGATAAATCGGTAACTTGCATATAACATGTCAATGGATTAAATAAGTCTTCGTAATAAGACATAAGTAATATTGAATAATAAAATAAAGGTATTTGAAAAATCAGTGAGTATCATAAGAACATGACATAACATAGAGTTGGATGGACAACTAAGGGTGTGATACAGTATTTATCTTATATTCATGCAAGAGGTACCTTAATCATTAAGTATGCATGGTAATGTGTGTTCAATATGATAGAAGGGCATGTTAGGGTTAAGTGTTCCATGATCCTTTGATGTAGACTACCACACTCTAAGACCATATTATGATTATGATATAATAACCCTTACGGCATATGAATAAATGGAAATGAATTTCGAAATAGAAATGGATGATATAAGGATGGCCTTTGTGATTTTTTTAAGCTAACATGGATAACCGTATGAATAATAATTACTTAATAATGACATAAACAAATGGAAATGATTAATATATGGTAGTTGTGTTTCTCGTGGTCACCTTAATTAAGACATTAATAATTAAAGTGGAAGACCTCGAGATCGAGAATAGTGGCTCTTTAGGGGTCGCTACCCTAAAGGCGTGGTTTAGCCTATGATTATTCTAGTATCTGCTGGTGTGCCCCAACCAAGCCCTATGTCTTACCCTATCTAGCTCTACGAATCTATTTAGGGGGTATGCATACTTATAGATTAGGTGTCATTGTCGGTAGGGTACTGTGTGTCCCTATGCACCAGTGCGACCAGGACCAGACCGATCTTGAAATGCCCCAAAACCATAATTTTAAGAATATTAGCTAATTAAGGATTTATTTTGGTAATTAATTAAATAAATTATTTTACTAAAATAAGAGGGAGTAATTAGGGCCAAATCAATAGAAAATTTATAAATAATGTAATTAGAGAAAATTAGAGTGATTTGCTAATTAAAATGAAATTTAGGAAAAATCTTTCAAAAATCTCAAATTAGCCTAAAAAGGGAATTAAATATTATTTTTAAATATACCAAATACCCAAAATATTTTAATTAATCCCAACCCACATATTTTTCTTTTTCCCTTTTTTATTTTTCTTTCTTTCTTTTCTTTTCTTTTTCTTCCTTTTCCCTTATTCTTCTTTTCTTTTTTTCTTCCTCCTTCCCCGACCTAGGCCAGCCCTGCAGCCAAATTCCCCTTCCTTCTCTTGTGCGGCCCAGGCCCGCGCCACACACTTCTTTTTCCCCCAGCTGCCCTGTCGGCTCTTCTTTATTTTTCTTTTTTTTCTCCCTCGACCACCGGTCCAACCCCCCTTCTTCTTCTTCTTCCCCAGCCATTGCGACCTGCAACTTTCTTCCCCAACCTTCGCCGTTATTTCCGCCGCCAACCACGCCCAATTGATCAGCCACTCATCCCCTCTCTTCCTCGCCAATCGGCCTGCCATTTCGACCCAACTAACCTCCCTCTCTTCTCACACGCCATTCTCTCTCCCTAGCCAACCACACCCTGCCACGAGAAACTTGCGTCGACCTACCGTCACTGGCCGGTGCACCTCACCCACCTGCCTTATTCCCCCATCTCCCCTCTGACTTTATCCACTCCATTGGCCCTATAAATACCCCCATAACCAGCATGGATCAAGCTTTTGATTTCCAACCCAAAAAACCCCCCTCGTGTGCCACCGCCCAATCAGACGTCGGTCCCGTCGCCGTCGACCAACATCGCGGCCCAAGCCACCCACCTAAGCACTCCCTGCATCACCCTCTACCAAACTACACCTCCCTCCTCCGTCTACCCTTCTTTTTCCCTTCCTCCCTCTCCTCCTTTCTTTCTCCCTTTCCTCCAGTCTCGGCCACCATAACCACCGCCACCTTTGGCCGCACCACCACCCTCATTCCAACCCTCCTCACCTGGGCAACCTCTACCACCCCAACTTCCACCCTCATTCTTCCTCTCTTATTCCCAGCACTCAACAATCTCTGTTTTCTTCCCTTTTTTTGGCCACCGCCACTGGTGTCGCCAGTCACCACTAACCCAAGGTGGTACCCTAAATCCTCTCAACCCTTAAACCCTAATTAATTAAGCTTTATTTGTTTAATTGTATTATATTACTATTATTTGATTATTATTATTAGTAATGTTATTATTATTATTATTATTATTATTATTATTAATGTTATTATTATTACTATTGCTGACACCGAAAAAATATATATATAACAACAAGAAAATAATATTTGATTATTATATGGTCAATCAACCTAGATTAGGGATAATTAAATATTCCTAAAATTATTTGGGATTTATATGTTAAAATAAAATATTTTAATTGTTTATGTCCCGTTTGTATTTTATTAAATTGGGCCAAAATATTTCAATTGGGCCTAGTTTAATTAAATACGGGCCTAATTTATTTCACAAAAGGCCATGAGTCCGTAAAATTAAGTTAAATGAAGCATGACTTTTAAGTCTAAAACGGGAGACGGGCCTAAGCCCAAAATCCAAGGAGGCTCGTTTCTCTATAAATAGAGGGCTCCCCCTCCTCATTGAAGACACTGAAGTCCCGAGATCAAGAGTTTATAGAGAGAACACTCCCAAGCACTCTAAAACTAAAGATCGAAGACCCGAAGAATGAAGATCCGAAGATTGAAGAAGTAAGATCCGAGGATTGAAGAACGAAGCCTTCCAAATTATCAAAGTCGAAAACGTTGAAGCATTGCAACTTCAATATCATTGAAACTATTCGAAGGGATCAAGCACTACCAAATCATGCCCTCTTTACCAGGTAAATTAAATTTTCATCAATAGGTTTGGATTAAGCTCATTAAACTCAAGATGAGCCCCGAAAAAGTTGAGCCCATAATTCAACATCGCGAATCACAATGCCATCAATTGTCTAGGAGATTGAATCAAAGGATATTAAATCTTGTACCGGATTTATACAGAGATTGTATCTACATTCGATCCGATAATTAATAATCAATAAAAGTATATTTTTTTCTTCAATTTTCTTTTTTGCAGAAAATTTGTCATTAACAACTATATAGGGCCAAGCCCCTATTATGTCACTATTTCAATGATTATTATTATTATTATTATTATCATTAGTATTTATTATTTTTGTTATTATTATTAGTATTATTATTATTTTAATATAGGATCAAACCCCTACTTTACATTATTTTTGATTAATACCGTTAGTATTATTATCATTATTATTATTATTGTTGTTGCGTAATATTATTATTATTGTTGTTGTTATTATTATTATTACTATTATTTATTATTATTATTGATATTTGTATTATTATTATCATTATTTCGATGAAGGGCCAAATCCCTTATTTTATATTATTTCGAATTATACTATTATTACTATTACTATTATTATTATTATTGTCGTTATTATTATTATTATTATTATTATTATTAGGGTAAAATCCTCAAACCTAATATTGACATTTTTTCCAATATCACTATTATTACTATTACCCTTAGCAATATTAGTATGTTGTTAGTGTTACTATTATTATATTATTATTTTATCTATAACTCTAACCTTATAATAAATTAGGAAATAATAGTATTTTGGTAGGGGGAACTAATCCTTAGTTTTTCCCTCTTATAGGTGAGATCAGTCAAAACCCTAAGGAGACGTAGGAGCATGCTCCAAGACCGGTGTCATATTAAGTAAAGGTGTAGCTAAGGTCTTATAGTATGTCATGTATCATGCTTATCATTATAACTATTTTATGTGAAGTGTAGCTTGGAGTTGAGGTTTGCTCATGTGTTATCTTATGGCATGTGTATAATCTATTTATGCTGTGATTATGATCTGATATGATGTGACCCTTTAGGACATGCATGCTAGATTATGTAATGTGATGATATAGGGTGAAAGGATGAAAAAGGAAAATGGGGAAGTCAGTTGACCAAAGGATGTGGATTTGACCTAAATGTTGCATGTCCATGAATGGAAGAATCTAGGGTTTTGCTTGAAGAAATATAGGGTTTTCAATAGAAGAATCTAGGGTTTTGCATTGAGAAATCTAGGGTTTTCAATGGAAGAATATAGGGTTTTGCATGAAAAAGTTCAAAGGGTTGCATGGAATGTATAAAGTCTGCATGGGGGTAAAATATACGTATGAAAAGTTAACTTGGGGTGTAAGAAAGATAATGGAGGAGTTGTTTGGGTGTTTGAAGGCTTTAGGTGAAAAATAGTACGTGAACTAGTATGAGGGTACATAGGAGACCGAACTAGGGTTTGGGAGAAAACCCTAATCTGAGAAGGTGGTAAAAAGGAAAATAAATAAGGGTGAGTGGAGTACGAGATGAAGATGGAAATTAGCATGTGAGGGGTGAGCATGAACACCATGGAAAGATAAGAGTGGAAGGTGAGAAATGGAGATGTGACATATAAAAAGGAGGATGATAGGGTTTGGTGTGGTTACCTAGGGTTTCGTGATCACACTTGTACTTGTTGAGTAAAGTGTGATGATGAGGGTTGAATCTAGGGGTTGCAACGTGTAGGGTGTTAAAATAGTTTGGGTTGTGTGAGGAGGCGTAGGATGGGCCACATAGGCCTAAATTAGGGTTTTCGAAGAAAATTCTAGAGCAAGACAGTGATTGGGCTTGGAGGTTCAAAGTAGTGGGCATTGCCCCACACACTTAGGAGTTGGGCCTCTAGTGTGATTTAGGGAAAGAAGGAAATGATGATGGGTTATGTTATGAGGAGCAGAGTCTCAAAATATGGGATTGGCCATCTTGGGAGGATAAGTGTAGATGGAGTGTGACATGCATGTCTAGGGTGAAGACCTTTTTGAATAAAACACGGTAAGACACTAATCATTTAAAGAGAAAGACTGTTGAGCAGGGCCCAAACCGGTCCACCGGTGAATAATAGTGACCAGGAGTCGGGGTGTCCTAGAGACCGATCCACCGGTGAATAATAGTGGTTAGGCACATTATACTTGTATATTTCTGATCCGTCAGCTATAATAGTAGGGGATTCCATGCTCAACAAACCGAATATAATTATGATAAGACCTGGGAAGACACTAAGTACTTATAGTGAAACACCATGAGAGTCGGGGCCAGACTGGTCCACAGGCAAACCTAATTTTTACAGGTTGTAATTTTTATTTCCTTTTTGGAAACTTTGACTACGCATTCTGATTTCTATCTTATGATTGATTGGACTCCTTTGGATTGTAAACTTTTACATGTACTATGATGTCTATGTTATGATCTTTCTAGTTCTTTTTATGAAATATTGGTTTAAGTTTGACGATAATCCCTTTTAACCTTAGCACTTGGTACTGGAACGATCGGAGTGAACCGGTCTGGTACTAAGTGTGGCAGTAACATCCCTAGAATTCACGGGTTTTAATTTAATTGCTTCCGTTTTATAATAAAAAATAGTGAATTTGGGGGTGTTACATATCCACCAGGGAGAATAATGGCCAAGAGTCTTTTACCCTAGAGACCGGTCCACCAACGAATAATAGTAGTCAGGCGCGTTCTACCCTAGAGTGTATTTACGATCCACCGGCTATAATAGTGAGGTTCCTATACTCATATGGATATAATTCTAGAGATGATGTTGAATAATGTTTCATTAATGGCTTAAGACCAAACAATGTTGATTTCACCTTTGTGATTTATTGATATAGTATAAGTACGGCCTTGGTGCCTGCCACTCTTGGTAAGTGATGGAAATGCTAAGTAAATGGACCCTATGATATGCATTGCCTATTGTATGTTGTGTTGCATTGTGTACTGGCTCTTGTGTTGTTGTGATTATCTCTATGCTTATGTATGTTATTGTTTTTACATTATTTATGTATGATGTGTTGCATACGGGCCTTACCTTTTAGTCTAATATAGAAGGTTACTCAGTACCGTAGTACCGAAGGGTTCAATTGTGGGTCCTTACCTATTCAATGAGTAGTGTCCCTTGTAGATTAATCATAGTGATATTCAAATTGTCATCGGGTAAGAGTGTAAGGACCATTTGGGAAGCTTTTTTGCTTTTATCTTTTAAACTTTCATAATTCTTTATGTAATTATTCTACTTTCTCATAACCAGTAATAGTGGATTTTACCATTTGTAATGTGATTTAGCACGCAACTCTGATTTAGCTATAACTTAGTTTTGTGTAATGCGCTCTCATTCTTTTTAAGTCGTAGCGCTTTGTAGTCGGACTATAGAAGGAAATCGGTTTGATACTATGTGTGGCGGGAACATCTCCAAAATTTACCATTTTTGCATCTTCTAATTTTTAATTAAAACAAATTTTTTTAATAGTAAATTTTGAGGGTGTTACAGTAACAATCAAAATTTTCAAAATATGTGAGTGTTATTTTGATAGAAGATGACATTTGGTAATGATTATCTTGATTTTTAATGCTCTTGCTAGAGAATTTTTTTGTTGTTAGATAGATTGGCTTACACTATTGCATGCTCGCCTATTGACAATGCTTTCACACAAGATATAAATACTAACTCTTTGATGAAATTCCTAAACAGAGCAAGAAGTTATTCATTATAAACAAGGATAGATGAGTCAGATTCCAGCAATTTGACACGTCCTATTAATGCACTCACAATATATAGTACTCCAAAATTTTCTAACCTAAATTATTCTAATGTAGTTTTCCAAGCTATCCATATTAAATACGATTATTCTGCAACTTTTTTTATGTATTTGCAAAAAATCACATTGGTACCTGAATTTTTGTTCTAAGCCATTTTTTACTCGCTTTGACTAGTCCAAAATCTATTCTCACTTATAAAAATATTTTAAGCTTACATGTACATTCCAAAAAAAATTAAGTCCGTCAATTATTTTTGAATAGCTCAATCACAAAAACTTCTATTTCCTCGATTGATATTGTTTGCCAATTCATTTGTTTTAATCTGTTTGAACTTTGAATGAATGGTGAATCAAGTGTTTTTATATATTTAACTTTCTAAAGTTATTATGCATCTTACCATGTATTTTCTTAATTTTTAGGAGCCTTTTATTTTGGCAAACACCTATTTTTGAACATTATTTACTTTTTAAATAATTAAACTAAATTTAACTAACTTCCTAACTATTCTTAGATCTTAACTATACCTTAACTCGACTAAAGCTCTGATTTCTATCATGTTTGGCATTAATTAACCAAAAACCTATCTAAAGAGTACATTAATAACATATTTATACTTTTAACTAATACTCCATTTAACCCATTTCATTCAAGTGTAAAGCTAAGAATATTAGGTCATCTTTTCTTCTAATTCACATGCATGATCTGCCTCTTTTTCCAGCCCAAAATCGTGTCCCTCTTGTACCATATACACCTCTTTTATTTTTATTTTTATTTTCATTTATACAACACCAAAAAAATTATCACAAACGCAGCCTTATTTTCTTCCTCTTTGTCGTGTATGTCTAAAAGTAATACAACCCCTTTCCTTCAGTTTTTCTTGTGCTTTCTTATTGGCATTCAACCTGCCTACCTTCCATCTTCATCTTGGTTCAATTGATTGGAGTTTTAAGGGTGTTTTGGCTATGTTTTCCCCACTATTTTGCAATAGAGTTTTTCTCATCTACAACCTAGAGAAAATGCCACCCACTCCACCTCCTTTCCCTGTGGTTTGTAGCCAACGACCACCATAACATCCACCCCTCTTCTTCTTCTTTTCCCTTTTCATGTGGTGGTGAGTTTTGGTTGATTTTAAGTGGTGAAGGTGGTTGATTTTGCTATTGCACTTTAGCCAAAATCTACCTCCATTTTCCTTTTCTTCTACTTCAATTCTTATTATAACACCCCCAATTTTAGGGGCTTAAAAATCTCATTTAAAAGAGTTGATTACAAAAGCCAAAATACAAAATGTAGGGATGGCATGCTGCATCTAACATAGAAGAGACACTTCCTATACTTTGTATATATCAAGTGCAAGGAAAAAGTAATATCATGCCGAGGAATCAGGTATGGGAAGAGCTTGATTTCACCGAAATATAGGATATGTAACAAAGAGAAGAAATATGTAAAGTAATAATAACATGCTTAAGATAGTTTAAATACCTAGATTTTTCCAAAGTTCTTATAAATCCCAATATTAATACATTTCAACCTCCAATGTTTATACGAGATGTATAACCCCAAATATATACATAGATACCATGTATCCAACATTATACCTAAATGCATATTTTCATATGTTTCTTACTTTCGAGATATCATATCATAGCATTATCAACATCCATATTATCCATGTAACATTAATAAATAAGATATCACATATAAATACATGTTACACATACAAGTCCTAACTACGACATGTACCCTTAACAAGGACGTCGGGCTTTAAGTACATAATCCCAAACCGCCTCCTCTAAGGTCACTAAATGATTACCAAAGGCGAGGTTTCTCTTTAGTAGAGGTGATATTGCTTCTGTGCAAGTCTTGTTGCATACCCTTTCGGAGTTTAGTGAAGTGTCGGGTTTGGTGGCAAACCCTCTCAAGTCCCAGATCTTCTTGGGTGGTGTGGATCCGGTGACCAAAGCACAGATTCTTAGCCTGGCACAAATCGTTCAGGGCTCGTTCCCTTTCCGCTACTTGGGGGTCCCCCTCAACCCGAGCAAGCTGCGGGCGGTGGATTATGAAGTCCTCATTAATGATGTCTACAATCGTCTGAAAATGTGGCGGTCTTAGTTGTTATCTTTTGCTGGTAGGTTGGAAGTGCTTAATTCTGTTATCCAAGGAATAATGGGCTTTTGGTTTGGGATTTTTCCGTTGCCAAAGGTTGTGTTGAATCGTATTGTGTCCTTCTACCGCGGCTTCCTTTGGCAAGGTAAGCAGCCTCTTGTAGCTTGGTCCAAAGTTTGTTTACCCAAAAGTGAAGGGGGTTTAGGGTTGAAAGATCTTTCAGCATGGAATCGAGCATTTCTTTATAAGTACATCTAGTTCCTTCAAGATGAGAAGGAATCCCTTTGGACCAAATGGATCCATGCTAATTACCTTAGAGGCCACGGGTGGGGTCAGTTTAGACCCACTCATGATTCGTCTCATTTTGTGAAGAAGCTTTGGCATGTGTATCTTTGTATTTTGGATAGAACGGGGTCTCCAGCCGCAGCTATGAGTCTTATCTCTTCCTGGGGTTCAGCAGGGAAGTTCTCCACCAAGACTGCGTATGAGTTCCTTCGCTCCCCAGGGGAACTATGGAGGGACCGCTCGTTGGTTTGGAAGGGTTGTCGCACTAAAAGGTACTCCATCTTTTTGTGGCTGGCTCTCCAGAACAAGCTAAACACCAGGGATCGACTCTCTTTCCTTGATGGAGCTCTGTTGTGCCCCCTTTGTGGTTTGGAAAATGAATCTCATGAGCACTTATTTTTTCGGTGTCCGTTGGTAAACCAACTTTGGTCGGCTATACGAGAGTGGTTGGGCCTCACAAGAGGCTGTACTACCCTCGTCAGTTGTGCTCGAGCTATAAGAAGATTGCGCAAGGATCTCTTTTTCACTGCGAAGGTCTGTCGAAGTGCCTTAGCAGCTACCGTTTACTTTATATGGCGCGCTCATAATGCAGCTATTTTTGAAGCAAAAAAGTTTGATGTACAAGGCCTAAGCCTCCAAATCAAAATCTTTGTGTACCGGTCTTTGTATTTTTATGCTTCCTTAAGGTAGTACTTGTGTTCTAAGTTTTGGGTTGCTACCACCCTGGTTTGTTGGTAGTGTATTTTTGACCTGGGTATGCCCGGTGTATGTGTATATATTCATTTATATGATTTACCTGTTACCGGACTAAATGATTACCTATGAAAACAAACTTGAGAATACAAATCGAGGTAAAAGCTAAGGTAGAGAGGGTGGAAATGGGAATAACTAAAACTAATGGGAAACTTGGGTTGTGTGGAAGTATGGTGGAATGTATGGTAGTACAATGGTAGTGTTAGTGTGGAGCATGGGTGTGCTAGAGGGGTAGCACAACTATGCAAGAGGAGTGGTATGGGATTGATTGAGAGTAAGGAATGCACACGAGTAGGTTGTATGAGGTTTGCATGGTCGTGCACAAAGTGCATAGGCGAGAAAAAAAAAAGAGGGTGCATAGTTGTATATGAAATCATGTGTGAGGATTGTGTGAGAGGGCATGATTGAGGTGTACGAGGGTACATGGTCGTGCGTGTAATACCCCAAATTTTTGTTAAACTAATCCCACAAATAATTAATACCTTAATTTAAACCCTAATCTCAAGAATTTTATTTGTAGCCTTCCCTTAATTCTTTTATCCTAAAATCTTAACCTAAACTTGATATTTGACCCAGGAAATTTGTAATTCTTAACCTAACTTCAATTCCGATTAATTTATATAATTAATCTTACTTTTTTAGCATATTAATTTTTTTAACCTAATCTAATGCTAACCTCTAGCCTCTTTTCCCTTTTTTTCCTTTCTTTTTTTTCTTTTCCTTCTTCTCCTGCATCGATTTTGTGGCGTAAAAGAATTTTTTTCCTCTGCCTCTTCCTCTGCCACCTTCGTCACCCTCGTGCACTACCATCATCTCACCATCACCTTGCCTCCCACATGTACCGTGACACCATCATCCCTGTCGTCCCTCGTGCCTATCTTTCTTTCTTCTTTTCTTCCCTTACCATGCTGATCACCATCAGTCTTCATCCTCTACTAGTGTTCACCCAACACCACTGCCACCTTCCCTATTTTCCTCTCCTGTACATGTCTCCTTTGTGTACCACCATCATTGACCATCATCATCATCCCCTTACCTCTACCCGATCTCCATCAATTTTAACCATCACCATCACCCCTATTCATTTTCTTTTCTTCTTCTCTGTCCATTATCATCGTCTTCGTTGTTTTTGTCACCTCCTCTACCATTCTCCTCCATGGCACGCCACCTTACTAGTATAAATATGCCCCTCCACCCTTCCTTTTTTGGTCATCCATAACCCAACTCCAACCTTCTTTATTCTTCTTCTTCTTCTTCTTATTCCTCCTTCTGTCCCTATTTTTGGCCTACGCACAACCCATTCCACCACCGTGCACCACGTCGCCCACCACTCATTTCCCATTAGCCAGTAGACCAACCACCAAGGTCACCCCAACCTTCCCAACACCATCGTTGGCTATTGTCTCCGACCATTGCTTCTTTTTCCTTCTTCTTTCTCTTGTGCGTTGCACTTTTGCAGAGTGCACAGCTTATGCATGCCCATGCAACACTAAAAAATTTCTATCGCATAACCGTGCAACCTTTGTACTGCTTGGTCGTGCATGATATTTTCTCTCAGCCTGGTGTGCACTGCTGTAGCACAGTCATACAACCTTTGCACCGCATATTGCATAGTAGTGCAACTTTCTATTTTTGGTCGGGCACCCCTATTTTTACCCTCAAACCTTGTCCAAATACCACTAAAATTTCACTATAGCACTACCATACATTCCACTACATTTCCATACAACTCAAGCTTCAATTTGATTGCGGTTATTTCCATTTATACCCTCCTTTACCTTAACTTTTCCCTCAATTTTAATCTTTGATCCTAATCGTATTTTTATATTATTTTCATAGGTAATATTCCGGTGATATCCAAGGAGGTCTAGGATTTATGTGCATAGAATCCGGTATCTTTGTTGGTAAGGATACATGTCGTAGCTAGGGTTTTATATGATACATATATTTTTATTTGTGTTTTTGTGTTGAGTATATTGTATTGACTATTGAGTAATGTATTTATGGAAATGCTGTGAAATAATATTCTTGAGAGTGATGAAATTATGTAAGTATGTATTTGGGTATAATGTTGGATAAAGAATATCTATGAAAAACTGAGGATATGTACTTCGGATAAGTATTGGAATTTTATATGTATTAGTATCAGGTTTCATAAGGCCTTTTGGAGAATATGATTGTCTTGACTATTCTGATGGTATTATGATCATTTGAGGGTAATTAAGTGGTCATAATTATGCATTCAGTTATGTGGCTTGCACATTTATATGAGTTTAGTATGATAATATGCAATCAACTTTAAATAAGATACTAATCATTTAAAGTGAAAGAACACGTGAGTCGGGTTGAGGTTTTTATATGGGTTCGTTCCACCGAATAATAATAGTGGCTTGGGTGTGTTGTCCCCGAGAAGTGCATCAATCTGTTCTGCCGGATTAAAAATAGTGGGGCTCCATACTCAATGTGAATGAAAATATGATTAAGAGATTAAGTATAAATGAAAAGATACTAATCATTTAAAATGGAATACTACGTGACTCAGGACCAAGGTGTTGAGTTCGTTCCATGGGATAATAATAGTGACTCAAGTGTGTTGTCCCCGAAAGGTGCTTTAGATAGTTCCACCGGTTTAATAATAGTGGCTCGAGAGTATTTTACTTTGAGAGGTGCTGGGTCCGTTCCAGCAGATAATAATAGTGGCTCGAGTGTATTGTTCCCTAGAGGTGTTTCGGATTGTCCCACCAATTTAAGGATAGTGGGGTCCTTGAACTCAATATAAATAAAATATTAGAATATGGTATATCTAATGAAAGATCTGAAATCAGTAATTATCTATCATTATTTGATTTACGCATGTATAGCTTTATTATGAGAGTTCTTGCAACTCTATTTGATTGTACCGTTACCTTACTCGGTATATAGTGTATTGATCATCCATTTCATGGGTACTGCTCAATCAAACGAGTAGACGACTCAGATGTATATATGCAGGTTGATGAGGACCGGGTGGACAACTTCGCAACCTTTGATGATATATATACGGAGGAGTGATTTCTTTGTATTGGAGTTTTAGACGTAGAGTCATGTTATCCAGATGATAGTTTTACCTAGATACTTTTTTGGACTCTTAGTTTTATGGGATCCCTTTTACTGTATTTTGATATTGTACTTGGAATTGATCTCCAAATTCTTATTTGATGTTACTAAAAGTTGTCTTATTTCTTTCTATTATGTTTTAATTTTCTAATTGTTTTGCCTTATGATTGATGTAAGGATGGTGAGGTAAGCCCGACTTATGTAAATTACAGTGGTAACACCCAACTATTTGAGTATACACTTCTGCTTAAAACAAAAATTTTCAGTAGTGAATTTTGGGGTGCTACATTGCGCCTCAACAAAGACAAGTAGAGCACAACAAGGGAGAAAGAAAATGAGATGGTGATGGTAAACGATGATGAGGGGGAATGATGAAATAGTATTGACATTTAGCTTTTTAGGAAAATGGAGATGCTTGGTGGTGGTGTGTGGCATTGATGGTTGTGAATGTCATCGAGGTAGAGAAAGAAAGGAAGAGGAGGATGGAAAGTGGACATACTAGCTTTCTTGATTAAAATGGAGGGAGAGAGAGTGAGTTGGTTGGGTAACAAATGATGCAAAATTGGGAGAGGCATACACACACACACATATGATGTGCAGGAGCTAGGGTGGATCTATAGAGAAAGGGAGGTGTGCACAAGGGAATTAGTAGGAGTGGTGCACTATCGGGGAATGGTTTGTGGGTAGAAATTCAATGAGACGCATCCTATTGATTTGTGGGTGACGATGGTTGATGATGAAGGTAGGGAAGTTAGGCATAGCAGCATGGTCGAGGAGAGTTTTACATAGGAAAAGAAGGAAGAAGAAGAAAAAGAAAGACAATAGGCTAGGGAAAAAAGAAAAGGAGAAGGAGAAACAAGGAAAAAGGAGATGGGTGGGAGCTTATAGTTAAGATTAGGTTAAAAAAATTATTAGTAAAATTTAGAAAGATTAAAATATCAATCATCCAATATTAAGTTTAGGTTAAAATAATATAAATTGCATGGACTAAATATTAGGATTAGGGTAAGGTAAAATATTGATTTCTGATATTAAATTTTGGTTAAGATATTAATTAATCCCTTACTTTCTTTATCGAGTTCCACCAATCTTCTAACTCCTATTTATGTATTTTAGGTGATCTAAAGGTGGTAGGAGGAATAAGTAGTTAGGAGTATTTACTTGCTTGAAGAATTAGCTAGAAGTGAGCTTGGCATACTCTTAAGATATATGATTTATGTGTTTTTTAAAATTTTTAATTTCTAGCATATTATGGCATTACTTTTCATATGATATTATGGTATCCATGTGTAGCATGTTATTTTGTATGCTAGCATACTTTATGATTTTCAAGACTATGTTCCTATAATGTGGTTGTTATTTTATGTGAAAATACATGAGTAGATATTTTAGAATTTATGCGTATATGTATGTATGTATGCATGTATGTATATATATATACATACATATATTAAACACACACACACATATATATGTGCTTAGTATGATGTTGCTATAGTTTTTATATAGCATGGTCAACTAATGTTCTATGATGTGTCTTTATGATTTTATGAAAATAAATATATTTAGATTAAGTTTAGCATGTTTGCCTTGTGATGGATCTCGTCCATAAGGCATTAAGGTAGGTTAGTGTTGCTTTTAATTTATAATATTTTAATTATAAGGTGTTTAATGGTATATATTAGTGTTGGTGTGAATTTGGGTTAAATTGGTGATAAAAGCATTTTTGGGATTTCTGAGTTTAAGCACTTACATGGGTATTTCTATCATCATAGTTAAAATTTGGTAAAATAGAGGTCACCATTATGTTTACTAGGTCCTTTACATATGATTTCATATATTAGAGGTCTTAATTTATAGTTGTATAAGTTAAGTTATTATGAAAATAAGTTTTGAGGTGATTTAAGTGAATTGGAGGACGCTTTAGTATGTTCATGTGTTGTTTTCTTTTGGGTAATCCTAGAACCATCTTAGAACAATAAGGATATGATTATGCTAGGTGGTTAGCCTTGGTTGATGTTGGGTAGTCTAAAATAATTGTTTAAGTTAAAAATATGGCTTAAAATGAGTATAAAAACCCTAAGGGTACTTTGATAGTTTAGATGTTCTTCTTGAAGTTTAGAACCTAAATTTGGGACTATTTACTCTCATGAGTATTCTTAAATTTTGTCTTGATTTGGGTTAATAACGATATTAATTGGTAGGTTAATTCATTAAATAAAATATTAAGGCTTAATAAAGGTGTTTTAGTTTTTTCATTGTTTAGCTTTAAGTTAACACCAATGGAATTATAAGTGTGAAAATGAATTTATATGTTTAATTAAATAATTAGATTTAGGCTTTGTTAGGTCCTTGACTAATTATACAAGTGTTGAGCTAAGTTATGTGCTTGTTTTATTATCGCATATGTGATCTTCATTGTTGTTTAACCTTAAAATAGCTTTAATTGCATGACAACAAAGCAATGGTTGAAACGAACTCATACAAGTGATTATGGTGCAGTCCTTAATTGTTAAGTGTTGGGTGTCATTGAGTGTAAAATATTAACGTTAAAGTGAAAGGTCATGTTATTCATAATTGAGCCTTATTACTATTATTTTAGTCCTAAGTTTGTTGGAACTATGGTGATCCTAATCTAATAGATACATATCCATTATACCTGCGCATAGGGGGTATGTGTGCTAAATTTATTAGTTAGCATCCCCAAAAGAGTTTTATCGTAAAATGTGTTATATGCCATGCTTTGTTCCATGAGATACTAATTGTGGTCCCCAAGTTTATTATGTTGTAGAAAGTGCTTTATGTCACTTTTTTCTTCTGAGTGCTCCGTGTGATTAAGTTTGGAATATTGTGGTCACTAAGTAAAGATAATAACATGGTTGTTATAATTATGCTTTATTCTCATGTACGTGTTTGTGATCCTTATTTGTTATCACATGCCTATTATTTGAATATCATGATCAACATGAACACATGTTATGTCTTTAGAGTAACTTTGCTTACTAGCATGCTTTTATACCGATACCATTTTAAAGTCATTGCTTATTTTGTGAGTAGACAATCTTGTATTTGACAACTTGCAATCGTGTAAAGACTTTGTTGATGAGTGTTTGGATGCTTTTGGTGGCATAGGTGTGGAGGGGTTATGTTTATTTGTAGGGTTGTGCGCAGAGTCACCATTATCTTATTTGTGGTAGCTTTAACCTAGATACCCTTTTGGACTATTGTGTTCATGTATCATCTTGATGTACTTGGAGTTAGTCTTCTAGCACTTTATATTCCCACATTATTTATATCATGCCGTGTTCTCTATTTTTGTTTTGAAATTTTCTTAGCTTGTTATTGATATGAAGATGATATGAAAACCATACTTATATTAAGTATATCGGTAAATCCCTCTTAATTTTTAATTAAACTTCCATATACTATAATTTTTTAATAGTAACTTTTAGGGTTTCACACATTTATTTTTATGTATTGCTTACATATTATATGTTTTATAATTAATGTGATTCTAATTGCATGCGTTATTGAGATATCTCGTAATTTTGAATTTAGCTCCATTTCGAGCAAGACCATTTACAGTATCAACCTTTCATTGCTTGGTTTTAATGCATATCCAATATCATGGTATAATTTTTTAAGTCCATAAAGATTAGACAGTGAAGATTTTACTACAACTAAAAGGTACACAATTGCCCGTAGCTATTCCCTCCTTTGGATTCCCTCAATTAAACTAGTTATTGGTGTTTAGTACGTTGGATGTCCAAGGAGTTGTATAGACTGAATTTTATATATGTTTTTGTAATACCCCAAATTTTTAGAAAACTAATAATTTAATAAATAACTTATAGTTGAGATAAATTAGCCTTTAAAATTATTTAATTTAATTATTGTATGGATTTTAGGGTATGTAAATTTGGATAAGAGTATTTAATAAATTAAAAATAAATATTTTTCTATTTATCATATTATTTATTTAAATAATCTTCCAAACTAATATTTTACCAACTTTATCCTTTTTAAACTAATATATTATATTATAATGAATTAAATTATTAAATTAAATAATTTATCAAGAATATTACATTTTATAATTTTTTAAATTAATTTACCTTATTTTCCCTATTTTTCCATTTCCCTTTTTCCCCCTTTTTTCTTCTCTTCCCTTTTTTCCCTCCCTTGGGGCGCTCGGCCTGACCTTCCCCTCTCCCATGCGCGCTTGGGCCAAAGGCCCATTTTTTTTCCCACCTCGCTCTCCCGTGCGGCACACCCAGCCCAAACACCTCCTTTATTTTTTTTCCTGGACCGGTTGGCTCTCTTCTTTCTTGCGCCGGTCCAGCCGCCCAACCCCTTCTTCTCCTCTCTTCTTCTCCCACGCCCGACCAGAGCCCCCTCTGCTATGGTCGAGCACGCCTGCAACCACCGCCCTGCAACTGCCACCACCTGCCCCCTCTCCCTCTCTCTCTTCCCCCGTCATTTTCCTTCCTTTTTCGAGCCAAACCGGTCCCTGGACCACAGCTCACATGCCTCTTCCTTTCCTTCTTCTTCCCTCTCTTTCCCCGCCAACCGACCACCACCTGCCACCCTCGTCCTCTTGCTGACCGACCACTGCCCCTCTCTTCTCCCTCTTCTTTTTCTTCATCTCTCTAGCCTTCATTTCCCACATTTTTCGAGCCCCTTCTCCTTCCCCGAGCTCCCTCTTCTCTCCTTCCTTCTCCCTCCATTCTTTTCCCCGATTTTTGGTCATCGCCACCCACCGCCGCTTGCACCACCTCACCCAGCCCCTGCGCCGCCTTCTGCCACCACCTACTACCACCCTACGCCACCACGAGACCCCCAAGCCACCTTCGAGCCCCTGCACTTCCTCCCTTCTCCACCTCTTCCTTTTTCTCCCCATTTTTCCCCTTACCGCCGAGCCACATGTAACCACCACTTCCACCGCCGTCCGGCCACCTCTGCTGCCACCCAACCCA
The DNA here is from genome assembly GCA_039764185.1 of Tamarix austromongolica. NCBI lineage: Eukaryota > Viridiplantae > Streptophyta > Magnoliopsida > Caryophyllales > Tamaricaceae > Tamarix > Tamarix austromongolica. The sequence goes on from CM077815.1 coordinate 19,011,508, forward strand.
CCGTTCAACACCCTACAACCCCCTCTACCACCACCATGCATTAGTTGGCAGAAAACAACCCCCTTAACCCTTCATTTTCCCCTCATCTTTTCCTTCCTTCTCAGCCCCTCCACCTCGGCAGCCAACTTCGCCGCCTCGCCTCTGCCGTCTTCTGCCGCCGTGAAACCATCCCCAGCCACCACCTACACCCCCTCTTCACTCCTGCACCATTCCCTTGCCTAGAAACCTCCCCCAACTACCTTCTTTTCTAGCCTAAAGTCCCTAAACCGAGCCATCTCCTCCCCTCTATTTTACCCCCCTTCGAACCTTTTTCCTCCTCTCATTTTGCATGAGCCTCATGTTGTTCATGCAGCGTGAGCTCCCCCTTGTTTTGGAAATTAGTTGGATAAATTTTTTGAGGTATATTAATAGTTAAGTAAAGTGTTTTATTATTAAATAATTTTTTATAAATTCTTATCCTTTTAAATTCTTATTTCTAACATAATAATGGTTGATATTATTTTAGGTGTTGAGTTGCTAATTAAAGCTTAAATCTTTAACCGGGATACCGGTAAGATTTGATTTTTTGCGGGATTAAGGTAACCGTTAATCCTCCCTTAAATACATGGAAAAATGTATGCTAGCACATTAGGGATTTTAGTATGATTTTATGCATGGTTTGTGTGCTTAGCATGATATATATATATATATATATATATATATATATATATATATATATATATATATGGGTGCTTATATTGATTGATAAAAAGGAAAAGCATGATAAATTTTGTGCCATATGTAGGTATGTTAATTAAGGAAGGAGTTTGATAATTGATGGAAATGTTAAATGCTTGTCTATGATGTATTATGTTGCTAATGCATGAATAATGTTATTGTCTAAGGGTATTTTAGTAATTATACTTATGAAGTATCTGATCTAATGTATGTAGTTGCTAATGAGTATTATGTTGAATAATGACAAGTTGGTGGACTTAGATGATAAGAATGAAGTATTAATATCATTATTTTATGTAGTGTTGGTAGATTCATAAAGATGGTGAATGAAGGGGTTGAGTGGAAATTTTATAAGTGAAAAGGGTATTTTGGTAATTTTGTAAGCAAAAAGGGTATTTTGGTAATTTCAAAAGAAAGGGGTTAAATGATAATTTATAAGTAAAAGGATAAAATTGTAAGTTGTGAGAAAGAAGGGTATTAGGGTAATTTTGAAGGAAAAGGGCAATATGGTAATTTTACAAGTAAAAAGGGGTATTGTGGTAATTATGAAAGTTAGGGTATTATGGTAATTTTATGAGTAAAGGAAAAGATGGTAATTTTTCAAGTAAAGGGGCATTATAGTAATTTTGGAGGTAGAAGGGCAAAATCGCAATTTCATAAGTAAATGGTAATATGGTAATTTTATAAGTGAGGGGTGTTATGGTAATTTTGTGAGTAAAAGGTTAATATGGTAATTTGGAAAAGAAGGGCAAAAAGGTAATTATGTAAGGAATGATAAAGATGGTAATTTTGGATGTGAAAGGGTAAAATAGTAATTTGTAAAGAAAAAGGAGTGTTATGGTAATTTTATAAATAAAAGGGTATTGTGGTAATTTTGTAAATAAAAGGATATTATGGTAATTTGGAAGTAAGGGGTAAAAGGGTAATTTTGAAGTTAAAAGGATATTTATGGTAAACTTGGGAGTAGGGGTAATTTGGTAATAATGATAACAACGAAGGAAAAATTGGTAATTATGATTATGAAGAAGGGTAAATTAATATATATAATTATGAAGAAGGGTAACTTGGGATTTATGATAATTAAAAAGGGTAAAATGGCAATTAAAATAATTGAGATGGGTAAAATGGTAATTGTGATAAAGGAGAATGGCAATTTGGTAATTTATCCAACTAAAGGGGCAATTTGGTAATTTAGCCGATTAAAGGGTAAAGTGATAATTATTTAACCAACTAAAGGGGCAAAATAGTAATCATAATAATGAAGGAGGGTAATTTGGTAATTTATCCAACTCAAGGGCAAATTAGTAATTATAACAAAGGAGAAGGGCGAATTGGTAATCTAACCAACCAAATGGGAAATATGATAAGTGTAGCAATTATGAGGGGAGAATGGTGATCTAAAAAGTGTAGGAGATAATTTGGTAATCTAAATTGGACAAGGAGTAATTTGATAATTATGCAACCTAAAGGGTAATGGAGTAGATTGTCAAGTAATGAAGGAATACTTAACAATTATATAAGTAAGGGGTCAATGAGTAATTTGTACCTAACATGTCTTTGAGATTGTGGAACATTATAATATGATTCAAATAATGCTGATTAGCCAAGTAAGAGTATTTGATAATTAGTATGGCCTTAATGATTTCTCTGTGATATCCTGGATAATCATCTGAATAAGAAATGACTAATGATATCGGAACGATGGAAAGTGAATAAGTATCGGATTATCATGCTTTTCGTGATCACTTTGATTAAGACACTATTACTTAAAGTGAAAGACCTTGAGATCGGGAATGGTGACTCCTTAAGGGTCGCTACCCTAAGGACGTGGTTTAGTCTACGATTATTCTGGTATTTGCTGGTGTGCCTTTGTGCCCCAGCCAGACCCTATATCTTACTCTTTCTAGCTCTACGGACCTAGTTAGGGGACATACATACTTATGGATTAGGTGTCATTGTCGGTAGGGTACTGAGTTAGCTTTATGCACCAGTACGACCAGGGTACCTTTGCATCCTTGGGTTTGTGGTTGAAGGGTACTGAGTAGCGTATATGCACCGGTACGACCGGTGTACCTTTGTGTCCCGGGTTTTTGATCTCCCGTTCGAGGTAAATAAATAGACTTGTTGTGCTAATTAAAGAAAGGAAAGATACTAATTATGAAAGTGAAAGATTAATGAGTCGGGCCCAGATGATTTATGATATTGACTTATTGAGTACCGATCCACCGGTTATAATAGTGGCCCAGGAGCGTGTTGCCTTGGCAAGTGATATTGAGTACCGATCCACCGGATATAATAGTGGCCCAGGAGCGTTGTGCCCTGGATGATGATTTTATATATATTTTGGTCCACCGGCTAAAATAGTGGGGGTCCCGAGCTCAATAAAACCTGATATGCATATGAATAAAGTTATGGAATATCACTAATCACTTATAGTGGAACACCATGTGAGTCGGGGCCAGACCGGTCCACCAGCAAATAATAGTGGCCAGGAGCGTCTTTCCCTAGAGACCGGTCCACTGATAAATAATAATGGTCAGGAGCGTTCTGCCCTGAGTGTATACTTTTCGGTCCACCGGCTATAATAGTGGGGTTCTCGCATTCACATGGATATAAAATATGAGACTGATTGAATGATGACGGAATAATGGCTTAAGGCCCAAATGTATTGGTTTTACACTGTGACATGGCTTAAGGCCCAGAGGTATCATCGTGACTTATAACTTGTTATGTATGTGACTGTTATGTGTACACCTCTTATTACATATGTATATAGTTACACTATGTGTTGCATTGCGGGCCTGTCTTTAAGTGTGGTATTAAAGGATTACTCAGCACCGTAGTATTGAAGGGATTCCCTTCGTGGGGGCCCTGCCTATTCAATGGGCAGCGCCCTTTGTAGGTCATGTCAGGTGCTACTCAAGTGGGCAACGGGAAAGAGAGTAAGGAATTATCCGGTACCATTAGGGTTTTCCTCTTTCTTCATTTAAATTCTTGGTTTTTGATGTTATGTTGTTACTTTAACCACCATTGGTGGATTTTATTCCTGTAAACTATTTGATGCGCTACTCTGATTTAAGTATGTTGAATTTCTTAGAAATTTACTCTGATTTATGTATGTTGAATGTCTTTCAAATTGTATTTCATTTTTCTTAGCCTTAGCACTTGGTACTGGAACGGTATGAGTAAATCGGTCTAGTACTAAGTGTGGCGGTAATACTCCCAAAATTCACAGTTTATTAATTTGCTTCCGCTAATTTCCTTTTAATTAACGAAATTTTTTAGTAGTGAATTTTGGGGGTGTTATAGTTTTGATGTGGTGGGGGAAATATGGTATGGGTACTTATAGTTTTAGGTTGGCATGCTTAGTAACAAACATGTAAATAGTATTATATGTTACCTTAATATTACCATATGTTCCATCATTTGTTATTCCTCTCACCCATTGCACCATCTGTTATTTAATTATTCCAAGAATAAATGAGTGCTCACTTTAGTAATCAAATTCAATGATTCACCAAGAGAACGATAGACATTGATATAACATTTGTAAAGGTCAACTTTTTTCTATGGAAACTAGAAATTCTCTATTCTTTCTATTTTCTTATTACGAAAGCTTTAGCAATGTTTTTCATTTTTATGCATTTGTCTCCACTTATCATTTTAAAATTAACCTTACTTGGGATGTAGATTTTTTGTATGGAGTGGTCATCCATCCCTCGAATATCACACACATAGTCTAAAGAAAATGAAAAAAGGACTATTGTTTTTAGGGTCACTTAGTATACTTATACTAAATGTGGGATTGATGATCCTTTTATTTTTCTTTTCCCTTTAGAACAATACAAGATATGAAAATGCAACTTAATTTAAACTTTGTTAATAAGCATGTGCACTTATACTAGAATGATCTTGGAATGATATTTTTAGGATATCAATGAGTAAACTGATTTGGGGTGATCCAAAACTATGAGGTATTTGGTTATTAATTGTTTTCTTACATTTAAAAATAATATTTTCTAATGATCTGGCATCATTCATGGGAACTCTCAACTAATCAACAATTGAAATGTCATATAGTTTATAATATTTTTGTAATTATAACAAATAATAATTGTGCTATGGATAATTTACCTGACTTCTTAGGTGGACCTTGTACATGCTTTCTTGACGAATGGTGCATAAGGTCTAACAAAGGCTACTGTATTGATCTAGATATAATGGAAGAAGTACGTAATGATATAGAAATAATATAGTTACAAATACCATTTTAACATAGATGAAGTAATTTGTTGCCATAAGAGCATTACAAGAACCGATGATAACTCTTTAAGGGCCAATGATGTTGGAACTTCATAGTTCAAAGAAACGTACATTATGAAATTGGATTTATTTTGATAATCAAAATATGGTTGGATTATCTTCTCTCATTCTTCATCATTTTTTCATAAGAGTACAAACTACAAATATATTTAGACACAGAATGTATTTTCTTTATGTATTCTCAATAAAAGATTGCGTACAAAACTGTTTGGATTTTGTATTTACTTGTGGAAGTTGTGTGTTATGCTAAAGATGTAGAGGTTGGGGTTATAAAAGACTTGGCAGGTGTAAGTACTTGTACGAATTCTTTTAATTGGCAAGTACATGCCTTTGAATATGAAGTAAATATGGGAGCATCAATAATAACTGATCCTGATTCTAGTAAACATGCATAGTTAACTATTAGATCAAATGGATGGCTAAAGATGATATTTAAATTTGACGATGTCTTTGGACCCAAAGCAGACTAAAGAAATATTGAATTTATATTAACAAAGTTATTCAATGGTAATGACTAATGATTAATGCTCTTTTGTTTTCTTCCTCTATTTTAGTTAGCTTATGATTTACTTCTTGCATACAAGTTTGGCGACATATCTTTTGCAACCTCAATCCTAGGTGGATACAATGTTTTCAATTTTGCGTATGAACAAATAAGAGTTGGAGAGATATTTACAGTGAAAAGACATAACAAATCCTGTGGTGTCAATTGTATGATTCTTGAAAAGGAACCAATTACCAAAATAACATATTTTTGTTCATCAAATACTAAAATAGTTGGTTCATTAAAACATTAACCAAAACGACTCTCAGTTAGAAATGACAAAAGGTACTTCTAAAATATTCCTGATCATTAGGTGTGTTTTATTAAATTTCTTCCACCGCGTTCTAAAATGACACTTCTAACAAAGGATTGTTTAGTTGTTATTTAACTGAAATTACTATTTTAGTATTTAATTAACATAAATAGGCTAGTTTAGTAATTGTTTCCTTGAAAAGATACGTCATATTATCGAGGAAGTGGAGAAATTATCTAGATATTAGATATTTGTAAGACTATCACTTGAGTGTAAAATTAGTTAATTATATAATAAAAAATAAAATATATTTTTTGTGAGAAATTTTCTTTTATAAAAATGTCTATTTAAATTCTTATATTTTATTTTTTTAGTTAGTAAAATATTAATGCATACATATTCTACAAGTCCCTCATTAACTACCACCTAACCAATTAACATCATTTCTATTTCTACTTTTGACATTACTAGTTAATTACTACCTCTTGATCCTACCTAGGATTCTAATCAATCCCTCCTAATTATTAACAAAACTACAAAATTATTCAATATATTATTAGAGTATTGTAGATATTGTAATTCATATAAAAATATTTATAAAATATAAGTTTGTGTATCATATAATATCATAAGCTAGTGTAACTTATTATACAAATTGGATATTTCTACTTTATAATAACACAAGAGATTGAAACTTTTTTTTCCTACTTTATAATTAATATAAGAGATTGAAACGTTCTCCCAATTTATAAGTTTCCTTCCATGCAACATATTTACAAGCTCCCTAACATATCAAACATATACAACAAAAATATTAAGGCACATATAATGATTGTTCGAAATTAGTAAATAATGTATTATTAGAGTATTGCGTATATTATTTAGTTAATGTTAAGATACACATGTAGGATATATTTGCACAATATATAATATCATAACCAATATAAATATTTATACAAAATTGATATTATTTACACTTGATATGTAACCGATTTGTTTAATTGTCTTTCATGGGACGAATTATTTGATATTTCCAAATGACAAGATTAGTTACGAGACATCTTGACTTCTGAATCAAAAGTAGTATGAGTCTCAGATAGGATTGTTAGTTTGGCTTGTTAAGAATTCGACTCAACTTATTTGTTTACAAAAATGAATTAAATCTGAATATTATTTTTGGCTTATTTAGTAAACAAACTGTGTTCGAATCAAGAAAAGTTCAACTTATTTGTTTGCGAGCCAACTCGAACTTGGTTCGGCTAATTTGTTTATAGGTTGAGCCTATATAGACTCTATTTAATAAATGAGTCAAATAGATACAAATTAAATAATTAAATGAACTAAATATATTTAATTTAAACAAATGAGCATATCTTTAAATAAAGTGAATAATTAAAAGAATTGATTTAATTTATTTAACTTTCAAATAAACTAAATAGATAAATGAGCCGCATTACAAATCGAATTCAAATAAAATGATAATTTAAAAAAAAGTAAGCCAAGTTTGAGGCGGACTAGAACCCATAAAAAATTAAACAATCTAAATTTAAGTTGAATAGTGTGAGGTCGGGTGTCACCATAGTTTTAAAAATCAGACCAGTCATCGAACCTGTTGGGTTACTGGTTCACTGGTTTAGTGGTTGGATCAGTGGTTTGAAGTGGTTCAACTGGTTTACTCAATTGAAGTCAAATCTATCTGTATTTGTTTAAAAATATAGTTTAAGTATTTAACACATAATATTAGATAAAATGAATCACCAAAAAATATCTTTCGTCATAAAGTGATCATTAGATATTCATATAAGATTATAAAATAACATAATTCCATGTTAAAAGTATCCCACATATAAAATAAAATTACAAAATAACATAATCCAACATCAAGTCTCTTACATATTCATAAACAACTTAAAATAAAACACATTAGTTTAGAAGTTACAATTCAATTAGATAAATTAAATAGTTTGATCAAAGAGTCACTCATCCAATCCTATAAACTATCCATATCATCTCCGATGTTAGAAAATATAGGAATGACATTTTCATACGTGTGATTATCTTCATCATCATCATCTCCACTCTCCCCATCAACTTCATCATCTTCATTTCCATCAAGCTCATCCAATATGTCTACAAAAATAAAATAAGAATAATTACTTAAATTATTATATCAATTTATATAAGCAATAAAAAAAGTACGAGCTTCATACCCTCACTAGGATTGTCTTGAATAGTGACAGGAGTTAATTCATTTCTAAGAAACTCAAGCTCTTTGTTATTCAAGTTAGATGGCTCATCCATAAGAATCAAAAAGCCTATTGCATCAAACTCTTCAAAATTAATTGGGTCATAACTTGTCTTAAATCGATTTCTACACAAGAGAAAACAAAATTAGACAAGCTTGGTAATATTATCATATAAAATAAATAACTTTAGACATAATTTACAATAGCAAGAGAACAACAAATTAAATTCATACAGTTGTTGCAATCTCAAGTTAGAGTGCACAAAGACTAAATCATTGAGTATTTGGTGCTCAAGTCTACTCCTTTTCTTCGAATGGATATGCTCAAATATGCTCTAATTTCTCTTACAACCAGAAGCACTACAAGTCTGGCTTAAAACACGAATGACAAGCTTTTGTAGATTTGGAGCACCACATCCATATAATGCCGACCATTCATCTACAAAATCATTATAATAATTTACTAAACAAACTAAAAAAAGTATAAATAGATATAAAATTTTGATAATACTTTGAAATAAGTAACAAAATCATACTTGAAGCAAAAACACAACGATCTTGTACAACAGACCATCTTCCAAAATCACCTTATGCTTTTCTAAAAGAACTCACCTCCCTTGTTAATTTTCACCTCAATGTGAAATTTCCATTTGCATATCTCTCAATGACATCAATAATAGAAGACACGATACTTTGATGTTGAGAAATTTCAGATGAGTAATGGAAATGAGGATTAAATCAATAACCAACTGTATGTAAGTTCCTTGAAAGTTGATTATCCCAATGAGAAGAAATAGTTTGAAGATAAGACTCCACCCTTTTCTTTCTCCTATGAAATCTAGAAACCATATCATCTCTAACATTGTGAAATGCTTGATACAAATAACCCATGCATGGTTTCTCTCCATTATTCACCAATCGCAAAACATGTACAAAAGGTTTGGTAAGTTGCACAATTATAACACACTCCTTCCAAAATGTGGTATCCAACATATTCTCCACAAACTTCTTACCGTCCCTATCTTTAGCATAAGTATAAGAGGTCCACTCCCTAGACACAACCATCGCCCTAAGAGCATTTTTATATGTCAAACTACTTTGCAAAGCAATAAAATTAGTAGCAAACCAAGTAGGAGCTGGACGAATGATCTCTCTTTCTTTCGTGAACTTCCTCATCAAATGCATTACATAATAATAATTATAGATATACTTAGTTATTTTTTAGGCATGCTTGACAATGTATTCCACCTCATCTAACTTACCCATATCTTTGAGCATCAAATTAACATAATGTGTAGCACAAGGAGACCAATAAAGTGACTTAAACTCATATTCTAACAACCTTCCAGCAATAAAATAATTTGCAGCATTATCAGTCACCATATGCACAACATTTTCAACACTAACATAGAGAACAATATCTCTATAACACCCCAAAATTTACTACTTTTTTTAAGCGGAAGAATTTTAAATTAAAACTCGTGAATTCTGGGGATGTAACGCCATACTTAGTACCAGACCGATTCTCTCCTACTGTTCCAGTACCAAGTGCTAAGGCTAAAGAAAAAAATGACATTAAATTCAAATTAATAGTTCATAAAAGAACTAGAAAGAATCATACATCAAAAATTAGAGTACGCGTAAAGAATTATAATTCATATCCAAAAGAAAATGAGCTTACAACCGATAAACTATTCATTTAAAATACTCAATACAGGGTAGTAAATCAAAAGGGATGAATCAAATACAGAAGAAATAACAAAAGGAATTAAATCGCATAAAGAGTGAATATGGCCATGACACTCTCGAACCTTGAGCCAAAACATGCTCAACACTCAGCCACGCCGGATGTCTTACCTACCTATACAAAGTCAGAAGGGCATATTACTCATGGGAATGAGCAACGCCCATGAAAAGGGTGATCAGTACGCTACATACTGAGTAAGGTAACAAATGCACTAATGTCAACATATAAGCACATAAAATCATATAAATAATGTAGAAGAAATAAAAGAGCATAATTCATCATGATATTATAATATCATACAATAATTCAGGTAGATACATAAAGGCTCATTTATAGTCTGGATTAATTATTTGATTAATATTTGATTAGAACTCATTTCACACCATGCTTCTTATCAAATCCATATGAGTACGGGAACCCCACTATTATAGCTGGTGGACCGGAAATACATAGGGCATAAAGCTCCTAACCATTATTATAGTCGGTGGACCGAAAACGCACACGGTATGAAGCTCCTGACCAGTATTATTCACCGGTGGACCAAAAACGCACAGGGCATGAAGCTTCTGACCACTATTATTCGCAGGTGAATCGAAAACGCAAAGGGCATAAAGCTCCTGACCACTATTATTTGCCGGTGGACCGGTCTGGCCCCTTATTGCACGATGTTCCACTGTAAGTAATTAGTGTCTTTCTCATGTCTTGGCACAAATATGTTTGTTTTTGTTGAGTACGGAATCCCCCACTATTATAGCCGGTGGACCGGAAACGCACAGGTACAAATCCTGACCACTATTATAGCCGGTGGATCGGAAACACATAGGACATCATGCCCTAACCACTATTATTCGCCAGTGGACCGGTATGGGCCCAGCTCAACAATCTTTCACTTTAAGTGATTAATATCTTAAGTATTTTATTTAAAAAAATTTAACCATGGACATGCATAAATCACTCCCTTTACACTTATCGTCAAAGTCCACTCCACATCTCACTCTAGGGTTTTATTTCGAAACCCTAATTTAGGCCTCAGCAGCCCATCTTACTCCACCTCACACAACTCAAATCATTTTAACACTCCACACACCACAACTCATAAATACCATCCTCATAATTACACTTTAATCACTAAGTATACATGATACCACAAAAACCCTAAGCAACCACATCAAATCCTAGCTCGGTCTCCTACGTACCCTTATATTGTTTCATGTACCATTTTTCATCCAAAGCGTTCAAACACCCAAACAACACTTACATTACCTTCCTTACATCCCAAACCAACTTTTCATACGTAAACTTAACTCCCATGCAGAGGCTAACCTCTCCATGCAAACCTTTGAACTTTTTCATGCAAACCCTAAAAATCCCACGTGAAACCCTAATTTCAACCATACAAATCCTAATACCACCATACATTCATTAATACCACCATGCAACCAATAATACCACCATGTAACCCTAATACCACCATACATGCATTAATACCACCCTGCAAAGTCATATAATGCTTAGACCACCCCCACATTAATTCATACCATAACACCATACCCCACGACCTACGTGTATGTCTTATGGGCCGCATCAATTCATATTAAAAGCACAACTTACACATATTATATTCATGCCATAAAATATCATGTGAACATACTTCAACACCACATCATACTACATATACAATAGATATAAGATACACTTAAAACATATTATATTGTATGTCACATGGCCAGTAAGGCATGTAAAACACATTACACACAATGGCCTTAGATACACCCTTATCTAAAACGACACCGGTCTTAGAGCACGCTCCTATGCCTCCTTAGGGCTTTGATTGGTCTCACCTCAGGTTGATGGTGATAGGTGGCACCGGTAGTGGTGCACAGAGGCGGTGGCGGTGGCCGGAAAAAGAGAAGAAAATTGGAAAAGTTGAAGGTCGGGAACAAAATAGGGAGAATGAAGGTGGGAGTTGGGGTGTTTAGGGTTGCCTAGGAGGAGGGGAACTAAATAAGGGTGGTGGCGCAACCAAAGGTGGCGGCGCATGGCAGTGGTGGTGGTGGCCGATTATGGAAGAAGAAAAGAAAGAGAGGAGGAGAGGGAGAAAGGGGAAAAGAAAGGTAGAGGAAGGTCTGCATAATAGAATGAGAGGTGAAAGAGGCGGGAGAAGCGACAAAAGTGGTGGCTAATGGTGGTTCAAAGGGCGGCAGAGGTAAAAAGGAAGGCTGATCGGGAAGGCTACTTCGCACAATTGGGGTGGCGTGTGTAGGGAGAATTGAGGAAGAAGGGAGGAGTAGTTAGTTAGAGGGCGACGCAAGGATGAGTTGGGTAGGTAGATAGGGCGGCGGAGTTGGCCGGAGGCGGTGGTAACAGTGTCTGAAGGTGTGGCAGCACAATGTTAGGAAATTCTGGATAAGCGACCAAAACTCAATACAAGGCTCAATCTAGGGTATTTATAGGGTTTAAATGAGAGAGTGAGGTCTGTGGGACGACGAGGGAATAGGGCAAGTGGGGTTAGTGTTCGCCGGTGGCATCATGGCCGGCGAAAATCTAGGTCGTGGTAGGGAGGGTGATGGGCTGGGGTGAGGGAAATCGTGCAAGGAGAGGGGAATGGGCAGGCAGGTGTGGTCGATGAGTCGACGTGGAAGAGAGGGGGAGGTGGGCAGCGATCGTGCGTAGTTGCCGACGGAATTTTCGATTGATCGGGAAGGAAGTTGTACGTGCGAACGGCGGGAAGAAGAGGAAGAAGAAAGAAAGAAGAAGGGGTCTGGACCGGGCGGCTGAGGAGAAAAAGAAAGGAAAGAAAAGAAAGTGAACGGGGTCGGTCAGGAGCGGGGTGAGGGTGCGTTTAAATCAAACGTTGTGTTCCACTGGTTAAAAGAAATAAAACGCACTGCTGGGATGAAAAGAAGAATGGGACGGCTGCGCGGGCTGGGCCACGCCGAAGGAAAAAGAAAAGGAAGGATTGGGCTGCAGAAAGTAGGCCCAATCGGGGAGAAGGTAAGGAAAAAAAGAAGAAGAAAGAAGAAGAAAGAAAAAGGAAAAAGGGAAAAAGGAAAAGAGAAAAATAATTAGGTTGGGTATTTAAATTAATATGAATATTTTGGATATTTAAAAATAATAATATTTAAATAAAATAATATTTAAATTCCTTTTTAGGCTAATTTAGGATTTTTAAAAGGTTTTTCATAAATTCCATTTTAATTAGCAAAACACACTAATTTTCTTCAATTAAATTATTTATAAAATTTATATTAATTTGAAACTATTTTCTATTTCTTATTTTAAATAAAATAATTTATTTAATTAATTTTTAAAATAAATTCCTTAATTAGCTAAAATACTCAAATTTCTCCTAATTAAAATATTTATAAGATTTCTTCTTGATTTGACCTAATTAATTACCTTTTATTTTAATAAAAATAATTTAATTAAATAATTTTCCTAATAAAATCTTATTTAACCATAATTTTTTAAAATTAGAATTTTTGGGGCATTTCAATCTCTAAATAACTTATGCAATAGTTCAGCAGTTTTTGAAGCATCAATAGCATCAACAAACTTTAAAAACACAATACCCTTTGGACAATAAACTAATAAGTTAATTAAAGTTCGATTATGTTGGTCCGTTCACCCATCTGCCATAATAGTATAACTAGTTTTTTTTTTCCAATGAGAGCGAAAAGTCTCAACGTAATTATTCATCTCTTCAACATTTTTCATTAACAAGTAACCTCGGAGAGCATGAACAATTGACCCCTTATAACGATGACCAATGTGAGTTATACCATCAATAACAGGTTGATAGTAATTAGAATTTGTAGCATTGAATGGGATACATGAATCAACCATCCACTTAGAAATGAGAATGTCAACTTTCTCAATATCATCTTTGCTTTGTAACAAACTTTTGAGTGTTGGTTGTGCGCCTACAGTTGTTCTTGGAATGAAATGATACCCTATAGTATTTTATTTTCCCTTATCTAAAACCCTTAACTTCTCTCCTAATTTGAAACTACTAGTGAGAACAATAGAATCAAGAGAATGATGTCTTTAGCATGGATAAGAACATAAGCATAACCAATAACAAAATCGACATAATCAATATGTCCTAAGATTTTAGATTATCAAAATCAATAACAAAGTAAAGACAGCAACAATCTCAGATTCAAATATATTTAGAAATATTGATAAGTTAAAATTTATATTGCAGAATACAAATTTCCAATAACATTTCTCATACTAAATTATACATACACGGAACAACATAATCAAGAGAATGATGTCCTCTGGTCGAATGATAAGAACATTAGCAGAATCAGTAACAAAATCAGCGGAATCAATAACAGTATCAACAAAATCAATAACAAAATCGACATAATCATTATGTCCTGAGATTTTAGATTATCAGAAATTTAGAATCAATAACAACATAGGCAACAATTTCAAATTCAAATATGTTAAGCAATTTTAGAATCGATATTTCCTGAATTCTCAAATGAAAAAATTATTGTAATCACATAATCAAAATCAAATATGAGTTGCAATCATAGAATCATCCTACAAATCTCAATTAAAAACAAAATCATTGCCCCCATAAAAAAATTTCGACTTGAGTTGCAATCAAAAAAGGATAGTGAAGGACGACGGAGCTTTGAAAACCAAAAACTTATGAAAATCATTCACCTAAGATTGAAGGACGACCGAGCTATGAAAATGGATGGCAATGGATTGGTGCGAAGTGGACAACGAAGGGCGATTCAGCTGCGAAATGGATGGCATGCTCGAGCGTCTAGGTTGAAGACTATGGTAGGAAGACGATGGATGATGGACGAAACTGCTTGCTTGAGAATCGACCTCCTGATCTTCAAGCAACAAGGTGAAGTCGAACTGTCTGGCGAAGAAGAAGAAGAAAAAGTGCAGAACTGGAAGTCTGGAACAACAGCGACGATCGAGCATTCGAGCGAGTGAAGATGAGAGGAGTGACCAAGTGAGGCCCTGTTTGTTTTGATGTTTTTAGGGTTGAGAGTAGGAAAATCGGTTTGAAGGTGCAAAAGACACAATTACCCTTACAAATATATAACACTCAAATTTTAATGTGAGGGTAAAAAAATAATTATGACATATACTAACAAAACCATACTAGTTCACTTATTAACCGTCGGCTCATTTTCTTAAAAAAAATGGCCCGTTTTTACAATATTAACCGATTTTATTTTACAAAACAGGTTTTAATTAATATTTACCCTGCCTAGATTTATAACCGTTTGGTTCATTCGGCCGGTCCGATCTAATTTTTAATAATATAGGTGTCACTATTTAATTGAAAAAGTTTGTACATGACTATAAGCGGCGGTTGACGAGGTTTGGTTGGTAATTAAACATATCTTCTAGTTGGCGCTTTCCCCTCTGCCTTCTTCCGTTTCCACCGTCCAAGTCCAGCCAAAAAGCATCTTCACATCAATAACTCTGTTCTTTACATAACCTACATCGCCTTCTAGTTTGCAACAACCCGGTAATTCCAATTTGTTGAATTCAAGTATTCAACCATGCAACAAGGTGATACAACGAGCAACCCGTACTACCAATTCTATCAACCTCAATCTCAGAACCCCAACCCTACCCCTAACCCTAATCCAACGACTATCGATCCTCACAATCCATGGCCTCCGACTTACGCTTCAGCACCGCCAGTCTCTCCCTCCATCCATCCTCCGCCTCTATCCGAATACCCAAATAATTATTCCTCTGCTTACCCTCCTCATTACCCTCCAAGTTCCGATCATGTGCTCAATTCGGCTCCTACTGCACCCAACTACCCTAGTTCCCAACCGTCCAATCCACCTTACTATCCGTACGATCAGCATCATCCACCTTACCCTCCTCCATTTTCGTACGATCAGAATCAATCGGCTGTGAATTACGCTCCGCCAACTCCCAGCTTTAATCCCAATCCGGCTCCACAAGTTTCCGGTGCGCCGTACTCTTATGGTAGTACTGGAGCTTCGTCTGTCCCAAGTTATGAGCATTCCCACGGTAATGACGCTGAATTTGATCGTTGGGGCGGCGTTTATTCTCAGGGGAGTGGTGATAAGTATGGAGAGCAAGGGACGTATCGTTCTTATTACGATCAAGAGGGGTTTGGGGATGATGGAGTTTACCGATACGAAGGAGGAAAGACGGAGCCTTATGGTGCCAGAGGGACTGCTGGGTCAAAGCCTTCATCGTCGGAGTTGATGTTTGACGACTATGGGCGGCCAATTAGTCGTTCGAATGGTAAGGATCATGGGGGATCGGAATCAAGACTTGGATCAGGGGCACCTCCTAAGGTTGTGAGGGCGGTCCCCAAGGCGGAGGCAGAGGATGACGCGTGGGGCGGAGTGCAGAAGTTCCGTGTCAAAGTATTGGCTGAAGGTTATGGGCAGACTGATATGGATGTTCTTTGCCAGGTATGTGAATGAACGGAGGTTGTTTCTCGTGTAGATTTGGTGCAGTTTGAGATCAAGGGAATGCAATTGTTTATTTGATTTATACGCTTATTTGGAGATGTTAGTTGATTAATCGGAACTCCAGAAGGTTATATTATTTTGTTTTTCCTTTAATATGGGTTTTTATTACATGAGATGCAGACATGGATAGCAACTTATTTCTATGGTATACACAGAAAGGCTCATTACTTCCGGGGTTAATGGACAAGTAGCACTTTTCTTATAAGGTGTTATTATACTTTTGTAGATTGGCTTGGATGGGATTCGCATGCTTGATCCTGCTACAAGTCGTACATTGAGGATTTATCCTCTTGACACAGTGACAAGAATGGAGGTATTATTTAAACCATAGAACCTCCTTGTTGAAGCATAATTTCGTTGATTAATTTCCTCTAAGAATTCATTAATTTGTATTATCTGTTATTCAGGTTCTGGATTCATATATCTTTGCATTTTGGGCAAAAACTTCAGTTGATGTAGAACCCAAACGTATCAGGCTGAAATCAAATAGCTATACTACAAACACAATCTTGGACATAGTCACGGCGGCAAGTGTTCAGGTTGTGAATTTAGAATTACTTTATCATCTTCCAGTTTTGCATAGTTACTTCATTTTAGCTATAAATATCCTTAAGTTTGGTGTTTTTATCCCCGGTGCTGCTTCTGCTGCTGTGCATGTTCCTTTTCCCCACCGTTTTGAAAGAAGCAAGCATACAAGCAGTTGACATACTTGGTTCTTTTTGATAAAAAAAGATTCGACAAAAATGTACTGAAGTGGAATTACCTCTAATATGGCATAGAAATTTTTGAATTCAGAATTTTCTCTTCACCAATCATATGTTATGGGCTCAAAATAGCATCTCAATTGGGCTGGCTGGCTGAATTGATAAATTTTTGCACATACTCAACACCTTGTGTTTGTGGAAATATTTTGGATACTGATTCCAATAATCTTATTTATTCTATAGATGCGTCATTGTGGTTGGTAAATGCTCATCTAATCTTGATCAAGCCTTTTCATGACCAAGGTTTGATGAATATTCTACAGATGCATTACTGAACTGGGCCCTTCTTATGGTAGACTGGAACATTTCTTGTTCAGTATGTCTGTGACATCATTTCAGATTCCTTGCTAATATTGATCCCATTTGAATGGACATAGTATCAGTTCATAATAACTTACTGCTCTTGTGGGTTCTGAGTTCAAGTTTTCATCAATTAAATGCAATAGTTTTCCCACGTATTCTATGAACTTTTGGTTAGAAGGTTTATTAAATGCGGCAGTGGAAATACATCATAATTGTAGCTTGTTAGAAACTTTGGATATGAATGCAGATGCATGTACAGTATGCTATACTATTTTGAAGCAGATTGTTTTTGCCATTCTTTATATTTGGGCTTATTTTCATGCATCTGAGTTTGAGCATTATATAGTTGTACAGTTTCATTTGTATCGACATCCCTTTCATTATGCTAACCTTGGTAATTTAGTGGCATGTTGCACTTTTGGTGAGTTTGTTTGCAGGAATTCCATGCCTTGAATTTGGATTTGGAGCCTCAAATTTCCTGTAAAGATGCTTTTCAGTTCCAAAGCCTAGGAATGGTATTCTTAGAACCAACAGGAAGCTGTTGAGTATGTATGCCACATAGCAAAACCTTGTAGTGCATTACACCTTTTGTTGTCAAACCCCATAGCCTATAATGAGCATGCTTTAGGTATAGTGTTTGGGGGTATTTGGATTCGTTTCAGTTAAGAGTGGGGTTGTGTGCATATTTGAGCAGCAGTAGAGCTGCATAAATTGGTCACATCCTGGCTATTTAACTCCCTTTTTCCTATTATTTCTTGTTTCTGATCACAAGTGAACTCACCTTCAAGATGTTTTGCCTGTGTTTAATATGAGAAAATAGTCTAAATCAACTGAGCCTCAAAGAATACCACGTGGAGTGTTGTTGTATCAATTACAGATGAAGCTGTTGCTCAGTTTAAATTAAAGCATCTGAGTTTCAGAATACAGTCATTTATTTGGGTTCAAGAAATCAGATATTTTGGATAAATGGGCGATATAAAAGAACATTTGCACAATATACTTTCAGTTTTTCTACTTCGACTGTTGTATATATTGATCTGTCTGGGCATTCTGCTTATACTAGTCAATGCCTTGGTGCTTACAACTTTGGTCTTCTGCTGGAAACAGCTAAAGGAAATGGGTGAAAGGAGTGATTCCGGATCTATAAAGTCCTCTGAACTTCAAGAGAGGAAAAAGGGCTTTGCTGAGTGGATGAGCAGGGTAAAACCGCCCAATGAGGAGAAAGACCACTGGGTAAGTTATTTTGTGTTTTTTACTCTGCTTTGATGGTTATTAAGGAAGGAATTGTTGAGGATTGAAATATCACTACATGTTCTTCTGAGCTACAATTGGTTTTCCTTTTGCTAAAACTGCATCTTAATTAGAACACCTAAAAGGAAATTGGAGTACCCTATTTGTATTAATGCAGAAGCCATAGATGTTCTGAGTCTTTTTTTAGAGTGACAGATTACTGGCAAATAGCAATATCTACGTCTTGATGAAATTATTTTCGTTGGATCTGCATATGACAATTTACTTTGGTGCTTTACATTATCTGTAGATTCCTTTATCGGTTTCAAATAGTGTAGTTTTGCATTTATTAGCCAGTTATGCATATTGTACATTGTAGAAACATATAATTTGATCTGTACTAGCCTTCTGATCATTAGGATTGTGTGTACCTGGATGACTCAGCAAGGTGGCTTGAGCTTATGTATAACATATGAATCTAGTAATGAACCAACTACTGCTGCTATCGCCAGAGGTGGAACAACCGCTTGAGATGTCCATTTTGAGCATAATCCTGTCATTAGAGGTCTCAGGTGTGGCATTCAGAGTCTTGCTTAGCAAGAAATAGCATTTAGAAAGTGTGGTACTTAGATATGATTTAGTTAATGTTCTCATGTTTTTCATGGCCATACCAGTATTTTTAGGTTCAGCTCCTCTCTTCTAGCAATATTGAACTGGGTCAAATAGCTGAGTTCCCATAAGATTGTTTGTACCTTTCATCTATGCATATATGCATGAGCAAAATGTGCAAAAACTTAATGCATTGTAAAGGGTAACTGAGTCTGAGATTGGCTTGTCATATTTTGTAAGAAGAGTGGCTTACATTGCATTCTTATCCTTGTATCTGCAGGTACCTGATGAAGCAGTCAGCAAGTGCACTTCGTGCGCTGTAAATTTTAATGCTTTTGTTCGGAGGGTATGACATCTCTGTCCTATTGGTATATTCCAGTTAACTGCTAGATTTTTACTATCATGATGTAAGATTTTTCTCTTTTTCTATATCTAGCATCACTGCAGGAACTGTGGTGAAATATTTTGTGACAAATGCACCCAAGGGAGAACGCCTCTCACCTCTGATGGGGAAGCACAGCCAGTTCGAGTGTGTGATAGATGCCTGGTATGTTTTGAGGCCCTCGTTTCCTTCTTTTTAGTCATGAGCTTGGTCATCAGAGCTATATCTTTTCACAGCAAACTTGATGCAAACATTTAGGCAAATGAATGTACTTAATGTTTGAGGGGGGATTCAGGGAAAGTGGGAAATTCTAATAACTGTTAGCTGAGTGTACAGCTTCATCTGCTGTGAACTAGAGATTATGGCAGGAGACAGTATATCCTGTGCCATATTTATTGGTTCACAGTTTAAACCGCTTTTGCAGTATGGTAGCTGTAACAGCTGTACACAACGAGCACCCTCCCTTGCATAACACAACATTGACACACTTGTGAGAAATTACTTTTAGATTCTGAGTTCATAGTTGATCAATATTCAATCAACTTTTAATTGAGGCAACATACTCTTAACATAGAATGCTCATTTGACCCACACCTCTACTCTAATTAAGGCTATATTCTTGTTGTTTGGTTTCTGCTATCTAATCTTAATCTTACAAAAAGGTTTAATGTGTTATTATGATTTTTATGATGATTATTATTTGTTGAGATAAGATCTTACCGATTTTATAAGTCCTAAAAATATGCAGAAGAGAGCATAACCGAAAAACTGAAGAGGAGAATTTGGTTATTTGAGCGTCAGAGGCTCAGAGCTGTATGTGAACTTATTTTTAGTCTCTTTTGGGAGCCATAATTACTATGCTTATAATGGATCTGAAAAAAGTAGGCTCTAGGTTGATTAAAAACAACCAGATGCACCCAGCTATCGACAAAGAAGTGATACAATTTAGAGTCTTTGGACTGAAGTGTGAAGTGCCTATTCTGAGGTATTCTGAGGACATCATCTTAAATTTTCATTTCAGTATAGAATTCAGCTTCTTTGCTCTGTTGTCTTTTGATAAAACTTCCTGTATTTTTTCTCTCAATAAAATTATTTTCGACCGCACCCCGCTCAGTTTATTACAATAGAAATGCAATCACAGGAAATTTAAGGAGATGATTTGATTATCAAGAGCCAAACTGTCAGGAATTCGAGGTCCTGACTCCTCCCTTACAATATTTTCCTCCCCTGCCTCCCCTGGAAATCTTCCTGTCCCATATATATATATCCCTCTCTGTCCCCTACCTCTACCCAAATCTTGCTCTTGTAACCGAAAATACTAACAATGACACGACACCTGGCATAACCGCATAACAGACTCATAAAAGACTAAAAAGGACAGAGATAAAAATGACCCTCCCTAATTATCCAGCCCCGACCATCCCTGGTCTAGCCTTCCTTCCTTTTCTAACATAGGTGAATTTAATGATAGGTCTATCAATACTTCCCCCTTGGACCTTCTCCTTGTCCTCAAGGTGGAAAGCTGGAAACTGTTGGTTCAGGACATCAAATTCTTCCCAAGATGTCTCAAACTCTGGCAGACCCTTCCACTTAACTAGGACTTCCAATGCTCCCTGCTGGTTGTAGCGTAAGCTGCGAACTGCCTCAGGCTCCACCTTCCACTCCATATTAGCCGAGAGGACCAGGGTGAAAGGCTGTGCATGGATGCTATCCCCTACTGCTGGCTTGAGCATTGACACATGGAAAACCGGGTGAATGGATGCTGAATCTGGTAACTTGAGTCAATAGGCAGTCTCTCCCACTTTAGCTTCCACCTGGTACGGGCCAAAATATCATGGGGCAAGCTTCTCATTCAGCCTCTTGGCCAATGACCTATGTCGGTATGGTTTGAGTTTCACAAACACCCAGTTGCCTGCTGCATATGTCTGCTCACGACGCCCTTTATCTGCTTGCTGTTTCATTTTGGTTTGTGCATGCTGGAGGTGATACTTCAGCTCTTCCAGAATGGCATCCCTATCCCGCAAGTCCTGATCCACAGCAGCAAAAGGTGTACTCCCCACCTCATAACACAGAATTGGGGGAGGGTCTCTTCCATACAAAGCAGTGAAGGGTGTACCGGTGTAGTCTGGATAGCTGAGTGGAAAGAGGTGTTATACCAAAATTCAGCCCAGGGAATCCACTTGGCCCATTTCTTGGGTTTATCTCCGGCAAAACAACGCAAGTATGTCTCCACACTCCTATTCACCACCTCCGTTTGCCCGTTGGTCTGCGGGTGATAAGCCGAATTGAACTTCAATGAGGAGCAATTTAAATAGCTCCTTCCAGAAATTACTTACAAATACTTTGTCCCTGTCTGAGATTATGGATCTGGGCACCCCATATAAGCGGATGACTTCCTTAACAAATGTAGCTACCACCGTTTGCGCATTGAAAGGATGCTTTAAGGGAATAAAATGCGCGTACTTTGTTAGGCGGTCTACTACTACCATGATACAATCAAAACCATCCGAATTCGGCAACCCCTCAATAAAATCTAGTGAGATATCTTCCCAGACCTGCTGGGGTATAGGTAAAGGTTGCAGCAGTTTGGCCGGACGTAAGGCTTGGTTTTTATTCTGCTGACACACCGCACAACCTGCCACGTACTCCTGCACATCCTTCCTCATTCTTGGCCAATATACCTCCCGTGCTAGCCTATGAAAGGTTCGGAGCACCCCTGAGTGTCCCCCTATGCCACCTCCATGAAACTTAGCCAATAGTTTGTGCTTCAAAGAGGACTGTGCAGGTGTCACTATCCGGTTATGGTACATCAAATTCCCTCGAACCAAGTTGTATCCACCACAATTTTGATCTCCCTGTTGGATTTTTCGGAGTATAGGTCCCAATACGGGGTCATCAGCAATGTTGGATTGAAGAGAGCTCATATCACTCATCCACATTGCTGTAAGAGCGGATAGGACGGTGTCTGCCCCCATTCTTGATAAGGCCTTAGCAGCTTTGTTCTCGCAGCCCGGCTTATATTCAATGTTGAATTGATAGCTCCACAGCTTCGCAACCCACTTTAAGTGTTCCTCTGGAATGACTCGCTGCTCTAGTAAGTACTTCAAACTTTTTGGTCTGTTCTCATAGTACACTTTTGTCCTAGAAGGTAATGTCGCCATCGCTATATGACTAGTACTATGGCCATTAATTCCTGCTTGTATACTGACTTCATTCGCGCGCGTTGACCCAAAGCTTGACTGAAATACACTATGGGTCGCTGTTTTTGCATTACTACTGCCCTTACTCCCACACCCGAAGCATCGGTCTCCACCACAAACGACTCTTTAAAATCTGGCAGCCCTAGGACCGGTATAATAAGCATAGCTTGTTTCAATCTCTCATTACCCCCCTGCACTTCCTCATTCCACTTAAAGTTATCCTTTTTTAATTGGGTTGTGAGGGGGGCTGCTATATGCCCATAATGTTGCACGAACCTCCGATAATAGCCTATGAGTCCCAAAAATCCCCTTAATTCCTTCAATGTTTTTGGTACTGGCCAATCTTTCATGCATTTTAACTTGGACAGATTGGCAGCCACTCCCTTATTAGATATAATATGTCCCAGGTATTCTAATTCTGATTTTCCAAACACATTTTTTCTTGTTTACAGTTAAAGAATTGGCACGTAGTACCTCAAAGACCCATGTGAGATGTCGAAGATTCTCCTCCATGGTTGGGCTATAAACAAGTATATCGTTAAAGAACACCAGCACGCACCTTCGAAGGAGAGGTTTAAATACCTCATTCATCAAGGCCTGGAAAGTGGCTGGGGCGTTTGTAAGCCCAAACGGCATAACCAAAAATTCATAATGTCCTTCGTGTGTGCGGAACGCATTCTTTGGAAGATCAACTGGGTTCACCCGAATATGATGATATCCAAACTTTTAATCCAATTTCGAGAACACCGCAGCCCCATTCAATTCATCTAACAACTCATTGATCTCCGGAATAGGGAATTTGTCCGGGACCATGACTTTATTCAATGCCCTATAGTCCACACAGAACTGCCAACTCCCATCTTTTTCTTTTTCACCAACAACACTGGACTTGAAAATGGACTGTGACTGGGTTGAATGATCCCTGCTGCTAACATTTCCTCCACTAGCCTTTCAATTTCATCTTTCTGCGTCTGCGGGTATCTATAAGGCCTAACACTCACTGGTTTAGTGCCCAGTAGCAGAGGAATTTGGTGGTCGAGTCTCCGTGGAGGGGGAAGGCACTGGGGTTCCTTAGTTACCTCAGGAAATTACTGCACTACCACATCAAGTTGTGGAGGAATTTCTATGGGCAGTGCGTTGTTATCTTCAAGATTCAATGCACAACACTCTACTAGAATCCCTTGTCCTTCCTTCACGGTTCAGATCATGGACTTAAGTGATACTGATAGACCCTTAATTCGATACACATATGTGAGGAAGGGCAAAAGAGGAACTGGAGAATAAGAAGTGTGCTGATTAGCTAATTGCTGAGGTGTCCGGTGTATTGATGTTTTACTTTTGCTATTTTATTTTATGCGTCGAGGGATGGTCTGTTAGCTAGGGTAGGAGTCACCCTTTTCTGTTATTCGGTTAGCTGCTAGCCTGGGTATTAAGGGGAAGGGAGGAGAGAAGGGAAAGGTAGGAATTAAGTAAGTTGTGGGAGGTGCCAGGACCTCGAATCCCTCGCTGTAACTTCTTGTTCTCTCCGTATCAATAGTGCACATTTTCTTTCTCTCGTTTTCATCTATTGAGCTCACTCTGGCTGTAATTCTGTTTCAACTATCTCTTGGTATTACTGGTGTTGATATTAAGGGTAGAGTCCTATCAGATACCTGCTCCTTACTCAGCTCGGCATCCCCTTCCAAGTGTGATCCGAGTCTTTCCCAACATATACCTCATCTTCAATTTCCTCTAGCCCACCTGCATTTCGCCCAATCTTTCTAGCCATTGCATACCCAGTATCACATCCGCACTACCCAATTTTAGGGGCAGAAAGTCCTCAATTATTTCCACCTTCTGCAGGGTCAACAAAACTCCTTTACAAATTCCCTGGGTCTGCACAGAATTTCCGGTGCCCATGAGCACTCCATAGGAAGTGGTGGTCGTGATTGGTAGTTGAAGCCAGTCCACCAAATCGTTGGCCCCAAAATTGTGGGTGGCACTGCATTTTATTA
Organism: Tamarix austromongolica; assembly: GCA_039764185.1. Lineage (NCBI taxonomy): Eukaryota > Viridiplantae > Streptophyta > Magnoliopsida > Caryophyllales > Tamaricaceae > Tamarix > Tamarix austromongolica. The sequence continues at coordinate 19,036,322 of CM077815.1, forward strand.
AGACTATCACTGCTTCCCCTTGAATTTTCCCCTTCAGCTTCATTGTTCTGGGTGAAGTAAACCCCACCACAGAATTCATGGACAACTCGACAACCCCCTCCACTTTGCACTCCTCTGGTTCCTTCTCTCCCTCGTCACCACCAGCTGAATCATTGACGAGCAACACTTGCAGCATTCTATTTTTGCAGACATGACCCGGCCCGAATTTTTCATCACACCGGAAACATAGCCCATTCTCCCTTCGACGAAGGTATTCGGCGTCTGACAACCTCCTGAATCCCAAACTTCGCTGGCTTCCCTATGACTCAGCAACTAAATTTGGGGTGTTCGAACCCCCCGGCCCCCGCGGATTTTGGCCAAACAGTCCCAGCGTTGGGTTTTGGGGAAATTGGTCCAACTGAGCTCGGGGTTGGAGTTTGTCGTGGGCTAGTTAATGCTTGACTTTGGCCCATTAATTTCGATCCCAACTCCCCTCCTCCCCCTGGGCCCCCCGGGTGATCCGATTCTTTTGTTTCATTGGTTGGGTTGCCTCTATTATTTCAGTCAGTCTAGTGGGCCTCAACAACCAAACCTCAGCTCTCACCACCGATTTTAGTCCATTGAGGAAAGTACTTTCTAGTACTTCCTCCGGCATTCTTCCCTGCAACGGGGCAGCAAACAGCTCGAATAGCTCCAGATATTCCTCGATCGTCCCCTACTGCCGAATTGCTAGAAACTTCTCACACAGTGATCCCTCATGTTTTGGACCAAATCGGATTAAGAAGGCTTCCCTAAATCCCTTCCATGTAGTGAATCTCTTCCTCTCCTCTACATATTGAAACCACGCCGGTGCTCTTCCCTCCATAGCCACAGCCACAGCTTCTAGTTGCTCTGCTTCTGTGAGTTGGTTGATATTGAAGTATCTCTCCGCACGGAATAGCCATTCCTTAGGATCCGTTCCATTGAAAAGTGGGAACTCCAGCTACCGGGTTGGCCGATGTTCCATTCGCTGCCCCTCCACCACTAGAGGTGACTATGCTCCTAGGGTTGAATCCACCGCCACTTCTTCTGTTCTCTGCACTCCCATGATCCTAGAAGATGATGCGCGACCTCCTTGGTTCATTAGTTGATCCAGCCGGCTCAACATTTTTGTTATGGTTCTCTCCATTTGAGGTATCTTCCTCGTATCTTCCTTAATAGCGTCTATCTCCTTCTGCCATTCTTCCTGTACCAATGCCATTTTCTCCTCAAGCAATCCCATCCTCTCCTCAATCGCCTCCACCTTCTTTTGGGCCATCCCTCAGTCTCGAGCCTCGCTTTGATACCAATCTGATAGAACTTCCTGTATTTTATATCAATAAAGTTATTCTCGACCGCACCCCGCTTGTTTATTACAATAGAAATGCAATCACAGGAAATTTAAGGAGATGATTTGATTATCAAGAGCCAAAATGTCAGGAATTCAAGGTCCTGACTCCTCCCTTACTATATTTTCCTTCCCTGCCTCCCCTCGAAACCTTCCTGTCCCATATATATATATATATATATATATATCCCTCTTTGTCCCCTACCTCTACCCAAATCTCGCTCTTGTAACCGAAAATACTAACAATGACACGACACCTGGCATAACCGCATAACAGACTCAGAAAAGACTAAAAAGGACAGATAAAAATGCCCCTCCCTAATTATCCAGCCCCGACCATCCCTGGTCTAGCCTTTCTTCCTTTTCTAACATAGGTGAATTTAATGATTGGTCTATCATCTTTCCTTTTAAATCTCTGTTTTTATGTCTTTTCTGCTTCCATGTCAATGAATTTTTAAGACTATTTTCTCCCTCTTCTTTTCCTTCAGCCCGGTCACCCTTATGCCTACCTGTGCAGAACTTATCTCTCCTTGAAATGAGGTTCCATTGGATTCAAGTGAGATCTTCCAGATATTCATTCTTGGCACTTTTTCTTCTTCATTCGCTTTTTCTTTGACACTTCTTCTGTTCTTCAGCTGCAAGTTGCAATAGCTATCTTCTGCTGCCACTCTTATTCTTGACAGCTTGAGTAGGATTTACTTCTATGCTCATTGCATAATTCTAGAAATCTTGAATGTTTGGTTTTATCTAGTGTGCTTTCCATTGAATATCAGTATGCTGGCCTGGCAGGCATTACTGTCTGACAGAAAATTTGAACTATGTTACATCTTTGTTGCCTGGGCTAACTAATGTGACTAGCCACCTTGCTCTTCTGTAGTGTATGGACTCTTGATTCACATTCTGATAGCAATGAATTTTCTTGAGTTGTTCTAAATTGACCTTCCATGTTGGCTTTGGTTTTTCCTTATCATTATCAGCACCATCAAAGTATCCTATGACTTTGCTCTTAATTTTTGATAGGGAGAGGTCACGCAAAGGTTAGCTAATGCTAAAGAAGCAGCTGGTAGAAGTGGTCAATTGCGAAGCCATGAAGATCTTGCCAAAAAGCTTAAGGTGAATTAATATTCTTGATATTCTATCCAACCTTTCTTTTGTATATTTACTATAACTTGTTTAAATATTACCATGAGCAACCACTTCATAGATATCTTTGTTATTATGTGTAATTCATATGTTTGTTGCCCCTCCAAAACTTTGCTCATTGGTCAAAATCACTGCTTGGTTAAGAATCCAGATGTACTTTGTTACATTGTTGTTCCTTGGTGTTCTTTCATTGACATTTGCCAGTAAGATGAAATTTTGGGTTGTCATTGACACTAAATCTGCTTTCAGCGAATCTCTTTGGACCTATGTTTGGATTCTTGAAGTGCTTGTCATATTGTTGTTGTTGTTATTATTATTTTGTTTTTTCTGCCGGGGGAGGGGTGACAGTATTAAATTCATTTCAAGACATCAGTTTTTTAAAAATTTACATGATCTTCTCATTGTGAATGAGAAGTAAGCGATTATGAGGGTAATTATTAATGCAACTGTTGGCATTATGGACTGCAATTCTTCTTTTTGTTGGATTGCAAAGTGTAGCTATTAGCTTGGTGGGTTTCAATATCAACATTAATTTTGGCTATAGGCTATAGCCAACTTTCAAACCTGCATATAATATAAGAAACTCACCGTAATCAGATGTACAGTCCTGTTTATGGAGAAATTGTATTGAATGGAAATAACATCTTGTTATGTCGGTGATGACAGGAGGAGATGAACAAAAAAATGAGGTCATCAGGTAATTATCATTTATCTACACGAGTCCCACTTTGTTGGTTTCTCACTGGTTATGCACCTCCTTTAGAACGACACTTGAGTTACAGTTCTTGTATGGTCGTTGTCCCTTGTATTGATGAACTTATGAATGTATTAAATTCGTACAGGATTGGGGTCCCAAACGCGTATGAAAGAAGTTGAGTGTCCAACTTGCACTGTCCATTTGAAGGTTTGTATTATCATCTATTACATTTGTAGAACTGATTTGATAATGGCGGAAAAGTGTGGTACACGGGCCGGGTTGTGTTTCATCTTTTGCTTTCTCATCCCTACTAGTCAGAGGGGCATATAATCCTGATGCAGTTTCATCAGTTGTTTTTATTTCATGTGGAGGAGTGTAAATTTTGTGTTGGTTGGCTGCAGGTTGAAGTCCCTACCTCCGGGTCGGAAACGATTGAGTGCAGTGTCTGTCAACATCCGTTCCTCGTCAGTGCTTACTAACTATCCCTTCCCTTCCCTTCATTTAAGTTATTGCTCGCATCGATGTAGATAGAGCTTGGAAGATCTTATGTACTGTTTATTTCGTTTAGCAAATTAATTTTATGAATAACTGCTTGTAATTAGTGATTGATTGGAGGGTTATTGAGTCTGTTAGGTACCTTCTACAGAAAGTACAGTTTTTTTTTTTTTTTTTTTTTGTGACAAGAGGTCGTACGGTCTAACCAAAATGGCCAGTCATTCCAATGGATTACGTGTGTGGTTGGTGTGTGCTGTCATATATGGTTCTTATAACAGATTGATTTGATATTTTTTATTTTGTTGTTGAACGCCGTCTTTTCCATAATTTTGGGTTTATTAAGGAACATGCCTTAGTGTGGTCCGGATGTCTTCCGAGGATTACTTCCTCTCGATGTTGGGACCGCTGTTCTAAGCACCTCCCCCAAACTTTTAGAATAATTGTCGGTATTTGGTGATTGGTGAAGTGGTCAGAGTTAGGCTTACGTGCGTTATAGGGCTGTAAACGAGCCGAGCCGAGCCGAATATCCCTAGGCTTGGGTTAAACGAGCCTAAAATGATGTTTGAGTTCGGTTTGTTTAACTAAACGTACGAGCCGAACTGAGCTCACAAGCCAAAGCAAAAAAATGAACCGAGTCGAGCTTTTTCGAGTTTGGGCTCGACTCATTTATTAAACGAGCCGAGTCCGAATCTCACTTTTAGGCTCGTTTAACTAAACAAACGAGTTGAACCGAGCTTTTAACGAGTCGAACCGAGCCGAATACCGAACTGATTCAACTCATTTAGTTATGCTGCCTGTGCGTGGGGGTTAGGGTATCTGTCACCCTTTGTGCCTCTCTCCTGGCATATAAATATGCTGCCTCTGGGGGCCCCGGTGGGACGACGAATAATCACACTCATAGAATTGCCATTCCAGACGTCAAGATGAACTGATGGATCTTAAGTATGGTAGATGTTGACTGAGATTTAAAAAAAAAATACCAGCAGCGAATATTTAATAACCGCAGGCTGCTTTTCATCTGTCACTCCGTTCTTTATTTATGGCTATCCTTGATCTCTCGGCAATGTATCATCTCATTAAGAGCCAATGAGATTTATGTTGGAGGTGTTTTTCTGCTTTCTTGGCTTGGCATTATATTCTTTGATTTTTTTTTTTGATAATTTGAGGATTACATCCAGAAAAAAACTACATCATGAGCGAACCGGATCGAGCGATTACAGTAAAAAAAAAACTAAGAAACACGAAATAGTAATAATAAAAACACCCTAAACTCATGATCACCTCACAGAAAAGCTTGCACGTTATGGACCACCTCATCAATTCTATAAGGAAAATTGTCTTTTCTATGCTTGATCCAGAAGCCAATTCTTTGTTTAATAAGCAGCGCCATCCAATTCCTGCAGATCTGGATATTTTCAAAAATAGCCTTATTTCTGAATTCCCAAATAGTTCCTATTATGGCAAAAAAGGATGTTGACCAAATTTCGCTCTGTAGACCTTTATCTTTATCTCCAAGCCAAATAGCAGCGATTTCTTCAGTCGATCTCGGCATCACCCAGGTCCTTCCAAGCCAATCGCAAATCTCGTACCATAATTTCCCTGTCACACTACAATGAAGAAAGACATGGTTAATCGATTCTTGAGTATCTTTGCAGAAAGGGCAACCTGTATCACTGACGTTTCCAACCCCAAGACGAATCAATCTATCTCTCGTATTAAGTCTTTGTTGTATCGCAAACCATGGGATCAGTTCAATTCTCGGTGGCGCCAACCCACACCACACCCTACTCCATATATTATTAATCAGATTCCCCCCGGGTGCATGCTGGTAGGAGGCTTCACAATAGGATTTGACTGAAAATATACCCCGCTGATCATATTCCCAACTAATCCCATCCAGTCTTCCCCTATGTGGGTCAAACTGAGAGACCAGATTCTCCATTTGCTCCCTTTGTCTTTCCTCCCATTCAAACAACCGCCTCCTCCACACGAATTGCCAATGCCATTGGTCCCCATCCCAGAAACCCATATCCGCTATACTGTTTTCTTTCTGGTCAGATATCGCAAAAAGCCTTGGGAACATGGTCCTTAGTGGACCATTCTCCATCCATTTATCCTTCCAAAAACCAACTCTACTGCCCTCTCCAATAATAACCTTTAAACCTGAGCTAAGAATAGGGTCAATCCTGCCTGCATTCACTATGTCCACCCACGGTGTCCAACCTTTCTTCTTAACCGGAGTTCGTAGGGTACCAAAACGATCCTCCGAGTAAATAGACTGGATAACCTTCTTCCATGACGCTCCTTCCGTTGTGAAGAACCTCCACCACCATTTAAATAACAGGGCATTATTCCTCATAGTCAAATCGCCAATGCCCAAGCCCCCTAGACTCTTCGGTTTCTGTAGCACCTTCCAGCTAATCAATGGAAGCTTGCTACTCCAGAAGAACTTCCTTTGAATGCTAATAATCTCCTTAACTACTCCTTTTGGGATCCTGAATATGCTCATATAATACACCGGTAAACTGTTCAATACACTCTTGATTAACAGTAGTCTCCCTGCTCTTGAAAGAAGTTTCGATTTCCACCCTGCCAACCTTTGTCTAATCTTTTCCACCACTGGTTTCCACACCTGACTGTTGTTGATATTTGTTCCTAAGGGTAATCCAAGATAAGAAATTGGTAAGAAACTAGTTCTGCAATTCATAATCTCTGCTGCTTCCTTATGAAAAGGAGGTTCCACCCCCAACCCTATCATTTCTGACTTTTCGTAGTTTACACTCAATCCAGACACCAGGTGGAAACAATCAAGCAACCTTCTCCAATTTATGATGTTCTCTTTCGACGCTGCACAAAAATTCATAGTATCATCTGCAAACTGGAGATGCGTGACTTCATACTTGTCTTCCCCCACTTCCAGTCCACGAATCAACCCTTTCTTCATACCTCTTCTAATAAGTTGATTAAACGCTTCCACTGCCAAGACGAACAAGAACGGGGATATGGGATCCCCCTGTCTAAGTCCCCTCCTCATCTTGAAAGGCCTAGTCGGGGACCCATTAATAAGAACTGAAATACTAGCCGTTGAAATACATTCCTTTATCCATCCTCTCCAAATACTCCCGAACCCCATGATGTTCATAACTTTATCCACGAAGTCCCATCTTATACTGTCGTAAGCTTTTTGGAAATCCAACTTTACCATTACCCCTCTGGCTCCTCTTTTCCTCTTGACCCATTGAACTACCTCATTAGCAACCAAAACCCCATCCGTAATGCTTCTTCCTTCTATGAAAGCTGTCTGGGAATCACTTACCAAACTGCCCACGACACGTTTCAATCTGTGAGCTAAAATCTTTGCTATGACTTTATAAATACAACCTACTAAGCTGATGGGTCTGTACTGATTGGTCTCCTCTGGTTTTTCCACTTTCGGGATCAGCGTAAGTAGAGTGGTATTTATTCCTTTTGGCATTCTACTTGACAGAAAAAACTCTAGAACTGAATCAGTGAATTTTTCCCCGATGACCCCCACATTTTTCGGATGAAGCCCATGTGATAACCGTCATACCCAGGAGCTTTAAGAGGTGCACAATCCCACACAGCCTTTTTAACTTCCTCCCTATCAGGCATACTTTCCAGGAAACTGTTCTGCTCCTCGGACAACTTACTGAAGCCCTCCTCCGAGATACTAATATCAGGCAGATCTGCCCTACTATATAGGTATTCAAAGTAATCCACTATCACCTTCTTAATTCTTGCATGGTCGGTGATCTCTTCACCCTTATCCACTATTCTGCTTATCCTGGCCTTCTTTTTCCTGATAGTAGCCACTGCGTGAAAGTACTTTGTATTCCTATCCCGTTCCTTGAATCCTTTAATCTTAGCAATCTGCATCAAGTACGCTTCCTTTCTTTTGTGCCATTTCCAGAGTTGGCTTTCCAAAGCTGCTCTTCTAGCAATCAACTCTTCATTACCATTTGCGGTTGCATCCGGATTTCCTAGTTTCGCCAATTCAGAGTCCAACAGCCTAATTTTTGTATCAAAATCCCCAAAAGTATCTCTGTTCCAGTCTTTTAACATACTCTTCATCCTTCTCAGATTATCCTGACACGTTTCCCCGTCCATCTTGGCCCAACAATCAGCCACAAAACTTTGGAACTTAGGGTGAGAGAACCACATATCCCAAGATCTAAAAGGTTTCGGTCCATCGCCCACATTTCTGACAGAAAGGCGAATAGGGGTATGGTCCGAGAGGGATCTATCTAGAGCCATACTCCACAAATCCGGAAATACCGCTAACCAAGCTGGGTCTATCAGAAAACGATCTAACAGGCTGGCAGATCCAGCCCTTACCCAAGAAAACTTCACGTTGGTTGGGGGTAAGTCCAAGAGCCCCATCCTTTCTATCCAATCATTAAAAGATCTGACACTCGTCACATCCACCCAACCCCCTTTTCTCTCGTTCTGGTTACGAACTTCATTAAAGTCCCCCATCACCAAAAGAGGTCTAGTACATTGTTGTCCCACGTCCCCCAATTCTTCCCATAAAACCCTATTATTTCTTGTATCCGGAAAGCCATACACAAGTAAAACCGCACACTCGAAAGAGCCCGGGCCTAAAACTCCTTCTAAAAGGATCCATCTATTACCCCTCTTAATATGCTGCATCCCAAAATGCTGCGAGTTCCATCCTATAATTAAGCCTCCACTCCTACCTTGAGCCGGAGAGTCGCTCCATTCAATCCCTCCTAATCCCCACACTCTCCCCTTCCAACTATCAGAAACCACTTGGTGTTTTGTTTCCACTAATCTATGGACTCGCAGCATTTTGGGATGATATATGTCCTCTCCCTCCCCCCCCCCCCACCCGGGGTCTGGAATTTTAGAGGGAGGAAAAGAGAGTGGGAGGAGCCCAAAAGAAGAAAAATATCTGTGATATGGGGTCTAATATTAATAGTTAGTAGTGCTACTAGCACTTGGCTGATCTTCACTACGTGAAAATTGCAGTAGGCTCCGGTACTTCACATGTCATTTTTATTTTGGAAAGATATTATATTAAAACTATTTTACTAGTTGCTTTTCGCACCTGAATCCCTTCTATTTTTTATAAATAAATAAAAAATGAACAAATTCATAAACATTACAGAATGAAAAACATGGGAGAGAGTGATCTTCCTTGCCTTCAATTTCCATATACGTTCTAGACGAAGAGGCTGCCTATGAAATCATCTACCCTTATGATCTGCAAAAGTTTGTTTCGGTTCTTCTGTTCACTGTATCGATGAAGAACGATAGCAGTAGCTTTTGATTGGAAACAATGGCGGTGATCGTGGTGGAAGACAACAATGGTGGAGCCAGGAGGCAGAAGGCAAAAGGGTTTGCAAAGGTGCTATTTTGAATTGTCTGGGTGAGCATTCCATAGTGGAAAGATTAAAATTAGTCTTGTACGCAGCATATAAGCAACAAATTGAAATTAAATTCACCATTGAGGTTTAACGTAGAAGTACCTGATTGATTAGGTAATTACACGGCCAAGTCAATATCTATTATGCTGCTATTCTCAATCTTTCTTCTAAGAACAATTGTGGAAGATCGCATCATAAACTAGTTTCATATGGAGATGGAAAATTGAGAATCGAACCTAGTACTGCTACGTAGTAAAATTACAATCACCTACTTTATTCCAAAATGGGTTATGAAAATTGGAAGCGAATTACCAATTGTCTCACCCATCTTTCATTTGGGGATTGGGACGGTTTCAATATAGTAAAGTTCTAAAAAAATTTTAAAGAAAGAAAATTAAAATTAAAATATTTTTTTTTAAAATTTTCTTAAAGAAAATTAAATAGCTCATTAATTTTTAATAATTTTCTTTTTTATTCTTTTTCTATCTTATTATTTTATATAAATTAAACACGCGCATACACACAAAATCATCTTTATTTTTTTTCCCTTTTTTTTGAAACTCACAAAGAACTAAATGGAGCATAATTCACTTTGTATCGGAGGCTTATGGTATTTTCTAACTGATAGAGAGAAGGCATGTAGTATTAGGTTGAATCATTCTTATATGTATACCTTTTTTTTTATTCCATCAAGATTCCCTCTCACACCGACCTCAATTTACATGCTAGTAACGTGAATTTTTATAATTTATTGATATTTTTAAATTGTAGTGAAAGCACATTTTTGAGCAAATTTACATTTTGCATAATAAAAATAGATATCTTGCACATTATCTAGGTGTATAGTGGAAAAATGGCTATATTTTTATAATTTTTATAAACTTTGTTTCAAACAATGGTGGAATCATACACACATTATCCAAAGAAATCCACATCTTATAGCATATAAATATATATACTATTTATGATATACTCCTTCTGTATAAGAAACAAAGTCAGTTTAATAATTTATACATTTTTAATGAACTAATGAATGAAGTTTTAACTTTTTAATTTCACCCTTCATTGAAGTATAACTAATCATTTAATATGCAAATAATGAAAGAAAAAATATGAGGGTAAAAGTGGAAAGTAAGTTTTTATTTTTCTAAAGTGAATTTCTATTTAATACAAAAATTTGATGATAAAATGAGTAACTTTTTAACACGGAGGGAGTAATACACATGTTTGTATACACATCTTGCATTATATAAGTAGTTTAATACACATTTTTAAGGATTTAAAGATTCATCTTATGCTTACATATTCTTAAAAAATTAAATACATAGAGAAAAATACTCATATTATAAATATACATTCTTTAGGGGAAGAAATAAAAATATTTTGGAAGAAACATACACTTTCATTTATACAAACTTAAGAAATGAATGAAATGACATATTATAGATATACAACAACTAAAATAAAAATGCACATCTTCTAAAAAGAAATGTATATTTTTTTTATTATAAAATATAACGGATACATACACATTCTATAGGATAAAATTACACAATTTAGTATGTAGAAATATACATCTTCAATTTACAAGAAAATATGACACATTTTATTTATTATACAAGTGTAAGGACAAATAAATGTATAAAAATAAATGTTCATATAAAAGTAAACATCCTTCATATTTTAAAGAATGGCAGCGTTCCCAAAAGAATATCGATCATCCCTCTTCATCCTCCTCCTCCTCTCAGCCACCCTTAGTCTCATTAAAATAAACATGCCAGGCAGAAGATTTAATCAAAGACAACAAATCTGAATTATATATATACATTTTCACCCTATACATGTAGATGTTCGGGTGGATGAAGATTTCTTTTGGCTGATTCTCCATGATGGATTGATAGCAGCGGCGTGACTAACTACTGTGCACAAAGGTATAATTTCCGTCCTTTCGTCGCCCCTTGGTTTACGCTACTAGCAAGCACAAACAATTTCTTAATTGTTGTTGACAATGCGTGTATGGCTCGTAATTGTAATGAGGATTTGAATTTGTCCCGTCTACCACTACTATTATCGCCTATGACCTATGCTCATCGCGATTGGGAGTTTGATGATTGATGCTACTGCATCTAGTAACATCAATTCATGAACAGAGCCGTAAGCGTAAGGTAATGGCGTCTACCAGCGTTGTACGGGGGACAGGGACGAAAAAGGTACAGCGGCAACGTAATTTTTTTAAAACTTAGGGAACAGAGGCAAAGAAAAATGTGAAAAACAATTATATATATATATATTAAATATATATATAATTTATTAATTTTTTTTTTTAAAAAATAAATTTACTATTTATATTAATTAATTTTAATCAGTAATAAAATTTTTAATAAACAATTAATTAAATAATTTAAATTTAAATTCTGACATCGAAATTTTTTTAAAAGAGAACGTTTTCGATCCGCGCATCACTGACGTCAACTTGAAGAGAGATGAATGAGGGGGGAGGGACCCATGGATGGGGATGGGCTGGGATTGGGAACGCGGGGAGGGTTTTGATTTAAATTTACTTTACCATTTCCACCGAGTATTATGAAACGATTCTACAGTGCACTAATTGCACGCTGATTGGGTATTAAGCAGTGGCGGAGCCGGACTACCCTCGTACAACAACAATAACAATAATAGTATTTGTATATTTTATTAATTATAATTAATAAATAAAATACTTAAAATAAAAAATAATATATCATTCATTTTACCTCAATAATATTTTCATTTTAAGATATAAATTTTATAAGTAAAAATATTAAGTTAAATTTATCTAAATATCTCACCCAAATATTAATTATTTGTTAATTAATCAAACACTTATTTGAACAATAAATAAAAGAAGTTAATTAAACAAATGAGCAGAAAAAGTGTAGCTGGTTTGGTTTATTTTTAAGGTAGTTTAGTTAGAGATCTTAAAATCAAAAAATAAAAGTGATTTTTTTTTTCAGTAAATAAGTAGCAAAATTTATGGCCATCTCTACACCTCATGAGGCACGAACTTGCATCCTCTTAGTATTCCCATAGTCTCCTGTCCATTGTGCCAAGTGTAGCATTTGATAATAAAAGACACAAAACTATATTTAACTAATTTTTTATGGTGTCATGTGACACCATGAAAAACTCCTTGCTCCGTCCCTGGTATTAAGGCATTTTTATCCAAATACTTCCATAAAAAGTAAACAATAAGGATGCTCTAATATACCTTTTTATCAACATTATAATGGAATGCAATTATTGGTAATTACTTAGAGTTCCAAAAAAAAATTGTGGGTAAAATTTTCTCTATGTAATTATCTGTATAATATGGTGAATCCATCAAATTATAAGGATGCATGTATAATAACAATAATTTTATAAGGTGCATTACTTCTCTAGCATAATAAGTAAAAAAAAAATCAAAATACAAAATAAATAGATGAAAGAAAAGCTAGAATAAAGAAAAAGGAAAGGTTGGTGGAGCCTGTATGACTATACCAGAAATTGCAAATAACAAATTAACTAGTAGTACACAAACAATGTTGCACACTTAAATTCAAAATCTAAACTAAAATTCAAATTCATATAAGAATATGTATATTAGTGTACTAATTCCTTTTATTTATTGATAATTAAGTAACGAAAACTAAAAATAATGCAAAAAAAAGAATACTATGGCACAAAAAGTACAATAATTTTATTGTAATAACAACAACTACAATAATAATAATAATAATAATAATAATAATATTGTTAATAATATATTTATTGTAATTTTGTGACATAATTTTTTTTGAGTTTTTGTCATTTAATTATCAATAAAAAAAATTACTGTACCAATATATATGTAATCCTCCGAATTTTAAAAGCCTATATTTTAATAAATAAATTTTATTTGGAATAATTTAGCTTTTAAATCTATTTATTTTAATTATTTTATGGATTTTTGAGCTTATAAAATTTATTATAAATATTTAATAAATTAAAATAAATATTTTTTTATTTTATTATACTCTTATTATTTAAATAAATTTTCAAACCCTTATTTCACTAAAATTACCATTTTTAACCCTTATATTTTAATTGTCTTAACTTAAATTATTTAATCAATTTATTATCCAAAATTATTCTATTTTATTATTTTATCAATTAAATTATTTAATCCCATTTTCCTTTTCTTTTTTTTTCCCTTTTTCCTTCTCCTTTTCTTCTTTTTCCTCTTTTCTTTCTTTGGGCCGCCGCCGGCCTACTTCTCCTTCCCGCCCCTGCGCGCCGGGCCGCAAGCCCAGTCCCCCTGCCTTCCCCTACATCGAGTCGGCCGCCCCTCCTTCTTTCTTTTCTTTCTTCCTCGACCGGCCCACTCTTTTTTTTCTTTCCTTCGGCCGGTCCACCCATCTCGCACGCCTAGCCCCCCAACCCTTCTTTCTTCTTCCCTTCTTCTTCTTCCTCTTTCCCCAGCGATAATCCCAGCCTTCCTCCACCATTTTCGCCACCTGATCTGCAGCTCCCTCTCCCCCGTTGACCTCCCCTGTCTCCCTCCCTCTCCTTCTCGTCGTTTTCCGGCCATACCGGTCCCACCATCCCTGTCTCCCTCTCCCTCTCCCTACAACCTCCATTCCCCTACCACCCTAACGCCATCCCCGAGCTCCCTATCCCCTCCTCTCTCTCCTTATCATTTTTCTTCTTCCTTTCCTAATCCATTCGGGCATTTTTCGAGCCCAAAATTCCTTCCCCCGATCCTCTCTTCTTTCCTTTCTTCTCCTCCCCTCTCTCCCCTGTTTTTGTTTCGCCGCCAATATCCGCCGCTGCCGCCGCCTCAACCACCACCTTCACCACCTCCTACCACCCTCTACCTCCCCCTCGAGCCATCACAGTCTCCATCGAGCCACCCCGCAGCCCATCCTTCCTCCTCTCTTCCTTTTCTCTCCCCTTCCATCCCTTCTCGACAACCACCCTGTGCAGCCCCGATACGCCGCCTATGCCGCCACCTGAGCCACCACAATAACCCTTGCAACCCCCTCTACCACCCCTAATGCTCCTTTGGCCGAAAACACCACCTGCAGGCCCTCGTTTTCCCTCCCCATTTTCCTTCCTCACCAGCCTCCATCTCAACCTCCCTCCTCGGCCGCCACCTTTGCAGCCTTGCTACCGCCACCTCCGCCGCCCTTAGCCACCTTCAACCCATCCCCGACCACCACCTACACCCCCTTTACACTTCTGCACCATCCCCTTGCCCTAAATCTTTCCCCACCATGCCCTTTTCTTAGCCTCAAACCACCAACTCAAAAATACCCATTTTTCCTATTTCCACCACCTTTGAGCCCCCTCCTTTTCATTTCATTACATGCGGCTCATGCTGCATTAGTAGCATGAGTTTCTGCATCTCTTAATATATTTGTTTAATAATTTTAAGGTATAATCATATTTTTATTTAATTATTTAATTAATTAAGTGTTATAAAGTTTTGTACTTTGATTTTATTATTTCTAATGTAATAAGTCTTGAATTATTTTTAGGTATTGGTTTTGATAAATCAAGCTTGAACCTTTAACCGAAATATTGGTAAGGTTCGTTTTTATGGGAAACCGAGGTAATAGTTAAATCCCGCTTAAATGCATGGATTAACGCAAGTTAGCACATGAGGCATTTTTAATATGTATTATGCTTGTTATATGTTGTTAATATATTATATATGATTTCTTGAGTTGGTTGATGAAAAGGAAGTATGATAGATTATGTGCTATGTTTGGAGATATTGTTTAAGGTAGAAGTTGGTTATTGATGAAAATATTAAGCATTATCCATGTTGTATTATGCTATTGTGATCTTAATGCATGATTACTATTTTGTGAGTCTTATGGGATTTTATTAATGTATATGGTACAAGAATGTGGCCTAATATATATATGGGTGTTAATAAGTATTGTATTAATTATAAGAGTGGTAGATGAGGAGTTAGTACTAACATTTTATGTAGTAATAATAATAATTTAATATAAGTGGTGTACTAAGGGCAAAAAGGTAATTCTTAACTAAAAAGGGTATTATGGTAATTTTTGAGGCAAGGGTAAAATAGTAAATTTGTTAATAAAAGGATAAAATGGTAATTTTGGAAGTAATGGGTAAATTGGTCATTTTGGAAGTAAGGGGCTTAAATTGGTAATTTTCGTAATTAAAGGGGAAAATGGTAATTTTATGAATAAAGGGTAAAAGGGTAATTTTGTGATTAAATAGTAAATTGGTAATTTTGTGAGAAGGGGGCAATTTGGTAATTTTGTAATAAAAGGGCAATTTTGTAATTTGGTAATAAAAAGGGGCAATTTGGTATTCGTAATACAAGGGTAAGTTGGTAATCTTGTAATAAAAGGGCAATTTGGTAATTTGTAATAAAAGGGCAATTTGATAATTTGTAATAAAAAGGGCAAGTTGGTAATCTTGAAATAAAAGGGCAATCTGGTAATTTTGTAATAAAAGGGTAATTTTGTAATTTTGTAATAAAAGGGTAAAATTGTAATTTTATAATAAAAGGGTAAAGTAGTAATTTTGTGATTAACGGGCAGATTGATAATTTGAAAATTAAAAGAGGTAAGATAGTAATTTCATAATTAAGGATAAATGGAAAGTTTATAAGTAAAAGGGCGATGGAGTAATTTTTGGGAGTTAATGGGTAAAATGGTAAATTTGAAGGTAAAGGGATAAAACGGTAATTTTGTAAATCAAAGGGGTAAAAGTGGAAATTGGAAAGGAGTAAATTGGTAATTATAATAATTGAGAAGGGTAAAATAATAATAAAAGGGTAATCTGATAATTTAATAATGGAGAAGGGTAAAATGGTGAATATGATAAATGTGAGGGGGAATTTGGTAATTTAACCGACCAGGGGTATTTTGGTTAAATTGATAATGGAGAAGGGTAGTGTGGTAATTATGATCATATAAAAGGGTGATTTGGTAATTTAACCAACCAAAGGGTAATTTGGTAATTTTGACCATGAATAAGGGTAGTTTGGTAATTGATAATAGAGGACGGTAAGTTGGTAATTAACTAAATAAAGGGTTAATTTGGGAATTAACTAAATATAGGGTTAATTTGGTAATTAGGATAAGGAGGAAGGGTAATTTGGTAATTTGACAAACTCAAGAATAATTTATTAATTATAATAAAGGAAAAAGGGTGAAGCGGTAACCGAACCGACTAAATGGAAAGTATATTAAGTGTAATAATTATGAAGGGGGATTAGTGACCTAATAGGTATGAGAAATAATTTAGTAACCTAAATCGAGTAAAGGGTAACTTGGTAATTTTGTAACGAAGAGGGTAATATGGTAATTTGTCAAGTAAGGAATGGATGACTTAATAATTTTATAAGAAAAGGGTAAATGAGTAGTTTGTATTTAATATATTGTTGTGATTGTGGAATTCGTAATATGACTCTAATAATGCTGATTAATGAGGTAGGAGTATTTAATGATTAGTAAATATCACGATATCGAATTCTAATTCAAAACCAGATGAGATTAGGACGGCTTCAATGAGTCTTATGTGCTACCTTGGACAACCATTTGAATAAAAAATTTCTGATGATATCTGAACGATTAAAAGTGGATAATTATCTGATTTTTGTGCTTTTGTGATCACCATTAATTAAGACACTAATACTTAAAGTGAAAGACCTCGAGATCGGGAATGGTAGCTCTTTAGGGGTTGCTACCCTAAAGACGTGGTTTAGCCCACGATTATTTGGTATTTGCTGGTGAGCCTTTGTGCCCCATCCAGGCCCTATATCTACTCTATCTAGCTCTACGAACCTAGTTAGAGGGTATGCATACTTAAAGATTAGGTGTCCTTGTCAGTAGGGTACTGAGTTAGCTTTATGCACCAGTACGACCAGGATACCTTTGCATCCCTGGGTTACTAGTTGAAGGGTACTGAGTAGCTTTCATGCACCAGTGCGATCGGTGTACCTTTGTGTCCCGGGATCTTGATCTCCCTACCGAGGCAAATAAATGGAATTGTTGTGCTTAATAAAAAGGGGAAAATACTAAGCGTTAAAGTGAAAGATTAATGAGCCGGGACCGGTTGTATTATATGATGAGTACCGATCCACCGGAAATAATAGTGGCCCAGGATATTTTGCCCTAGATGATGTTCATGAGTATCAATCCACCAGATATAATGGTGGCCCGGGATGTTTTTACCCTGGATGATATATATATATATCTATATATATATATATATATATATATATATATTCTGATCCACCGGCCAGAATAGTGGGGGTCCCTAGCTCAATTAAATTTGTTTCGGATGTGAATAAATTATGAAAAAAAATACTAGTCATTGAGATGATTGATAATGATGGATTAAGGGCTTAAGGCCCAGACGTATCGATCGTTTGCTATGGCCTACTAATGATTATCGATTCGTTAAGTATGTGGTTGTATGACTGTGGATCTTAAGTATTTACCTTTTATTGTGTACGTATGTAGTATCATGTGTGACATTGCGTGCCTGTTTTCAAGTGCGTATTTAAAGGGTTACTCAGTACCGTAGTACTGAAGGGTTCCCTTCATGGGGCCCCTACCTATTCAATGGGCAGTACCCCCTTGCAGGTTGTATTCAGGTGTTATTCAAGTGGGCTCTCGGGAAAGAGCGTAAGGTACTGTCCGGAAATTTTAGGGTTTCAATATGTCTCTTTTAAAATTCAAGGTATTTGTTATTTCGTAACCACCGTCGGTGGATTTTACTCTCGTAAACTGTTTGCTGTGCGACTCTGATTTTTACATGCTTAAGTTTCTTGTAAAATTTTATTTTACTCTTTTAGCCTTAGCGCTTGGAGAGTGGAGTACAGGTTAAGAGTGATAATTTATTTTATAAGGGATGAGTATGGGTTCCATGGGAGAGAAGAGATTTTGGGTGAAAAGAGATAGGTTACTTGTGGGAGAAGAAAGGCACTAGGATTTGAAGTGGCCAACTAGGGTTTTTCAAGTCATATGCGAAATCGAGAGGTAAAGTGATATGTTTTGGGATTGGACCTAATTGAGATAAGATGTGGGGCAATGAATGAAGTAAAGGTAGTGTGAGTGAGAGAAAGTTGGGCCACATAGGTCCAATTAGGGTTTTCAAGGGAAAACCCTAGAGGGTGATAGTAGGTAGATTTGATGTCATGAGGTGTTGGGCCTTAACCCACACTCTTAGGAGTTGGTCGTTCATTATATGTAAGTGTAAGGGGCAATGGATGTCAGGGCGTGATAAGGGGTGCAGGAGTCTCAAAATATAGGATGGGCCACCTTGAGAGGATAGAAGTAGAACGTTGATGACATGCATGTCAAGAGTGTAATGCTATCTAGTAAGACACAAATAAGATACTAATTACTTAAAGAGAAAGATTGTTGAGTCGTGCCCAAACCGGTCCACCGGCGAATAATAGTGGCCAGGAGCCGGAGTGCCCTGGAGACCGTTCCACCGGCGAATAATAGTGGCCAGAAGCATTTTGTCCTGCATGATTTCCGGTCCACCGGCTATAATAGTGGGGTATTCCGTGCTCAACAAACCAAACATAATGAAACTAAGCCATGGGAAATACACTAAGCACTTACAGTGAAATACCATGTGAGTCGGGGCCAGACCAGTCCAACGGCAAATAATAGTGACCAGGAGCGTTCTGTCCTGGAGACCGGTCCACCGGCAAATAATAGTGGTCAGGAGCATTTTGCCCTGTATGTATTTTGGTCCACCGGCTATAATAGTGGGGTTCCCGCACTCACATGGACTATTAAAGAGTATGTGTGGAATGAACATATTATTAAGGAGAATAAAGAATAAGTTAATTGAAAAGTAACCAAGCCTTATTAGATGTATCATTGTATGTTGCCTACATGTTCATTCTTATGTTATATGCTATATGTTTAGCCTTAGCGCATCTGTTACCTTACTCAGTACATAGCGTACTGATCACCCGTTTCATGGGTGCTGCTCATTCCCACGAGTAGAAGACCCCTCTGAGCTTGTGCAGGTAGGGGATGATGTATTCGATGCCTACGACACCTACGAGGCATCGGGTATGGCTGAGCATTGAGCCTAAACCTGACTTGGGGATCGAGAGCGACTCGGCCGGACTCTGTTTCTTTTATTGGACCTTGTATTATCATATTTTAGTTGTGTTTTTGTACTATGCTTTATGTTTTAAACAACTCTAGTCACGTTCTCTTTGGTTTATAATCCTAAATCACACTCTGATTTCTATATGACTTGTGTTTTATTAATGATTCGTGTTTAATGTTAACTTTTTTTAGCCTTAACACTTAGTACTGGAACGGTAGGAGTGAACCGATCTTGTACTAAGTGTGGTGGTAATGCCCCCGAGTTTACGGTTTTATCTTTTCTTTTCCGCTAAACCCTTTTAATTAAACGAAATTTTCAATAGTAAATTTGGGGGTGTTACATAAGTTTTACCCATACAATATTTAGTATTATTTACATCTGGACATCAATTTATGTTAATAAAGTTTAGGAAAATGTGCTCAAGTGATGTAATACGTGATAGGAAAATGTGCAAGTACATGTATTTATTGTAGCTATTAAGGTTGATCCCACAGAGATTAAGGATTAATTACCAAATTTCACGTTTTCGACTAGTTAAACCAATGAATAAAATAGAAGAGGATAAAATTTCAAGACGAAATAATACAAATAAAGTAAATAGTTAATGGGGTGGAATCTAATATAATAAAGGGCCAAGATTGGATTTTCACCATAATTACAGGGCTCAATAATTACGGGCCTTCAAAATCAACAACATAGGAAATGTTGGTATATTGCCCAAAAATGTATAAAATATGGTGTTGTTGATATTCAGAGGCTCAAATGTTGAACCTGGCAACAACTACATTCTATGCTAAGTGTAATTTCCAACCTTATTTAAGGAGGTCAACCTATGGGAAGGTTTAGTAATGGCACAAGCCCCTCTAATTTCGTTGGTAAAAAAAGGCACATTCTAGTCGTCTCTTTATTTTTATTAAGTTTCCTCTTTTATTTGTGCATGATCGCACTACAATATCCTCCCTTTTCACATTGCAATATAACAATAAAAATACCACATGAAAGAAGAGCTCAATCTATTACAAAGAAAAATATATAGTCTAATTTGTTTATCAATTGAAACGAAATAATAATATGAATCAAGAAACATTAAACTCAGAAAAAACATATCCCTTTTTAGCTCAAGAAGTTGGCATTAAGGAGCTTGTTACGTCATATCTCAATCCAACACTTGAAATCGACCACCTTTTAACTAGAGTTAGCTTTACACCTAGTGTTACTAGTCATGATCATCTATCAAATAAATATGTGGAATCCCTAACTTGCTTTTCTCCTTCACTTTCATTAAGGAGCTTCTTCCACCATATCTCAATCCAACACTTAAAATCAACTACCTTTTGACTAGAGTTAGCTTTACATCTAGTGTTACTAGTCATGATCATCTATCAGAAAAATATGTGGAATCCCTAACTTGCTTTTCTCATTCACTTTCATTTGTTCTATGTATTAGACGTTGTGACTTTAATGGCTCTTTTTTGGGTAATATAATTTCAACATGTGAACAACTAATAATGTCACTATAAGACCAATTACTTAAAATAAATCGCATATTATATTCAATTAGACTTTTATTTATTTTTTAATTAGAGTGATCACATTTGTTGTATCAATTAGGTTAATTTTATAATTTACCTTTTTAATTATACTCGGACTTTATAAAGTTTCACTCAAATTATGATCTACTAACGTCTTTTAAAGTTAGATAGTAAACTAAGTTACAATAAAAATAATATAATGAAAAAATTAACATATTTGATACAGCAAATATAACCGATCTAATTAAAATAAATAAAAGTTTAAATTAATCTAACGGTAATTAACTCTAAATGAAACTATATCACCTTGAAATATTGATTAGAGACGTTCTTTTCCCCTACTTTTATAGGATTTTAAGTGGTTTACAAGTTGTTGTGAATATAGATGGCAATCGGGTTTGACGGGTCGGGTTATTTGAGGGTCGTTTTTCTTTGCGGGTTGGTTGTGGGTTGGGTCAAGTTAGGATCATTTCGGGTTAGCTTATCGAGTCGGGTCTAAGGATGTAAACTAGTTAGATTTTACTCGAAATTAGATGGGATTTATCCATCGAATATTTAAACGGATATAGATAAATAGATATGGATGATGAGAGAAAAAATACCCATTAGGTTTGAATACGGATACAGGTATCGGATATCTATATTCATACTTGTACCTATAACTGTATTCATATCTGCACCAATTTACCAGATATATAATAACCCTTTTATCCTTAATTTTAAAATTAATATAGTATAAATTAAGGTTAAAATTGATATTTGATTTAACTTTAAATGGATTTATCCGTTGGGTAATGGATTTATTCGTTGGATAATATTTATTAACGGATAAACAAATTATTCGTCGAATAACAGATATGAATGTATTAGTGGATATCCGTTTGAAATGCGGGTATTATATATTTAAATAATAATATATTTATTATTTTATTATCATAACTAGTTAATATTAAATTTTATTTTATCGGATCGGACCGGATTGATAATGAACTGAATCAATGTCGGATTAAGTTGATAACATGATATAATTTGGGATCAAATTGGAGTCAAATCAAATCATTTATATTTGGATTAATATTGAATCGAGTTAATTTCAGATTACATTAGGTTAATAAATTTATCGACTTACGTGGGATTAAATTTTGCATGATTCGGAACGGGACGGAGTTAACTTTTGTCTTGCTCGAGCAAGGAGACCGAATATAGAGGTGGATATTCTTCTGTCCAAGCCTTTTGATCCTCGGAACTGCACAGATGCATCCAAGTACATATCCTGGGACAGCTTTCATCCCACCGAGGCATCATACCGCCTCCTTGTCCGTCAGATCCTCAACCATACCATTAAATATTCTTTCAAAGAAAGTGAACTGTAGTCATAGGAGACGGATTCTCAATCAACCATTCAACACCAGCCAAAAGGTACTTTTATCTCCATTTGGTCTACCGGCTACTTAATGATTAATGATATAAATTACGCATTTGGGGGGGAGGTCCTTTATCTCCATTTGGGAAAGATATTATCGAACCCGATGACAAAATGAGTGCAAAATTAAGTAATAAAAGGAAGCAAAGAGACTTTACTTCAATACATATATCAAGCTATATATATTATATACAGAGTCAACCAGTTCAAGTTTATTCCAAGAACTATGACCTAGCTAGACACTTCAAACCCAACAAACCGAGGATCCCAAGAGGCCTCATAAACTACCCTTTCAACAGACACTACCAAAACGCATCACCCTATTTCGACTAATCCCCTCCATGAGAAGAAACTGAAAGGGGGGACCCCTACAAGCAAACAGAAGAAACCAATGCATTACGCAAGCGCTGGGACAACCCAGATTATATTATACACATGGTACCAGGAGCTAAAAAAGGATTATATATATAAACGGGAACTAACGAAGCTTGTTCTGAGCAACGGCCTGACATAATTCATCCTCGTAGAAGAGAACTCGATTTTTGCATATGGGTTTTGATAAAACAGATGGCACCATGCACCTTGAAGGGAAGGTTGATTCCTGAAAAAGAGCAGCAGCAACCTGCCGCATCTCAGTGTGTTTTAGGCGAGAAGGAGGTCTGGGGCCAGGCCTTGGAGCTTTTGGGGTACAAGGACTTGGCTTCCAAAAGCTCTTACCCTCTCCCCTGCTGCAATGTCCGCTTCAAACAATCAGAGTTGAGCCAGAGAACGCAGAACTTTTGGAAATTAATGTAACATGAAAAGATCATGTCATATACCTCAAAAAGGGCCAGTGATCTTTAGGCAGTGGAGTCATAGTTCTCAACATTTCCTGGCGTGATCGATCTGGGGTGGTATAATTGAAGTGAAACTGCCTAGCAAGCAAGACCTACCCCATTTTGAATAAAATAAGGACAATATATCATGTCAATCGCAACAATCACTAATCCAGGATAATCAGAGCAGGAGCACAGATAAAGCAGAAAGAGAAACTTACAGCCTTTCTGATTCTTTGAGATACATGGAAAACTGCTCTCAGTTGATCATGGTGCAAATGACAAAGTAATTTGACCTACATCAATACAAATATTCAGCGCCCTCCAGAAATGAAGCAGGCAAACAAGAAGGCACAACAGCATCAAAATCTAGCCTTAAGTATTGGGTCCATTTATTAAAGAACCAACCAGGCTCATAGAACTGTGATATTTGATCCCTCGGGACTATACTAACAAAAGTTTATTCCAGTGTAGCAATTCAATTTCCAGTCAGACCAAGACCTGATGTACAGATTCTCTAGTTCCACCCATAAAGCATAAAGGCAGCTCAGTCTTAATCAAGTGTCTTTGAAAACTTGTTCCCTCAATAAAGAATCCGAAAAACTAAAAAAGAGCTCATGAAGGATGTTCGTGTCATTGTCCCGCTAACAGCAAGAACAGTGCACAAATATCCTTTTTTTTTTTTGAACCACGGTGAGGCCAACAGTATATCTGGATATGACAACAAAGTAACTTTCACATGGAAGCATCGAATGGGAAAAGGAAAATAATACCGAGCAAAATTACAAAAGAGATTCCAAAAAGGCTTTGCTTAACTCTAAAAGCCAACAACCTGTCCGCTTGAAACTAAGGGTGCAGAATGCATAACAAGCCACAGCATTTAATTAAAGAAATCAAGGCAATCTAGCTATCCTCGTCCCAGGTTGTTTTCTGTTAAAAAATACAGCAACTCTTAATCCACGAAAACAATTATTTGTTGACAGAGTAGAGGCCAGAGATAAGATTTAGAAAGCATGACGTCACAACAAAGATGTTATAAGGAGATACCAATACATCCAAAGGAAGAGCCTCAAGTCTTGATTCAGAGTGGCATTCTTCAGCACATGGAGTCTTTGGAGTTCTCGGCAGACTATGCTGTTTCACTAAATTAACTGGCGCTGGAGAAGAAAACACAAATCTTTCTGGGGACATCATCTGTGGGCTTTTCTCGGTGACATTTTCTTCAGGAATTAGATTGGCATTATCAGTCTTCTTGGTAACTTCTAGTGCCACCCGCTTCTTGCCAATATCAGTAATAGACTTGGAAGTTGCCTTAGTATAACGAAGCTGAGCTAGTGCACCAGGCTTCAAGTAAGTATTGCTTGATCTTCGTGTCCTCCTTCTGTGCTTCGGGGTTTTTGTTCCACCGTCTACTGGGGATGCTTTTCCCATGTTATTACCGTGATCTACTCAAATCAACCGTTTAAAGGCTTCCCGCAGCTATGAGAAACTAACAAAAGATTGAGCTAGTTGAAGCTATATCAAAGCTATTGTCGAGTAAACCTGAAGCAGACAACACACGAACAATCAATAAATCAAGACCGAATAAACAGAAACCAAAAATTCATGAAAGATATATCGTTAAATAGAAGTCGTATGAAATAAACAGCTGTGTATCATTACTCGCAGAGAAGATCGCATTGGCTATGACGGAAGGAGGTAAACAAAATACCGAAAACTTACAGGTCGTCGTGTATAAACCTTCTCCGGTCTTAGCTCTGATGATAAGACGCGAAAATAAAAATAAAAGAATTAGAAAATATAAGGCGTGACAAGCCAAAACATGTATAGTCCTCCATCATTACTAAATCCTGAAAGTATAGATGCTATTAGCCAAAAACCCTAGAATCAGTCAATCGAGTACAAATTATGAAAATTAACTTAAAATCAACTCCCGCACAAGGAATACTCTAGAATAGCAAATTAGACTCACTCATATAGCTTATTCGCAAAAAAGAAAGAAAAAAAAAACACAAAAAGCTATCATTAAGAAATCCTGCTCAGGAAGCAAATCGAGAGCTACAAGAGAAATTGAAGAACGGAAGCACTAAATAGACGCAAAGAGTAGAAAGTTGATTAGCACATACGTGAGCACAGAGTTAATTTGCGAAAAGTACATCAACTGACGAAGCACCGAAGAGTTAGCGATACGGAAGGACGGAGTCACGGAGGAGAGTTGAGGGAGAAGGAGAGATACGGAGGGAGGGAGCGAGGAGAGATGAGAATGGGTTTAGGGTTTGGCTCGTATTTGAATTTCCCATGTATGCCCGCGAAAACTTCATTATTAAAAAGAGGGGAGAGAATAAACATCGAGATCGGACGAGTGATGGGGCACGTGGCGTGATTTCATTGGAATAAATATGAATGCGACTTCCACTGACTTGCCGAGAATGGTAAGAATCCTATGTGCATTATGTTAGGAGTCCAACCTGACGGCGATAATTTCGCGGTTAATTATACCAATCGTCCTTCGTCTAGTAAATTTATTGGTATCCATGGTCCTCGAATGTGTAATGTCTATGTGGTACTTTTATTTTTATTTTTATTTTACTTCATCTTCCTGCTTAACAAGAAACTTTGGTGGGAACAGAAATGGTTAGGATGAGTATTTAATGTCTAGTTTAAATCTACTTATTAAAATAATTATTTATTTTATAAAGTTATTAGGTTATTATTAAAAATAAATAGTTATACTATATAATTATTATTAAGAAATAATTCCAAAAAATGAATTAGTTATAAAAATATTATACATTAAATGAGTCGTATAACTTTTCTTCTAAATTAGATTGCTTAAAGTTTTTAAAAATAATATCACAAATTTTATATACTATGTTTTCAAATATCTTCAATGACCTATTTTATAATAATTTAAAAAATAGCTCATTCAATGGAAAAAACATATTTTGAGCAATCTAATATATAACTTTTAATATATTATCTCATAAACTTGAATAAAAAATAACTTTGACAGCCAATATTACTAGAAATATTGCACACTTACATTAATAGATGCTATTATATTTTTTTTTCATTTCATATTTTAGGTATTGTTTGATCAAGAACAATAAAGATAATAATTATAGTTATTTTTGGGTCTTCGCTAACCGTCTACAATTTTTTTTAAAATTACACCTCTTATATAATATGCTTGTGATGAAAATTTCTCTTCGATCATTTTCCTCCGAACAAAATACAAAATAATTATGTCCACAAAAATATTTTACTCTAATTACGTCCTGATGCAAGAATGTAGAGTATGATGATATCTTTTTTCTCTCATCATCCTTGGTACCAAACATTTCCTTAGTGTGTTTTCAATAGTAACACTTAATATCTTAAACCTTATCAACATTGAAGTTGTCCGTAAGCACATTATGGACATTGGCCACGCTGAAAGACAACTGAAACTTCCATCATCATGTCCTTCAACATGGGCAAGCGATTTTGGCGCTTTAAACAAAGATTTGGTTGCATATTTTCAGCCATTTTCCATGAAAAGAATTCAATGACTGAATTAAGTAGCCCCATCATCTATCGCACGTGAAATTATGGCTCTGAAATCAATGGGTTGTTGGCTGCACAAAAGGAATCAAAATTTTCTGATCTCGATTGCTACACTCTGGTTTCCTTTTTCCTTTTCGGTGGTGGTTATACAAATCGGCAACAAGTAAGGTGTGGTTGATTATAGCGGATAGGGTCTTTCTCCGATAAGTTATTTGTGGATCATTTTACTTTATAGATCGGTTGTAGGCTGAGTCGGATTATTTTATATTCGGATTATTTAGGATCGGATTTAGGTTGTTACAAATCAAGATTATATCGGATTAATTTATTAGTTCAGATTAGGCTCAGGTTAAACTAATTTAGATTCGAGTCAAGTGGGATTTAGGTTATTTCATGATAACTTGTCAGGCCAGTTCGGTTTGGGTCAAACAAGTTCATATTCAAGTGATTTCATATTCAAATTAATTTGATTGGTCAAGTCTGATTTAATTTGACCAATGAGATATTTGTAGGTTTTGATGGGTTAGGTTGGATTTAGACTGAACTAATCTTAGATTGAATCACTTAAGATTTAGATCATATCAAACACTAACCACCAAAATTAATCTAACTCAGCAATCTCGTAAACAAATATAAAATTTAACTTCATGTTAGCATATGATTAATAATGTGTTATTAATTAATATGTGTTTATTATTATGCATTTTTAATGTTGTATTTTTACACAAAAACTTTGGTAAAATTAGAATATCGTTAGTAAATAAGTGTGTCCACAATAGAAATAGAAAAATAAGTAAAATTTGTGTGACAATATATTTTAAAAATATTTAAATAAATAATAAGACATGTGTATTATTTTATATCTTAAATGGTTATTATCAAATTTTATTTTATCTATTCAAATTGATAGTAGGTGGGATTGATGTCAGATTACTAATTATATTCCGGTTGTGTTTGAATTAAGTCGGGCCACTTATATTCAGATTAACATAAGTTTGAATCAATTTCATATTGGATTTGGGCTTGACCGAATTGATGAATTTTGATGATTATGTCGTCTCAAAATTTATACGGATAAGATCTAGCCAGTGGAGCCGGATCTACTTTTTTACACCTCTAATTATTCAATAGGCTTATAAACGTATTCATAATAATTCTTGTCAAAAAACCATATTCATTCAATAGATCAAATGATTTTCATTTTTCTCTTTGAACTCGTACAGAAGTACACTGATGATATTTTCTCCGTCTCATAATTACACTTCTAAACTCAAATCCAATAATTTATCCTTCAAAATCCCCCCAACCCATGTGCCACTTTATCAATTGTACGTGAAGCCGCCCTTGTATTATCCAAAAGTTTGCATTACATAAACCCAATAATTGAAATAAAATAAATGAATAACAAATATGGTCGACAAGATAAAAACAAAAAGTACGTGCAAGTATCAGGTAACAAATTTAGGTAGAAAAGGAGATGAAAGAAATGGCCCGTAAATCTCAACAAAGATTAAGTTCTTAGTAAGATTTCCGTGTGTTAAAATTTTGTTCTTAGGTTTTACGTGTTAGAAAATGAGATACTTTAATGGATCAGGTCTAATTAGGGATAATAATAAAACATATATAAATTGAGTAGTCGCTATCTATTATTTTGATCTAATAATATAATATATATTCGTATCTATATTTAAATTCGGAGAACATTTTTTTCTTCTTCATATATGTTATCATGTCTATCAAGAAAAAGCTATAAACAAAGGTGATTTTTAATCCCATTATTAAATATTAGCAACATTTGGATTGCTAAATTTCAATTGTTTGTGGGCATGTTGCTCTAAAAATGAAAACATCGGTCATTCAATACTCGGTATTGTTGTGGATCTCCTTAAGTCCTTTGTATCCTCTCACTCGCTTCCCAAGTGAATGTTGAATTTTCTACATCCTTTAGACTAAAATGTTCAATACACGTCCAAATATTTGGGAAAAAAAAAAGGATTATCCATCCTCTAATCAAATTGCTCAAAATCATCCACCTATGACAAAGATTTCATATTGTGATGCTGAGGATATGGTTATAATTGTGATATAGAAAATAAAACTTCCATCAAAGCAAGAATGAGGAAATCGCATAATCAATATAGCCCTTTGAAGGGATCGAGTGATAATTGATAAATAAGAAAATGCCTCGATTTACATGTATTTTGTTATCATTATTTATGTTAGAATTAGTATTTTGGTCTCGAATATTGCTTTGTTTTTGGTATATTGTGTAGGTGCAAGATTTGGATGAAGAATGGATCAAAAGCGATGCAAAACGAGAGTCCAAATCACGCTTGGAATTATGGCTAACATACAATATGGATAGGTTGTGCCTTGGGATACAACCATGGAGGATTTGGGGCACGAGAAAATAAATCATGGAATTCATGTCAACCACACATAGCTGAATTCCTGACTTTGCTCAAACCATACCTAGCTTGTATCACGCGTTATGGTTGTGATAAGTATGTTTTCTCCTTTTCAATAGTGGTTACCTCTATAACTTCCTTATTATGTAGCATTTTTCTACACACTTTTAAATAGTTTGGGGAGATACTCTTCCTCTCTTTTTTTTCTAACCCTTATTATTTTAAAATACACTATCTTTAATTCAAATCTAATTTATAGTTTAAATCATCAATCTCTATTGCACTTGCTTGCTTCTGATATTTCAATTCTTGAAGATTCTTGAAGAAATTAATTGTATCTTATATTTTTCACTTTTGATTTGTATTATTCATGTTATTTACTTCTTTATGATTAATGATTATCATAACCATTGATTAAGATTGAGTAGATTTATTTTATAAGATTAAACCTAGTGTAAATTATTAATTAATGGTAAATTAGTTTGAATTTCGATTCTAAGTGCTTTAATTTTTGAACTCAATTGTTAGCTCTGTAATCACGATTCATGTGCTTAATTGCCAGCTTAACTAGATACGGGTATTTAATCAAATATCTGAAAGGTAAAAGCTAAAAATCAAAAATCTAACAATTGAATAGAAACATTGAATCACAAAAGTAGGCTATAGTCTCTTAAAAAATTTACTAATTTAGCATATAATGTAATAGATTTAATTTGGTTTAATACTGTTAAAATAGGTTATTAAATTGGATTAGATATGAATATTAGACAATGAAAGAGATTATTAGTTAATTTAAGTTATTTCACCATCTCCGATTTAAGTAGCTGCTTGACAATTAAATTAATTATTAATTTATGATGACAATCCAATCATCAGCTTTTTATTATATTTTTTAATATCACTAGCATTATTAATTGATTTTATTTATTTATTCATTTCCTACTCCCTAAATTCAATTTGTCTAGGTAGTCGTAATTTTTAAAAGATTTTGGAGACGACCCTGACATGTTATAAAAACGATCGTGCACTTGCGGTTTGGCCCATCATTAACAACAAGGAAGTGGAATGAGAAGGGTAAATAAATGATTAAAAGGAAGGTAAGGAAGATGTGAGGGATATGGAGGAGGAAGATGATGTATCAGAGGAGAATAAAGAAGGGACTATCTTCCTAAAAGCTTAAGGAGCTTCTTTATCAAGTTATACATGGCCTTTTTATCGATTCTACACCATTGGTACCCTATCTTCCTCTTTGTGAAGACTCAATGATATCTCTTCAATCACATCACAAGAGTTTATTACTCACACTTTGGTTTTGATATATATATATTCTAACCTCTTGTTACTTACCATATTTTATAAGTTAACACCCTTGTATCCCAAAAACACTCCCTTTTTATTTTATCCTTTTCATTTTTCACTCCCAAAATCCAAATCCTCCATCCTCTCTCCTCTCTCCCTCCTACCCCAACTTACTATTTAATCGAAATCACATCCAAAGATAAATAAACTTAAATTAAAATTAATAAAACATCAAATCATTTATTTAGGTATTAAGTGCTAATATCTTATCGACTTTATTGAGAAAGGAGTTAATATTGTAATTAATTAAAATGGAAAAATATGTTGATATGTATAAAAATAATAATTTAAAAATCAACAGCATAATAATGTATTCATTTTATTAATATAGAAAAAACAACATTTGATGAATACTAAATAAAATTACAAAATTTTAAGGAATATATATAATAAATAAAAAAACATTGGGCACGAGAGATTCGGGTGGTTGATTCATTGGAGGTTGAGGCTATGAGTGAGTCACATGAGTGATGAAGAGGTGCTTAAGGGTTTGATATATGTGATTTACACAAATTCTAAAATTTCCATAAAAAATGACGCTCCAAAATCTTATTTTATGTATTTTTTACTATTAATTTAGGTTTAATTTATGAATTATTAAATTTGATGTTAGATAATGTGTATTGAAAATCAAAAGCTTGAAAATTTAAGATTGAAGAAGATAAAAAGAGAAAATAGAAGAGGGGGAGGTATGAATTGAGAATGAATATTTTGTTATTTACACACACACATAATCCTCTATTGAGGGATGTAGAGCAAGCCACACCACTGTGTGGAAAACACCACAAACATGATTTGGTCATATTTTGATGTTGAATCTTCTATCTTTTGCTAGATTATTTAGGCATATATGTGTGTGTGTGTGTGTAAATCATGCATGTACGTATTTAACTTAGGATTTTAAAATGTCTTATTTCTCTCTCTTAGACTCCAATTAATTCTTAGCTCAAGAGTTCAACTATTGGAAGGAAATCAAAAATCTCTTGTACATGATTGGATTGCAGATCCTTATTTTAAAGAATTCAATTGATAGGCTAGTTACTTTTTTAATTTAATATCTTCTTACATTTGAATTTTATATTTATTTAATGTTTATTTTACTTCAATTTATGTGTGAGTAGATTTTTTGACTAAGAATGGGAACTAACCCAAATTTTTAGTAAATAATGATGTATTAGTGTAATTTGTTGGTGAAAGTTTGAATATTTAAACTTAATATTTTGTGATTTATTTAGTTTTATTCAATTGGCCACCAAATTAACAATCTTAGCTTATTAATTAAATGACTAAAAGGTAAAAATTAATATTGGACATTTAGAAACTAAGTAAGGAACTTGAACCATGAAAATAGGCTAGATTCTTAAAAATTTTGAATAGTATTAGCATTAAATTGAATGGGTTTAATTAAATCTTAATTCCACTAAAGTAGGCTATTAAGCTTATTTAGACACAATCTTTAAGCCTTTAAAAATTCTTTTGATTAATTTAGGTTAATTCACTCTTTTAAATTTAAATCAATATCGAAAAGTGGAACAAGCTATCACTGACAGCTGAAGTTGTGCTAAAACCTCAATCATAGCCCCTCGATATATTGAATTACACCTTTTTAGTCACTAGATTTATTTTCGTCATTAAATCCTTCAATATAAGACGTTTCTATTTTATTCATCAGTTTAGCTAGTCCAAACTGAAAAATTTATTAATTAACTCTTAGGTCCTGTGGGATCAACCTTGATAGTTATAATAAATCTGTGTGTGCTTGTAGATTTTCCTATCTATATATATATATATATTTCTTACATGTATTGTCTTATATAATAGCTGCTACTACATGTGTAATCAATTAGTGATTGATATTTTGAGTTGTAAAACTATCTAACTAATATTGAAATGCGTTCTTTTTAATTGTAATGAATATTTTTTTTATAATTTTTTAGTTCCCCATTATTTTTGGAAACAATTTTTTTTGTCATAAAATAACATCAGCAACATCTTTTTCTGTTATTAAAGAATTTAGACAACAACATGTATTTGTTGTTAAAAAAATTTGGCAACAATATATTTTTGTGACTAATAAGCTTTGACAACCATATTTTTTTGTTACCAAATAGTTTTTCAGTAACATATTTTTTGTTGCTAAAAAGATTTTGTAATAATATTTTTTCATTATCAAATAATGTTTGGAATGTAATAATTTTTTTGAATCCAAAACTTCTTTCAAAACTTTGAAAAGATATGTTTTTATATAATTGCATAAAAAAAATGCTCTTTGTGTAGCCATAAGACACATCTAAGTGTATGGTATAAATTGCCAAAGGATAAAGTAATTAATTAATCTATTAAAGTAATTAATAAATAAACATGACCATTTTTTCATAACAAAATGAAACGAACACTACTTTTAACATTTTTATGATTGATATATTTATTGTTGTTTTATTACAAGTTTGCCTTCCTATATTACTTTTGTATTTGACTAGAAATCATAAATAACATATATATATTTTTAATAATAAGGATAATAATACTTACAAAAATGGTACATTTAATTTTCTTAGATTGCATCTTATTAAATAATAATAAAAATAATACTAACATAATAATAATTTTATAATTTTTAGATTAGATCATTTCATATGATAAATTAAACAAGCAAAATCCTAAATAACACATAATTTTGCTATACTTGTGTTTCTGCGAATAATTTTGTTTTGGTACCATGATTTTGTAAATATTGTACCATGGCCATTGCAAAACTGATCTAATGTGCTTGTCTAGTGACCATTGTCATGGTACAAATAAAGTAGATCCATATTCAATAATCAATATATCTAGGGCCTAATTTAGTTCAGTATGTTGTGGCGAGGGTCATAATTCATATCACCAGGTAAAGACATTTATAATATGGTTTAAATTGTAAACCAAATCAAACCACGCCATATTTTACTACTTGATTTGATTTGACATCTAGAAAAATTATGGTTTTGTTTATAATTTATAATAACACTTTGATTACAATTTGAAGAATTATTTTACATCCACAATTTTTTTGTGTAATTTTTAATAAAAAAATATGTTTATACATTAATTTACAACTTTCAAGTGGTAAATTATAACTTGTAACTCTAATATTCTTTCTTATTCTTATTTTATACATCCACATTACAAACTTTTATTCTCTTTTTCTTTTCATAAATATTATGCAATCAATTTAATGTAGATCATGTATGTAGCGTTATAGTTTTGACTTTAGATTAATGCTACAAAAAATAGAATAAAGATTGGTTGAAAAAGAGGTATACATGGTGGTTTTGAACCACCGCATAATGCATCCTTGTACATATTATATACGATGATTTAAAAAATGTGGTATAAAGTCATAAAAATGGCTCAAAATTTTTTAGCACTAGACTATGAACAATAGTTTGAGGTAAAAAAAAAGTTATAAAGTTGTCTATACGCGACAATTATACACCAATACCATTGTATATACCCTTATCTTAAAACAATTTTGTATTGTAGCGCAAGTGAATAGATGAAAGCTATACTATAAAACCGCCTTGTATTGGCAATATAGACAATGGTTATTTGTTATAATGGTTATCTATTCATTCTATTTTTTTAATTAAAGCAAGTGACGTGCTAGCACCATATCGTACTATTTCCTGCACAAAAAACATGCACATGATTTCCATAATACTTACAACCATACTTACACATCCAAAACAAGGTATAATTTAAAAGGTTCGAATCAAAATAATGTAACTATTATAATTTTGTTATACCATGCATACAAATTCTTATACAGAATTCTGTTTCATTCATAAATATACTCTAGATATGAAAATTTTACACAAGTATGTAGAACTAAAAATTTAAGGTGCACATATGATCCTACTCAAGTTTATAATAAAGTCTAACAATTCTTTTTTTACTTTGTCAATCTTGACTTGATCATATTTACCCTTCTCATTAGGGAGGCAGAACTACAGAAAAATAGAAAGTGTCATGTTAGTATTAAAGTATATAGGTCCATCTATCTAACCATAATTAATATAAACTAAACAAAGTAAATAAGTACTTCTCCTTTTCCCATCCAATATCAGCAAATGATTTTTTTCATGTATCTCTTGGTGTAGTATCCATAGTTGACTTCATCTTATTACTGTGGACAATGAAAAAAAAAACATCTTATTAGTTTCATAATAAATACTTAAAATTAAATGGTAACGATCCTTAAATAATATAACTATAAACCTGAACTTTGCGCTAAGTCATATGGTATCATGGTGCCCTTCCATTCTTTTGTGGC
Organism: Tamarix austromongolica; assembly: GCA_039764185.1. Lineage (NCBI taxonomy): Eukaryota > Viridiplantae > Streptophyta > Magnoliopsida > Caryophyllales > Tamaricaceae > Tamarix > Tamarix austromongolica. The sequence continues at coordinate 19,070,930 of CM077815.1, forward strand.
CCAAAAATATGTCTTGTATGAATTGATTTATGTTATGACCATATATTAATAAAAAGCGCATGTGTGTTTGTGCTTATAATATCATAATATAGATACATATTTACCTCGCAATAAGTAGTCTAATATCTAAATGAGGATCTCTACCAATTAAATCTAATATCATTGTATAGATAAATATTTACCTCTCAATAAGTAGTCTTGGATCTAAATGAAGATCTCTATCAATTGAATACAATATCATCATAGAAATAATATTTACCTCTCAATAAGTAATAGTGGATCTAAACAATGATCTCCACCAATTGAATCAAACTAATATGCAACCCTAGAAGATGGTCGAAACACCACTAGTAAAGGGAAATAGGGCAAAAATGAGGTGTTACGGGGCCATTCTTATTGCGTTGACCATATATGGAAATTACACGTATTATAGTTTTCATTGGATATAGTATCTAAATATAGAAATCTATATACACTAGCCCCATCCATGATATCAACTAAGACATTCTCTTTCAATAGCTTATGACCATGAAAAAGAAATTACATATTTAGTATCAAATTGTGATTATTACTCACTATTAAACTAAAGTTAACCAAGAAAGGATTAAAATTACCTCGTACATGATATTATACGTTGATATTGTAATATGTTACATTATAATAAGTGTAGAATATTCTCTACCCCCATCCATATATCTACATCAATTTGTTTCATGTGAAAAATATGATGGGAGAGGAACCCTCATAGAGTCTCAACCCAAAGATAATGCCACATCCAAATACATTCTAAATTGAGGTTTTGAGTCTCGACATTTGATTGCATTTTTTGCAAATGCTTTTTGGCTTTCTTAGACTCCATCTCCTTTTTTGCCTATTACCAGCGATTCTTGCAATAATATTACAACCCTATGTAAGAAATAGTAAAAAAAATATATAATTGTCAGAGTGTATATACACTACCACTAAAAAATACTGCAATCTATAATTGAAAAGGTTTTGGTTACCTCATCATTGATAATGACAAGGCTACTCATCCATCTAGAACTTTATAACTTAACTCATAACAAACTCATTATGTTGTTGTCTCACATTAAATCCTAGCTGCAAAATTAAATAATCAAATAGTTAGTGTGCATATAAAAAAATTCACATGGTAATAACAAAAAAATGTCATGTCTATTTCAAATATTAAAATCATATTGTGGTGTCATCTCACACCATATCCATCGAATCTTTTGGGGCATCCCTCCAATAATGATAAGGGATGGGGATATGTGCACAAGCTTAGAGTTACAATAGTCGATGAGCACATCCCTATTCTTCATCTATTTTGTGTGTTACCTTCATCAACATGTGTATCATCTTCATGACGATCCATTTATGAAATAGAGAATAAAAAATATAGATTATGAAGTGATTAAAGCATATAGTGTAATATGTAAACTATAAAAACAAAACAAAACATGTCCATTAAATAAATCTTGTAATGCAATATGCAAAATATAAAAACAAAACATATAAAGTAATCAAACCTTTCATCTGTGGTGATTTAATCTACAACACTTACCTTCTTTATGCACTAACTTTTATTCAAGTATATAGAACACTTCTTCACGATCGTCTCATACGTAGAGGTCATCAGTAACACAATTGTGGTTGGGTGAGAAAGGTAAGTCAATAGTTAAAATATTCTATCCTTGCATGTTATCTTCCCTTTTTCCCACATGATACCATGGACCCCTGTTTATAAGCTAGATCAATAACATATAATACTTATTTTACTGGTGAGAATAATATAAATGGGTACTACTTATGACCAATCCCTAAAAAATACAGCTTATTTTTTTTGCACACAATACCATTTTGATTTTCAACCCATTTGCACCCGAATATAAAAAAAAACTCAAAAAGTGAAGTAATACAATATCTATATGTGCTTTATCACCCCTATAGTGCGCCATTGATGCATAAATAAAGTTTTTGTATTTGTTACTTAATATATGCAAAGCTTTTGATACTACACTCACACTACTATTTTACATGTTGCTTTTGTCATCATTCTCTTTTGTGTAAAGAGTACAACCATTAATCATAAATTAGTTGCAATAGATTACTTCCCTCCAAGGAGGGTGTGATAGTTGATACAAATAAATATCAAATTCAAACGTTTATGATAACAACTATTGTGACTGTCAAATATCCATTTCTCTTTCCTAGATGGTTTTGAAGCCCTCAAAATACGGGGTGTTGATCCACATATGGCTAGACATCACATTTGTTGTGAAGGACATTGTAACACCCCGTATTTTGAAAACCCTAATTATTTTATGAACTATTTGATTTAAATTTTTTTATTATTTAAAAAAATTGCACTCTTCAAGGATTTAGAGACCCTAGTCACATTTTCAAAATATTTTGTTCACATTTCCTCGACATTTCTTACGATTTTGACTCCCATATGACTTTTAAACCACTTTCAACTACCCAACTTCTTTTGAATCATTATAATATTTCCACAATTATATTCATTTACTTTTTCTAAGTCTCTTATTTGTGTTTAAAGTGATAAACAAAGATCACGACTAATAAGTACCTTCCACACCTTGTTTTATGATTATTTGCATTTTAAGCTTCATTTTGGTTTTCTGCTCATCATAAAATTATAAAAAATGTAGGGATCACTATATTTTAACATTTTAGGGATAAAAATGAATTAAAATATCTTACATTTATTTTTATTAATATTTTTCATTTTTGGCATAATTAAATATTGAACATATCATTCTTAACTCCAATCGTACTTAACATTTACACCTCTTAACCAAAGATCCCGACTCCTATCAAGAATTAATCCTAAATCTTGATTTAACCTAAAACCACCCTACAATGAAATGTGTAAATTAGCACACGCATAATTAGAAAAAATTCCTTCATGATTTCCTAAATTAATCTCTACTTATTTTGATCCCAACACTTGTAACCTATGTTAAATGACTCTCTAACCTACCCTTACCATACTCCAAGCCAAAAATAATCTTTCCCTTCTCCTCTTATGTTCAAACTTCACCTCCCTCTTACAAACTCTCCCCCAAATACTACCTTCCCTAGTCAAGGAAGAACACTTTCATCATTATAATATTCTCTTAACCAATCATCTTTCACCAGCACTCACCGCCTCATGAGTTAAACCCCCGTCCCTCTTTATTTTCTCACGCAACCTTGCCCATCTACCTCATGTAAATAATCCAGTAACAACATGATTTTTTTAAACCTTATTTTTGAAAATTTAGCCTTTTATACAAAACATAACCTTAAATCTTAGCTTAATTATTTTTATTAACCCTTAACCTGCAAACACAGATAAATTATTAAATAAGTTTATCTGAATTATTTTATCCTTTTATTATTATTATTATTAAAACCTACCCTAAGCTGACAAAATTTTCCCAACTTATTTTCCCTAACCAGACACCCTGAACCTAGGAATTTTTTTTCTAATACTAAATCTAATCTAATTCTAAATCTAACCCTACATTTTACTTCCTTTTTTTCTTTCTTTTTCTCCTCCTATTTTCCCTTTTCTATTTCCTTCTCTTTTTCATTTCTCCTCCCCGGCCTATGCCCCAACCCACTTATTTCTTTCTTTCTCCGCCTTGTACCCCAACCCAACCCATTTCCTTTTTTTCTTTTCCTTTTCTTATTCCTTTTATTTTCTTCTCCTTTCTTCCTTATCCAGCCTACCCATCCAAACCCACCCCAACCCACTACATTTCCTCTACACCCCGCCTACTCATATTTCCTCTTCTATCCAAACAACTCGCCTACATACTCCCTTGCATGCATTTCCCTTTCCCTATCCACCCCTGCATTCCTTTACCCCTTCCTACACTAATCCTATTCCAACTTGCATTTCCCTAGCCACACCTCTACAACCTACCCAGTCGCCATCGCGCGTGCTCCCCCAATTCCAACCCATGTTCTTCCTTATTTACACCACACCCCAAACACCCGCATACATACACCCTCCTCCCTCTCTTCATTTGTTCGAACCTATCCCTCACTTCCACTCCAATTACCCATTTTCCCTATACAAAATCAACGTAAGCCTTGCCTTCCTTCTTCTTCTTCTTTTTCTTTTCCCTTCCCCCTCCCCTTTTTCCTCATGTGATTTCCCCAGCAAAAGCCACCCTCAACCACTGAAACCCATCACCTCCCCATTTTTTTCCATTCGACCCTCGCTAATCACAACTACCATTCACCATCTCTTATGCACAACACCGATCCTCGTCGACCTCTCCCACTACCCAGTCATGCCTCACCTCCTCATGCATTGATCTTCGCCTCCATGTCGCCTTTCTTTTATGTCAAGCCAACAACCACCACCACCAATAAAGCTCACCATTGTTACCCTCCTCCTTGTAGTGTCATATGCCACCGCCGCCCCTCCTTAAAACTCTACCCACTGTCATAGCTCCTTCCTAGCCTGCGCCACCTTCTCCTTCATCTTTTTCCACCACCAGCCTACCTTGCCCTCCCTGCGACTATAACATCCCAGCACCGCCACCCTCGTATGCCACTAGTATATGACCATCTCCCTCAATTGTGCCTCCCTCACCCCAACCTTTCCGTCTCCTCCCACTCGTGCCATCCTCAAAATTCCTAACATCACTAGCCAACCTCCTCCAATAGCCCAACACCACCACCATATTTTCTCGGTGCCTCCCTCATTGCCCCTAACTCCTCTACCTCGCCACACATCATGTACCTCCCCCAAGCCCTCATGCATTTCCCAACTCACATTGCTCATGCAGCGTGAGATTTCCATAAAATTTTACCCCTTTTTCAACATTAGTGCCATTTTCTTAATTTTCATTTAATTAATTTTTTAATAATACTTTATAGCTTAAATATTAATGTTGTTAATGTGGTATTATTTTGAGATATGAAAGACTAATTAGTAGAGCTTATTAAATTTTAGTAGATTACCTATTATTTGTGTTTTTGTTGAAAATCAGACAATCTCTATACTTGACTAAAATATTAGATATATTATGATATCACATTAGGATTTTGATGTATAAATTTTATTAAGCATATTTGTTCAGTTGAAATTATTTGTCTAATGATGCTAGTACGAAATTTGGTAAAATGGGTTAACTTGTGCAAAATAATATATGTATTAAAGCATGTTAAAATAGGTTTAATGCCGGAAATAAATTATATATATCATGTATCTCTAATATAAAAGGTTGAGCATGCTTAGACACACCTTTAATATAATTATTACTAGGGAAAATTTAATCATGATATTTATTACTATATGAATGCCTAATATATTTTAATTATTGTTAAGTACATAAGTATATGTTTTAATGTTTTAGAAACACATATTTTAGCATTATTATTATTATTATTATTATTATTATTATTATTATTATTATTATTATTATTATTATTATATGCCTTAGGGGTATTTTGGTCATTTTAAGTAAATATTCCGATAAGAATGTCTAGTATGTATTATTTATTATTAAGGATGGGAATACGTGACTTGATGTTCTAAAAACGCATATTAGGGTTTATGTGCAGTTCATGCGTAGGGAAAAATGGTCATTTGTAGTGTTTGGTAATTTATTTTCATGTTATGTAATTTAATTATTATGTTTTAGCCTTTTTATGACAAATTAATAGATAAAATAGGAATTAGTATTTGAGATGAATGATAATGTGGCAATTATGGCCTCATGGAAATTTTGTTCATTTTCGACTTGATGTGTCCAAATGTGAATAATTGAGTTTGGGATGACCTTAGTAGATATCTAATGATGACCTTGGTGCTTTTTTATTATTATTATGATTGTCTTGAGTGATTCAAAATAAGTAAAAATGGTTAAGTACAGAAGTTAGACCTACGTAGTATTATGTGATTTAGTGGTCACCATAAAAAAATATTAATATTTAAAGTGAAAGGCCTCGAGATCAGAACTATTGGCTCTTTAGGGGTAGTTACCCTAAAGATGTGGCTTATCCCACGATTGATTATGGATTTTTACTGATGTGCCTTGGTACCCCAATCAAGCCTTATATCTTACTTTAATTAACTATGCAGACTGATAGAGGATATGCATACATATGGATTAGGTATCTTTGTCAGTAGGATACTATGCTATCTTCATGTACCAATACGACAAAAGTACCTTAGTGTTATAAGGTTGATAGTCGATAGGATATTGTGTTGTCTTGGTGCATAAGTATGACCGGAGTACCATAGTATCTCCAGGTTGATATGATCTACCCTTGAGTAAAATAAAAATAAAAATAATTATTATTGGATCGAGTTTATTATTGGATTCATTTGGTAGTAGCCTTTATACCTATCTTTGGTTAGGTATGTGATTTGATAGTAACTTTTATGCCTACCTATGTTCGGTATTATGCCTTTGAGCCCGACTTGTGATGTATGGATATTATTGGCTTTGGTATTGAGATATGAGATATATTGTGAAGGTTATGGTTATTGTGTTGATGTTGGTTATAATCATTATTTCAGAGAGCATCTCTTGGATGCTTGGTTGGTAAGTTTTAACATGTTCTAAATAAATGGTTATGAGCAATATGTAGCTTGATGATAATTGTCTATCTAATATAATTATTGCATTTTTATCACCGCATGTACATTTCAATCTTTCATACTATGTGTAACTATGATGTATTTTATGTGATCCATTTGACCTTTTCATATTAGTTTTGTATAATAGGTTACTCATTAACATTGTACTAAAAGATTTCTTTTCATGAGACCTTATTTATTCAATGAGAGTGGTCTTTGTAGGTTAGCTTGTGAGATTAGTCAAATGCTGGTACTTGGATTAAGAGTTAGGACTATCTAGTATTCTGCTTGGGATTTTTGATCCAGGTGTTCTTATACTCTTATGTATTTTCCTTCTATTAAATTTTGTAACCACTAATAGTTGGTTTTATTTGAAATGATATTAAGTTGCTTTGATTTTCTCTACCATGATTCTTATAATGATGTTATTAATTTAAGTGGAGTAACATTTTTAGCCTTAGCACTTGGTGTGAGAATGGTAGAGGAAACTGGACTTCTATCAAATGTGGTGCCAACACACGACATTTTTAATATTTTAGCTTCTTAAATTAACTCTCTAAATAAAAATTTTCAGTCCTAAATTTTGGGGTGTTACAAATCCATCCCTCAAAACCATAACACAAAACCTTTCAACACATTTCATTTACCTTTTTTTTTTCTTTCCATTATTATCTTCCAACTATAGGTGCCAATACAACCCAAATTCATCCCCCCTTAGGTTTGATAATCTCTAGAAATCTTCCCTCAATAATCACCTATCTCCCTCCTCCAACACATGGCATATGAATCCCTCGTAATTTTTCCCATGGTTTAACAAACAAGCAACCCCAACACTTACATTTATGTGTGTGTGTAAAAATCATGAGCTACTTTAGCAACAACCTACAACTAAAATCATACCCTCTTCAATGTTCCAATAATCTACATCATCTTGGCCTCTACCACCTTCAACCCATTCCATTTTTTGTGTAACACCCCAAAAATCACAGTTAAAAATTTTCGTTTAATTAAAACATACACAAGCACGGGGGTGCTACCACTATGATCAGCACAAGCCTGGTCCCTGACCAGTCTCACACCAACCACAAGGCTAAGAATAATTTTACAAAAAATTAAAAGCACTGTAGAAAACCAAAATATTCATAAAGAGAGAATTAGAGTGCGTGATTAAAAGTCATTACAACCGAAAAAATGTTACATAGTCAAAGCCCCCAAGGGGATAGAACAATACAACACAGTAAGATGAAAACCAAAATAAGAAGAGTCTGTACTATATCACTCTCGGGCCCTATTCCAAGTCCCAAAATATCAAACTCAGCCTCCCCTGATGCCTCGAATGCGTCATAGGCATTGAATACGGTATCTACTACCTGCACAAACTTAGAAGAGACCTTTGATCGTGGTAATGAGCAACACCCATAAAATGGGTGGTCAGTACGCTACGTACTGAGAAAGGTAACCATGCATCTAATACCATACACAAAATACAGATAGCACAAGCAAGTAGCTATGCAGATAAGCCATACATGAAAGACAGATAGTACCAGTCGTGGTTCAGTCCGATTAAACTTAATCATTAGATCTCTGGTCAATATTCTCATTTCTCACCATTCTTATTATAAATCCATGTGAGTACAAGAACCCCACTATTATATCCAGTGGGCCAAAAAACACCCAAGGCAGGACACACCCGACAACTATTATTCGTCGGTGGAATGGTCTACAGGGCACAAGGCACCTGTCTACTATTATTTGCTGGTGGACCGCTCTGGCCCTGACTCTCATGGTGTTTCACTGTAAGTTGATAGTATCTTTCCATAGGTTATCAACATTAGGTTTGGTTTTTTGAGCTCGAGATCCCCCACTATTATAATCGGTGGACCTAAAAACACCCAAGGTAGAACACACCTGGCCACTGTTATTCGCCGGTGGACCGGTCTAGGCCCGACTCAACAATATTTCTCTTTAAATGGTTAGTAACTTATTCATATCTTATTCGATAAATATTTCCCCCCTAGACATGTATGTCCTTTGGACTACCCGCTCACACAACCCATCTGCTCTTATTCTCCTGGAAGGGTTATCCCATATCTTAGGACTTTTACACCTCCTATTACATCCCAACGTCCTTTCCCCCTTTTCCTTACTTACCATGAATACCCAACTTCTATGTGCGTGGGTCAAGGCCCACTTTCCCATATCTCTGACTCAGCTCATTATCGCCCTCTAGGATTTTCCCCGAAAAACCCTAATTTACCTTATATAGCCCAACCTTCCTCTATTTCACACAACCCATGTTTTCTTTGCCCCCAACTCACCACCTCACTCAATCCGTCCCCAAGCATCCCACTTTACTTTCCATTTCGCACATGTGACCACAAAACCCTAGTTGGCCACCCCTAAACCCTAGCACCTCTCTTCTATCATATGTTGTCCCTCTATCACTCTCACTTACCATTCCCTATTCCATATGACACACATTCACCCTCCATGTGACATTCTTCCACTCTCACCCCATACTCCAATCCTCTCCATTATTTATCCCTTCCATAATCTCCTCCACTTAGGGTTTTCCTCCCAAACCCTACCCAAGTCCCCCATACACCCTTATACCAACCTACGTACTATTTTTCACCTATGGCTTCCAATCACCTCAACAACTTTCCCCTCACCTTACTTAACCCTCAAGTTAACTTTTTCCATGTAAGGATCATCTCCATGTAAATACCATCGATTTTATGCAAACCCTAGACTCCCCATGCAAGACTCACTTCACTCTCTTATTTTATTCATATTATCTATTTATTTGTCCATCCATAAGTTATGAGATACTTAGGTCATTCTTACTTCCCTCTAGTCAACTCAGTTCCTTGACCCCTTTCATATTTTCATCCCCACACCATATCTTTTAAATCCTCTTAGCATGCATGTCCTAAAGGGTCATATCACATAATCACTACATAGCACAAGACACATTATCATATTACACATGCCATAAAGAGAACACATACACTTACTTTAGCTCCGTGTTGTGCTACAAGTACATAGTCATAATCACATAAGGTACACAAATATAGCATCACATATAACATACAATGCACATAATACACATATTAGGTATTAACCACATCCTTACCTAAACCGACACCAGGCTTGGAGCATGCTCCTACACCTCTTTAGGGGTCGGACTTAGTTTACCTATAAGAGGAAAAATACTAGGGTTAACTTTCCTCTTATTAACATTTCCAATATTTCTTACTTACCTCTAATATGAACTAGTATTAGGGATACTGATAATAATAATAGCTTTAGTAGTAAAAATAAGGGTATTATCCTTAAAATGGTTAATCATGCTATTATTAGCCAAAATAAGTTTAGGTAATTATATTAGGAAGGAGGGGAAGAAAGGAATAAGGGAAGGTAGGGGAGGTTCTACTAGGTTGATTGGGTGGCATGGGAGGTGGTGATTGCAACGGAGGAGGTGGCGCACGACGACTAGAAGGGCAGTGATGGGGTGTAGAGGGTGGGTCGAGTAGCTAACTTTGCACAATCAGAGTGGCTTGTGTAGGGGGATTTAAGGGCAGCGAGTGGCTTGATTTGGTGGAGAGTAATGAAGGGAAGGGATTGAGCAGTGTTTCGAGAGGCGGTGTTGTGCGGCGGCGGTAGAGGCGGTGTCTGAAGTGGCAGCGGCAAAATACGTAAGCAATTTTGGGTAGAGTAAAGGAGGGCAAATGGGGAGGGGTTAGTTTGGGGTATTTATAAGTCAAGGGAGGGGGAAGAGGACAAATGGCAAAAAGGAAAAGGGAGTGGGTGTGGAAGGGGCTCGCCGGCCAGTGGTGGCAGTTCGATACGACTTACGAGCTTGTAAAGTTGCAGGGTGCAGGCTGCAGGTGGGGGAAAAAGGAAGGGAAAGGGAGCACGTGAGGGGGCGGGTGCAGGGGGTTTGGATCGAATTGGAAAGGAAAGGGGCATGGGAGAGAGAGGGGAAGTTGGTCGGGGGTGGTATGGTGATAGGGTAGGTTGATCTGTGGCAAATTTGCAGGCTTGACCTGCAACACAAGGGAGGAAGAAGAAGAAGGGGCTGGGCCGACCGGTTGGGGAAAAGAAAAAGAAAGAAAAGAAAGGGGGAGGATCAGGCGGGCAAAGGAGGAGAAAAAAAAGGGTGATGCAGGCTGGGTTGCATGAGGGAGGGGAGTTGGGCCGGCGAGCGTGGCCCAATCTAGGGAGGAAGAGGAGAAAAAGAAAAAGGAGAAAGGAGAAAGGAGAAAGGAGAAAAAGAAGGAAGAAAAAGAAAAAAATAGGTTGGCTGGCGTGTTTAGGATATTTTAGTATTTTTTGAATATTTGAAAATAATACAATTTGGTAAAATAATAATTAAATTCCTTTTTATATTAATTTAAAATATTTTGGGTAAATCTTTCTTAATTCTATTTTAATTAGCAAATTGCCCTAATCTTCCCCAATTAAATTATTTATTATTTTTCTCCTTTTTTGTCTTAATTACTCCCATTATTTTATTAAAAATAATATATTTAATTAACTTCACTAATAAATCCATATTTTATCATAATTTTCTAAATTAGGGTTTTGGGGTATTACATTTCATCTCCTACAACCAATCCAAACAACCATCATCATCCTCCATAACCTAATTTCTTCAATAACTTCTAAAACTCAGAGTTTTGATTATATTGTGTCTAACTAAAAAAAGGAGGATTAAGGTTATTGCTTTGGTGAATTTAATCAACTTATTTTCTTGTGTCTTCCATATCTAAAAATATTTAAGGGCATGTTTCATCCATTCATATATTCTCTTTGATTTATAAAATATCAAAGTTTGATAAGTTCTCATATGATTTTCTTGTGTTTTGTTAGTTTCCAAGGTGATTGGAAGTATCAAATCCTTGAGAGAGCCTATAACATTTTAGGGAATTTGTATTAATCTCCAAGGAAAGTAAAAATTGGTTTACTTGTGCTAAACACATAAAATTTGTTGTGATTTCATGTTTGATAATATAAATTGGTATTTTTGGTTGATTTGGAATATTATTCTTATTATTTTTATATCACGGATCATATGATATTATTTATCACTAAAAATTATTGTATTTTATTTCCAAAGGTTAATTTGTTTTTTAGAATTATTATGGATTGATTCTTGAAATGTTTGATATGAGGAAAATTAGAGGAAGCATGAAATTGGTAAATCTCACAAGTGCAAATTTGGGTTGAATTTCGAGATAAATAGATCTCAATTGGATTTTAATGATGAGTCCTATTTGGTATCAAATTCAATTTATACGAGTCTAATTTTCAACACAACTTTTCATCTATCATTTGGAGCTGTATGTTAAAAGTTATGATTAAAACACCGAAAAGTGTGTAAAACTAATCGAAACCCAGCTTGTGAGCACTAGGCTTGGGTTTGGGGTTTAACCTTCGGGTTAGAGTTGGTTTTTATATGTTGCACAAAATTTAAGTTGTTTATTGGTATTTTTGGGGTAAATTTTATATATAGAATACTACCATTTAGATTAGTAGAATCAAAGTTATGATCAAGTAAAGTTTGCGCAAGTTTAGTAAGATGAGTTTGAATGTTATTCATAAACATTTAAAATGTCCTTCACTAATTATCCACTAATCATCATAAGTTGGATAGGGTGAAAACTAATCATGTTTATGAATATTAATCAAGGATTAACCAATTTAACTAGGAGTAATATTGGATTAATCATGATTAAGATATAAAATGATCGATTTAGCCTCAAAACGTTAAAATGGTAAATATGTAAATATTAAAAGTCAAATTTTTACCTTTCATTGTGGACTTTAGCTTTGAATTTTTTTGTTGGATATAACCAAGATTTTGAATTTTTTTTCTATGTAAATAGTGATTTTTTTACGAAAATGGAATATGCCCTTATTTCTCAATTTTGAAATCAAATATAGTTTTTTTTTTGCTTAAATAAGTCTTAAATGATATTTTGGAATTAAAAAGGATTACCTTGTGATCTTGATGAATATGTTACATACAAATTTGTGACAATATTACATCTTATGCTCTATATGATATGTGATCATTGTTTTGTGCCAACTTTAGGCACACAAAAAGGTTTTAATGTGTATTGTTGTATGTAATCGCACAAAACACTCGTAGGCATTGGGGGATAGCAAGATAAATAACATTAGTCTACAAATAAGTTTTCTAGTAATCATTAAAACCAAAGATTCTACTAATTACATTTCTAATAATTGCTAAAACTGAAGGGGCCACTAGTTGTGGTAGTGGTTTAGTTCCTTCCCTACTTTGTACCTAAAAAAAGTATTCTATAGAAGGTGTACACACTTAAGGATTAGGTTACCCTAGATTGGTTGCTATCGAAATGGCAGCAGGGTCAAGTATTCCCCTAAGAGACTGCTTGGGGCTGAGCAATCCCCTAAGAGCCCATCCCATGTTTTAAAATATGACCTTTGAAAAAGACTTTGGTTGGCAAATGGGTATAACCCATGATTTAGTAACTTTGATTTTAAATTTTGGGTTGGTAATTCCCCTAAGAGCCTAGTCCATGTGCAACACCTTGATTTTTAGAACAATTTTTTTAATTTCATAAGCTAGCTCAAATGTATGGGTGTTACTACAATGTTTTGTACAAGTACAACCTTGTATTGTTTTTATGAAACATAAGGCTAAAACATTCAAACACAATACAATAGAAAGATATAACATGAATAGGGATACACACACATACATACATATAGGAAGGAGAAGAATACACTAAAATCCAACAAAGATCTAAAAAGGAGTAACACTTTAAACAAAAGAGATATAGAGGGAGAGGTATGAAAAATTAAGGCAGAAGAACATTCGTACCAGGATACCTAAAACAACACCAACAAGGTATATTAGATACTGCTATTTTAACCCTAATCTCTCATGCAAACTCTGCGAAATCAATGACGTTCTCTATAATTCTCCAAAATTTTAAAACCTAAAATTTAATAATTAGCCAATTATTTGGAATAATTTAATCTTAAATTATTAATTTAATTATTTTGTGGACATTTGATTAGGATTATTAAATAAATTAAAATAAATAATTTATTATTTAATCTACTCTTTTATTTAAATAAATTTCTAAACCCATAATTTTACCAAAACTATCCTCTTAATTTAATACTTTAAATTTTGAATAAATTAGTTTAATAAATAATTTTTCCATCAACCTAATTTATAATCCTAACTCAAAAAAAATATTTTTTCTTTTCCCCTTTCCCTGTTTCCTTCCTTTTTTCCTTTTCTTTCTTTCATTTCTTTCTTCTTGGGCTAACTGACCTCCTCCTTTTTTTCCCCATTGGTCTACCCTTCCTTCTCCTCTTCCCCACCGACCCAACCCCGTGCCATTCTCCCTCTCCCTTCCTTTATTTCCTTCCCTCTCTTCTCCCCCGTTGGGCCAACCCAACTCCTCCCTTCTTCTTTTTTTCTCTTCTCCCTCACACGGGCTGGCCTGCCCATCCCTTTCTCCCCTACTCAATCTCCTTCCTTCTCTTCTCCCCCTTCTTCCTTCTTCTCCCTTGCATCATCGAGCCAAACGAGCCCCCCTCCACTTCACCTTCCCCTCTCTCACATCCCTTTCCTTTCATTTTTAGCCATGCACGCCCTACACAACTCCCCTGCATGCCCCTCCTTTCTCCCTTCTTCTTCTCCTCCCTTCCACTGCAGGCCATGCACTTGCACCCACCTGCCCTGCACGCTGAGCTTGCCTTCCTTCCCCTCTTCCTTTTCATCCCCTTATGTTTTTCTCCTCTGCCCTATCTCGACCCACACCCTGCACTGACACCTTACGTAGTCATCTCCCCTCTCCTGTTGTTGCCAAAGCCACCCCTTGGCAGCCTAACAACCTATAATTAAATAAATAGCCTTTATTTGAGATAAATCAACTTTTAAATTTAATTAAGTTAATTATTTTGTGGATTTTTGATGATATAAAAATGGATATGAATAATTAATAAATTAAAATAAATACTTTGTTATTTTATCATGCTCATTTTATTTAAATAATTTTCCAAACCAATATTTTTACTAAAATTAACCTTTTAAACCAATATATTAAATTATAATAAATTAAATTATTAAATTAATTTATCAATCAAAAGTATTAAATCCCATTATTCCAAAAATTATTTTATTTTATTCCTCCCCATTTTTCTTTTTCCTTTTCTTTCTCATTTTCCTCATTTTCCTTCTTTTTTCTTTTCTTCTTTTTCTCCTTCGGGCCACCAGGCCTGAGACAAACCCTTCCTCCCCGACTGGGCCAGACTAGTCCCTCTTTCTTTTCTCCCTATCTCCCTCACGCGCGGGCCAGCCCCCTTCCCCCTTCTTTCTCCCTCGCCCAGCCTACCTTCTTCCCTTTCATCATCTTCTTCTTCTTCTTCCTCGACCATCAACCACGCCATGCCTGCCTCCCCTACACCTCCTGCAACTGCCACCACCTACCTCCTTCTACAGCCAGCTCACTCTCCCACTCTCCCCCGTCCTTTTCTTCCCATTTTAGACCAAACCAACCCCTGCAAACCCTCACCGCATGCCTTGTTTTTCCCTTCTTCTTCTTCTCTTCCTACCACCCTACCTACATGCCTCTCCCACTCTTCCCTTTTCTTCTCCTTAACCTCCCATCTCTGCCCATTTTTCGAGCCTCCTTCCTCCCGACTAAGCCTTCTTCTCCCTTTCTTCTCCTCTCTTTTCCATCCCCTATTTTTGCTTCGCCACCCTCGACCGCCACTGCCACTGCCACCGCCCAACCAACCACCTACACCACCCCCACAAGCCTCCTGTAGCCACTCTTCTTCTTCTTTCTTTTCTTTCCCCCTTCTCGGCCTCCTCCCTTCACCACCACCATCCTTCGCTATTCCACTGCTTCCACCGACTCCAAAACCACCAATCTACTCCCTGCAACATCCTCTACCGCCCTCTTGCCTCCTTTGGCCGAAACCCAGCCCTACAACCCTTCCTCTTCCTTCTTCTTTTCCCTTCGTATTTTAGCTCCACCACCCTTACAGCCAACTTCGCAGCCCTACAGCCGCCGCCCTTGGTTGTCGATCATCCACCCCCAACCATCACCTACACCCCCATTCCACCGCTGCACCCAACCTCTACCTTAACTCCCCTCCACCTACCCTCCTCCTAAACCCCAAGACCTTAACCAAACCAACATCCCCTCCATTCTCTTATTCCCTCCTTCGACCCCTTCCTCCTTCATTTCTGCATGCAGCTCATGTTGCATGAGCAACCTGAGCCTTGCCTTATTTTTAGCCCAAATTTAGTTAATTTCAAGGTATAAAAATAGTTGGTATTAATATATATTAATTAAGCTTTTGATATGAAAATTATTCCTTTGATTTTCTACTTCAATTATGCTAATTTTTTATATTGTTTTTAGGAATTGATTTTTACTAATCAAAGCTTGAATATTTAATTGAGGTACCGGTAAGTTTTGATTTTTGTAGAAAATAAGGTAATCGTTAAACCCTACTATACATATACTAGCACATTAGGGTTTTTAATGTGTTTCTATGTATGATGTATGTTGTTAACTATAATGTATTTAGTGGCATGTGTTGATTGAAAAAAAAGGAAAGCATGTTAATTTATGTGTCATGTGTAAAAATAATGCTTAAGGAAGGAGTTTTGTTGCTAATAATAATTTTAGGAGTATATGTATGATATGATATGCTAATATGGTCATTTGGCGCATAAGTAATGTTAATATGAGCCCTAGGGGCATTTTGGTAATTTTTGTATATGCAAAAGGTGTGGCCTAAATATGTGTGTGGTGGATGCTAATATGTGTTAATGATAATTAATAATAGTTAGTGGAGTTTGATAATGGTTATGGAGCATGAATATTAATATTTTATGTAGTGAGGGTATTTTGGTAAAAAAAATGGTATAATAAGGGTAAAATGGTAAATTATAAGAGTAAAGGGGGTAAAATGGTAAATGGACAAGGAAGGAGGGCATTTTAGTAATTTTACATGGAAAGGGGATAACTTGGTAATTTTTAGTTGTAAGAAAGTATTTTGGTGAATTAAATATAATGGAAAGGGTATTATGGTGATTTCATAAAGTAAAGGGGTAAAATGGTCATTTAATAAAGTAGAAAGGTAAAATGGTAATTTGGTGTAAAGGAAGGGTATTTTGGTAATTTAATAAAGTAGAAGGGTAAAATGATAATTTGGTGTAAATGAAGGGTATTTTGGTAATTATATAATGTAAAAGGGCAAAATGATAATTTGGTATTAAGGAAGGGTATCTCGGTAATATGTAAAGTGAAAGGGTAAAATGGTAATTTAGTATAAAGGAAGGGTAAGTTGGTAATTATGTAAGGTGAAAAGGGTAAATTGGTAATTTGGCATAAAGGAAAGGGTATGTTGGTAATTTGGTAAAGTAAAAAGGGTAAAATGGTAATTATAATAATGAAGAAGGACAATTTGGTAATTTAACAAACTAAAAGGGCAATTTGGTGATTTTAACAATGAAGAAGGGAAATTAGGGCAACTTGGTAAATTTAGTAAGCATGAGGGGCAATTTGATAATCTAACTAACCAAATGGACAATCTGACAAGTGTAACAAATATGAAGGGTGATTTGGTAACTTAAAGAGCCTAAAGGGCAATATGGTAATTTAGATAAGTATAAAGGGTAATACGGTAATTTAACCCACTGGAAGGGTAAATTGATAACTTAACAAGTATGAGGGGGTAAAGTTGATGATTTAATAAGTATGGAGGATAAATTGGTAATCTAACACAAGTAAGGGTAATTTGGTAATTATACAACATGGAGTTTAATATGGTAATTTGGCAATTAAAAAGGGATGAATTGGTAATTATGCATGCAATAGGTATTTCAATAGTTTTGTAAATATGATAGGGGTGAATCGGTAGCCTGTGTTTAACATGTCAATGGATTGAATGAGTTTCATAATTAGATACAAGTATAATTGAATAATAAGATAATGGTATTTGATAAGTTAGCGAGTATCACGAGAACTTGGCATAACCTAGGACTGGATGGATAATTAAGTGGGTGATATGGTGTTATATCATAATTATGCAAGGAGTGCCTGGACGGTAAGTGTGCATGAAAATGTGTATTAGATATGTTTAAAGTACGTGTTAGGGTTTTGTGTATGCCATGATCCTTGATATGGAATGCTTGATTCTATGGCCAGTATATCTTTGTATCTCTAGATCTGTGACCTATCCCGTTCCCTCGAATTGAATAAATAGACCTTTAAATAAGACACGAATAAAGTATTAATTACGTAGAGTGAAAGAGTATTAAGCCGGGTCCAGACCAATCAATCGATATAATAGTAGCTAGGCACAAGATGTCCTAGAGACCGGTTCACAGGTGAATAATAGTGGTCAGGTGCGTACTGCCCTATATGTTTTTGATCCACTGGCTATAATAGTGGGGGATCCCGAACTTAATAAACCAAATGTTGGATATTAATAAAGTATGGGAAGACACTGATCACTTACAGTGGAACACCATGTGAGTCGAGGCTAGACCGATCTACCAGTGAATAATAGTGGCCAAGTGCAGGGAGCCCTAGAGACCGATCCACCGGCGAATAATAGTGGTTAGGTGCTTGTTGCTCTGTATGGCTCCGGTCCACCGACTATAATAGAGGGGTTCCCGCATTCACATGGATATAATTCGAGAGATGATGATTGAATAATGATTAATTAATGGCTTAAGGCCCAAAAAGTATTGATTCTCATTATGATCTATTGATATGACCTGAGTTGGCTTCAGTGCTTGTCCTTACTTAGGTACGTGATGGATTTGTTAAGTATATGGATCTTGTGATATGCATTTGCTATTTGTATGAGGTGTTGCCTTGTGTAGTAGTCCGTATGTTATTATCCTGTATAGTCCATGTATTATGTGTTGCATGTGGGCTTGCTTTTCAGTGTGGTTTAAAGGGTTACTCAGAACTATAGTATTGAAGGGTTCCATTTGTGGGTCTCTGCCTATTTAATGGGCAGTGTTCCTTGCAGGTGTTATTTAAGTGGGCAACGGGAAAGAGCATAAGGATTATCCGAGAACCTTTAGGGTTTCACTCTTTCACCTTTTAATTACTAGTTTAAATGTAATCTTTATTTTTTGTAACCATCACTGGTGGAATTATATTCTTGTAACGAAATTATTTGCGCTACTCTAATTTAAATATGGTTGGAGTTTCAAGAAAATTGTATTTTATTCTTTTAGCCTTAGCACTTGGTTTTGGAACGGTAGGAGAAAACTGATCTGGTACTAAGTGTGGCGGTAATATTTTTGAAAGTCAAGGTCTTCACTTTTTGTTCTTCTATTTCCTTTTAATAAAACAAAATTTTTCAGTAGTAAATTTTGGGGATGTTACAAACACCTTCCTACCTCAGCCTGTAGAAATTCCCCCTGCAAACCCTACATCGAAGGTTATCCGAAGGTTACTCGCCTAAATTTCAAACTCAGTCTTACACTTGAATTTTTAGAAAATTTCAAATATATTAATTATTACTACCCCAAAATAATGCCACACCAATTTCATAAAAAGTTATTATTTACCAAACTTTTATTCATGTATCGAAGATCCTATAAAAAATATTATAAGAAGCTTAAATTTAAAAATTAATAAATTTTGCTATTCATGTTAAATCACTATTCCTATTAATTTACCATTTCAAGAGTTGCATTAATAGTTAAGGTTAGCCATTGACTCTAAAATACCTAATTAAGTTCTTTAGATGCAAAAATACTAAAATACCCTTAATATAATAATTATGAATAAAATAGTAAACAAACTCCAAAAATTGTGAAATTAAATAATAAGCACATTTTATCAGTATTTATCATGATAGAACACACATCTTTAAATCAAAATATTATTTGCAATTAAAAAGACCAAAATATCCCTAAACCCTAAAAGGACCAAAATACTAAACTATTCATTAAACACATTATGAAAATCTTAGAACAAAAAAGAATAACAAAACTCACAACTTATATGTGCAATAACCAAAATATCCCTTATTCATGCCTAAACTTAATTTAGTCACAACTTAATTATAATAAATAAAATCAAGACTTTACATATATGAAATTACATCTAAACAACCTAACATATCCATTGAAATCATAAAAAATTAATAAAAATAATCAAAACATAGAATTCTACCTAGAGGTTGAGTTGTCCAAAATATGACAAGAATGACAAGAATAACATATTTAAGCATTCTAACATAATAAAACTTATTTAATCTTAGTATAATTTAGTTTACAAATTCCTTAGCTCGAAGATTTAGCAAAAATAATTCCAAGATCAACACCTTCCGGCCACTTGAAAACATTGCACCAAAAATTAGCAAAAACCATAAACAACACTTTAAAAATACAAAACAAAACAAAAAAAAAGCAAGAATAAAGTCTAGAATGGCTTACCCTTCATTAGGATGATTTATGAAATTAATGAAGAGCATATAAAGTCTTTCCTTAAATTTATTTAACTTTTAGCACTTAATTGTTTAGGAAAAAGCAATAAAGAGCAAAAAACATGAATAAAGAAGTAAAAATAAAAAAAATGCCAAAAAATGGAGGAATGACTTGAGTTTTAAGGAGCCTATTATTAAAAGATAAGGGCACAAAATTATGAAGAAGAAAAGAGGTTGAAATAATTTTTGGTTAAAGTTTAGATATTTAACCACTTAAAGGATTTTAATGATTATTATAATGGAAAATAATAAAAAAAAAGTGAGAAAGATATCATACCAATAAGGTGTGTGCATTTACAACTATAAGGTGTATATCTTATAAGGATGTATATTCTTATCAATAAGATATATGTATTTATAATATGTGTATCTGTACTTTTTTTTTTCTATATGATTAAAAAATGTTATAAGATATGTATCTGTTGATACAACATGTGTTTTTATCACTATACAATATGTATATTATCTCTATGAGACATGTATTTGTTGATATAAAATGTGCATTCATCCTATAAAATTATGTAACTATGATACATGTATTCATCTCTTATTGTTTTATAAAAAAAATGATATGTATTTATATCCAAAAGATGTGTATTTATATTATGGAATATGTGTATTTTTATTTTACATCTAAACTATATCAATATGGGTGTCTATTTATAGAGAAAAAAATATGAGAATTTTTTTAATATAATTATTTAATTTTTTAATGGCCATAATTTTAAAAAATTAAAGATAATTTGATTTAAACTTTGGAAAAAATAAATTATAAGCTACAACATGGTGCTTCTAGTATCATGAGACAAATTGTCATTGTTCAAAATTTTGATATGATTTAGATTAAAGAAATTTAAAAGAATTGTTATCTTTTATATCAATAAACAACAAGGTATATTTCAATTATTAAGATAAATGTAAACCATATGTCTAAGAACGTTAATTTACAACGTAGGACCCCTATAGATGCCCTTTCATGTCAAACGAAAATAAAATACTTGCCTCAGTTTTGTTCTCTTACAAATTCCAAGCCTAATCAAGACATGACCCCTATTTTGATTTGGAGTTTTACCATATTATCAGCTGATGATGGGTCACATAGAACCTAAATACTAGCGAGACTAATAGACATACTTATGATGACTTATTAGACCACACGACCACCGGGGCTTCCAAAGGGCTATTATTAAGATCGAACCTAATTACAACGCAACTCAAATTTCATTCCTATTCTTTTTATTTTAGTCGAGCGGACTCGCATGTAATACGAATTACATTCGACTTGTACTACCGACTCATGCATGCATAACTCAAATATTAGTTGCACCCAACTTAAATGCAGCACAAGCCGAGCTGCATCCAACTCGCGTGGGTCGATTACTGTAGATCAATGCACAACGTTGGAATGCAATAACTTTTTGTACCTCATATATACTTGAGACGAGCACGGATCGCCTGCTTCTCTCTAAAGAGGATGGAGTCACGTTAGATTAATGTGAAAAATGAGAAAAATGTGAATTAAGAAACAATTGTTTGGGATTTGTTTCAATTTAGAAATAAATATTTTTGACATTTTAATTGAAAAATAAACGTTATAGTCTTTAATTCAAATAAGAATATTTCGATTAGTTTATTGCCTAAGTTTGCTCGAATATATTGAAAATTAATATTTTTATATTTTTTTACTGTATAAAACAATCTGTATAATATAGCTTATCTATTACACTTATTTTGCGTTTTACTACTAACTAATATGTCCTTTATTTAAAAATGTGAATTAAGAAACAATTGTTTGGGATTTGTTTCAATTTAGAAATAAATATTTTTGACATTTTAATTGAAAAATAAACGTTATAGTCTTTAATTCAAATAAGAATATTTCGATTAGTTTATTGCCTAAGTTTGCTCGAATATATTGAAAATTAATATTTTTATATTTTTTTACTGTATAAAACAATCTGTATAATATAGCTTATCTATTACACTTATTTTGCGTTTTACTACTAACTAATATGTCCTTTATTTAAAATTAGAGACACTTAATATATACATGAACCAAACATATATATATATATATATATATATATATATATATATGAGTACATCATACAGCATTCAAAGCAAATAATAATCTGAAGAATCAGACAAACAAAACAAATCAAACTTTGAGTTAATTAACAAACAAACAAGAAATATATGCTCTATCTCCACTCATTAAAAAAAAAAGGAACTATAGAGAAAATCATCATCATCCTATCTGGGTATTCCTCACTGTTCTCGGAAATCAAGACTACCCACACTGGACCTTGCTCTTCCTCCAATTGAATGACATACCTAAGACCTTGCAAGTCCCATATTCAAATCACCAAATTAAAATACACATTCTCTAGAGCAAATTACATCCTACATAGTTTATTGGATAAAATTAAACATCTTTAAATAGTAAAATACATATCTCTCAAAACAATGATACCAATAGTTCATAATAAGAACATATCATTTCTATTTATATAAGTATAAAAGAAAAAAAAATTAATACACATATTTTCAAATAAAATAAAAAAAATGATTTCTAGGCTTTGGGAACTACGCAAATGAATATGATGACGTCGATAAACTTCTTAATCAAATTGTCAGACATGCAGTGTGTATGTTCAACATCTAATATAGAGAGGGTTTTTTTTCCTCTCTCTTTTTGAGTAAGTTGAAACATTTTGAGAAGTTTTGTCGTTGATGGCACATGCAAGCTCCATTCAACTTTATAACTATTTTTTTTTTTCAAAAGATAAAAGAGACTAAGATTTAAAAAGAAATAGAAGAAAATGGACGGTATGGAGCAAGCACCCTCCTCACGAGAGTATGATGAAGTGATCCTTTTTATGTACTTTTAATATTGTCTTAATTTTTTTTTTTTATACTTAGAGCTGATAAAAGTTTATTCGATCGATATAAAATTTAATCCAACATGATTTAAAATTTGTATCAACCTAATCCAAATTCAACTCGTAATCTGACATTAATCCGACCTGTCATCAACCCTGCAAGTAATCAACCTAGTCAGCTATCAATCCGATCCAACATCAACCGAATAAGACCAAATTCGATATCAATTATTTATAATAATAAAAGATTACACACAACTTATTATTTATTTAAAGCTTTTAAATATATGCGTATATATATATAAAATAAAATTTACCTATTTTTCTTATTTTTATTGTGGACATACTTATTCACCAATGATATTATAGTTTTATTAATTTTTTCGTATAAAAATACAGCATTAAAAATTCATAATAATAAATAAATAGCAATTAATAAAATATTTTTAATCACATGCTTACATGAATTCAAACTTAATACTTGCTTAGGAAAATAATGAGTTGGGTTAATTTTGATGGTCAATATCTTATTTGACCCAAATCTGAAGTGATTCGATTCGAAATTAACTTAACCCGAGCCTAACTCGACCCATCAAAACTTATAAAATTCGATTTATCAAATTAACCTAAAAGTGGCCCGTCAAATTAATCTGAATATAAAAGAACTTGCACATAAACTTACTTGGTTCAAACAAAATCCGACATAATCCAATCCAATACAACCCGACTCTAACCCGATATAATATAAATCTATAACATTCCAAACTCGAACCGATTAATAAAATAATTTAAATTTAAATTAATCAGACTTGCAAGCAACTCAACCTGCTATAAAACAACTAAACTCGACGGCCTGACTATCCAATTGCCGCAACTATCTGTACCTCACGCCTTAGTTCTTCTATTTGCCTTTTTGTTTCCCTTTCTCGTCGTCTGGTAAGAGTCGACTTCCTCTATTAGTGTCCACCAAATATATCCATAATAGGGTATTTTAGCGGGTACTGTACTAATACGAACCTGTAAAACTACTACTACTACTACTCCACATCAATAATTTTAGCAACACGACCCACATGCTGAGAATGATGATCGGTCTCGATTACCCTAAGAGTATGTTTGGGCAAATGACACGAAACAGCCTGTCCCTGTCACGAGATTTTTACTTTATTCTTGTAATCGATTAAACCCCTTCCTCCAAAACTACTAAAGCTCATCGTTTACCTATCCACTCCCTCCGTAAAATCCGCCAAGCATCTACCACTAACTGTGGACAACAAAGGCATTTTCGTACTTCAACAACCGGCCCTGCCATTGCCACCGCACTCAAATGCAAAGACTTTGGCCCATTTAATTTGTTTCGCCTGTCTGTTATGGCATTGTTTTCTGGGCACCAGTAGTACCCACCCAATACTTTGTTAGTAACTACTAACTAGTCTACTATTACTAAGTAACTAGTTACATTTTCCCGTGCGATGCACGGGTAGAATTTTAGACATTGTAATAATAAATTTTAAAATAATAAGAATAAAAAATATTATAAGAAGTAATAAAATTATTATAAGAAATCATAGTCAATATAAAGGATAAGATATTGGGAGAAATATGAAATAATAAAGTAATACATTATATATAGAAATGACAAATATGAAGTATATGGAGCAAACAACTGAAGAAGAAAATATATAATGTAGCTAGATATTTTGGAACAATTCATTGAAGACAACATTTGCTGTGGATGTACTTTCTTTTCTTTCATTGTCACATATCAATATTTTTAGTCTATTACGATGTGTAACTCTTGACACTATAACGTAAAACAAACCGTGGCCAAATATTAGTTTTTTCAATAGTGATTCAACATGGGATTTTGATTGACCGTGACTTTTATTTATTATCATTGTATAAAATAATTAGTAGTTTACTGATATGAAAAGTATTATGTACTTTCACTGTACCTGTAACATAGGGGAAAATATTAATTTTGCAAACAAATGATGTTGCAATTTTTTTATGACATTTAGTTGTGAATATTTGCTATTAAAAATACCGCTAAAATCAGTTGCTTTAAACATAAAACAACCACTGGCTCCATACAATTACTCTTAAAAAAATTCTTAAGTTGACCAACTTCATCATCCCAAAGTCAACATTCCAACCTCTCTTTTTTACAATCACACCTAGAAAGCAAGGAATTAATTTTTTATGCAACTATTATACCTGTTAACAATAATATGATAAATTATTTCTTCTTTCTACTCACTCATTGTCCTCCAGCAAAATATCCATTAACTCGGTCAAATTCTTATTTTGGTTCTCATGTATGCCTTCAAGTTTTATTTTCACAATCTTACCTATGACATCTAGTAAACAAATAATAATTAGAAAATATTAGATTAACTCACTACACCATTATGCACTAATGATCTTCTGATGGGTGAATTTGGTTTAGATATATGTAGATAGGTGCCATTTCTGAAACTTGAATGCTTCTGTCTTTACTCCCTATTGAGCTTATGCAGTGTTTTTTTTTAATTTTTCAACTGGCTTCTAATTATATAATTAGAGATAAAATCAAAATTAATAAAGGGAGGAAGTGAGAATTAGAAATGTTATATGTAATTAATTTATATAACCACTTCATTTGGTGTTTTAATTATAGATAATTACTTAATTAATACGCAGGAGATGAATAATTATATTATAATAATGGCAATAGATGAATAGTTATATGACAGCAAATAAATATATATATGAACCTATACATATGTGTTGTTTGACTGGTTTATGCACTTTATATAATGTATTAATTATTTATATTATTTATTTATTAATATGTAGTAGATGAAGAGTTTGAAAACCCAATTAATACGCAGGAGATGAATAATTGGTTGCATATATTTAGGTAATTAATTAAGAAAATACTTGATTACTACTTCATTAAATTTAGTTATATGCATTTGTTGCATGTAGGATAAGAATAGTTGTATTATATTAATGGCAGCAGATGCATATGTATTGTTTGACTGGTTTATGTACTTCATTTGGTGTATTGATTATTTATCAATTATTTATATGTTAATATGTAGGATATGAATAGTTTGACAATTCAATTAATACACATAAAATGAATAGTTGGCTGCATATGTTCAAGTAATTAATTAAGAAAATATTTGATTAATACTTTATTAAAATTAGTTGTTTGACATAGATACAATAAATAAATAATTATATACATTTGTTGTACATAAGAGATGAATATTCACATTGTATCAATGGACATATGCATGTAAATCAAATGAATATGCACTTTATTTGGTGTATTAATTATTTATATATTCAAATGTAGAATAATCCAACAATTTAATTAATACACAAAAAATGAATAATTTTCTATATATGTTCAGATAATTAATTAAGAAAATATTTGATTAGAAAATATTTAATTAATACTTTATTAAAATTAGTTGTTCGACATATGTACACCAAATAAATAGTTATATATATTGAATGCACATAGGAGATGAATAGTCGCATTATATTAATAAATAGTTATATTAATTATTCCATCTTATTAATTAGCAATAATATATGGCACTTTATATAGTGTATTAATTATTTATATTATTTATTTATTAATATGGAGAAGATGAAGAGTTTGATAACTCAATTAATACGTAGGAGATGAATAGTTGGTTGCATATGTTTAGGTGATTAATTAAGAAAATATTTAATTAATACTTCATTAAAATTAGTTATATGTATTTACTACACATAGGATATAAATAGTTGCATAGTTTTCTGCATATGTTTAGATAATTAATTAAGAAAGTATTTGATTAATATTTTATTAAAATTAGTTGTTCGATAAATGTGCAGCAAATAAATAGTTATATGCATTTAATGCACATAAGAGATGAATAGTTGTATTATATTAATGAATAGTTTTCAAATGTGCAACAATTCAATTAATACACAGGAAATGAATAGTTTTCTACATATGTTCAGATAATTAACTAAGAAAATATTTGATTAGAAAATATTTAATTAATACTTTATTAAAATTAGTTGTTCGACATATGTACACCAAATAAATAGTTATATATATTGAATGCACATAGGAGATGAATAGTCGCATTATATTAATAAATAGTTATATTAATTATTCCATCTTATTAATTAGCAATAATATATGGCACTTTATATAGTGTATTAATTATTTATATTATTTATTTATTAATATGCAGAAGATGAAAAGTTTGACAACTCAATTAATACGTAGGAGATGAATAGTTGGCTGCATATGTTTAGGTAATTAATTAAGAAAATACTTAATTAATACTTCATTAAAATTAGTTATATGTATTTACTACACATAGGATATAAACAGTTGCATAGTTTTCTGCATATGTTTAGATAATTAATTAAGAAAATATTTGGTTAATATTTTATTAAAATTAGTTGTTCGATAAATGTGCGAAAAATGAATAGTTATATGCATTTAATGTACATAGGAAATGAATAGTTGCATTATATTAATGAATAGATATATTAATTATTCCATCTTGTTAATTAGCAATAATAATAATTAGCAATAATATATGACAGAAGTAATTTATGATTAGTAATAATGAATATAATTTAGGCGGGAAAATTTGTCTGTATATTGTTTGCTAGACAACTCCGTTTTTATATATATATAGATTAGTAGTACTCCTATATATTATTTACTACACTAGCACCGCCAAATTACAAACACGCCCTCAGCTCCTCCAATTCCTCCTGACCTGAGAGAGTAGAAACAGAAGAAGAAGAAGAAGAAGAAGAAAGGACAATTGCGTTTCTCTCTCATCGGTGATCTGTCCATCGAAATTCCGTGAAGAAGGTGAGAGAGTTAGTAATATCTGTTTGTTACGGAGTTCAATGTCTTCTTCTTCTTCTTCTCGCCCTCTCACATTTTCACATACTCCATCAACGATTTAAATTATTTTTTCTACGGCCTCGCTTTAGGGATGAAGAGTTAAAACCTCAACGGTTGGTCAATGTCCCGTATGTGATCTAACGGTTTTAGCGAATATGTATTTATACTTTGAATCCGATTTCTTGATTCTGGAGCTTTATTTTGATTAACTTGCACATAAACATTTTACTGTTACTTTATTTATTAATTTAATTTTCAGCTCTGAATTTCGACTTCTTTTTACTAATCAATAAATCTTTTCTAGTATTTGACGAAGCAAAGGATGCTAGCTACCTAGTAGCATAATTTTACACAGCTTTTCAAGAATTTCGGTCCTTAATACTTCGTGGCATTTGTTATTACTATTTCAGCTACCAATTTCGCTTTAGGCTGCTGCGGAAGAGACTTCTGTATGCAGACGGCCAGCTATTCATGTCCTGATATTCTCCTAATATTTCTTTTCTTTCTGCCAGATGATTTTCATTTGCTCAGGTGAATATGTATACATTGGTTTGGCTTGATTCGATACGATACGATACGGGGGAAACGGCATTGTTTCCGGACCGGTGAAGTATGATACGCGCGTAAAAGGGAAGGGGGACGGTAGGGAAGCCAATGGATGGGATAGCAACTGTAGCGCAGCTAACGGGTCTGGATGCGGTGAAGTTAATTGGGTTGATTGCAAAGGCGGCCAACACGGCTCGTATGCACAAGAAGAACTGCAGGCAGTTCGCGCAGCATCTGAAATTGATCGGCAATCTGCTGGAGCAGCTTAAGGTTCCCGAGCTCAAAAGGTACCCGGAGACGCGGGAACCACTGGAACAGCTCGAGGATGCACTAAGGAGATCGTACGTGTTGGTGCACAGCTGTCAGGATCGAAGCTACCTTTACTTACTAGCTATGGGTTGGAATATCGTCTATCAGTTTCGTAAAGCTCAGAATGAGATTGATCGGTATTTGAAGCTCGTTCCTCTGATTACCCTCGTCGATAATGCTCGAGTCAGGGTAACTCTTTTTTTCTTTTTTTTTTTCCTTAGTACCGTTGCCGCTGCATTCTTATTATTACTATAATAATGATTTTTTTTAAAGCGTCCAATGCCCTTGGGGGCGGGGGGTTCTTTTCTTTTTTACTTAAGTGTTGTGTTATGCTGTTGAATGGTGAAGTGGGAAAAACAGAGGTAATTAATTCGCCCGCAATACTTTTAGCATTGGAAACAAATCTGCTTTCCTTGGACGAAAACAATTAGTTCTTGAGATAATGTTATGGATTGCTGGTAAAGAATACGGCTGCCTTAGAGTGAGTGAGATGCAACACCTTAGATTTAATGACCTTAGAAGCAATGTAGTGTGCTTTCATGCGATGCTGATAGCGATCTCTTTGGGGCGGGCTTCAGCCGGTTGTGGCATTACTAATTTACTACGTCACGAAGAATTTCTCTATGCAATATATGATAACTAAAGCGTCTCTGCTGCGTACGTCTGTCACTTCGGGTTGGATTATTAGTCCTCATACATTAACTCTTCGAAAAGGACCCGGTAGCAGGAATTTTTACGCTGTTTTCATAATTCAATATGTAAGTTAGAAGCAACCTCATTATTGATGGGAACTAAAACCCGTTTTCACTTGGAGGAAAATATCCCGTCGTTTATCTGATTTTGATGTTAATTGGGACGTTTTATCCATGTCGCAAACCATGAAGTAATGTATTCGTATGGTAAGAGGGAGGCAAAGAGAGAACGAGAGGAAGAATGAGATATAATGATGCTTTTGTGTTGACTTCATTCCTTGCTTAGAGATATTTATCAAAAGTCTTTATAATTATCTATTTTATAAACTAAAAGTTTTCTTTTTTTTTTTTAAAAAAAAGCAGTCAAAATATGACATTAGTTCCCCCACCCCTCTCTCCATTCTCTTCGAATTGTAGTTTACATCCTACTACTGTGAGATGCTTGAGTGCTCACTCTCTACTTTTCTTTCACTATATACGTTTGGGTAGCAATTTAGTACTCAAATGTTAACATTAAATGCCAACGACCAACCTGCATACAGCAGAAGCATTCTGCATCGAAAAGGAAAACAAAACCAAAAAGAGTCAAAATTCTCACTGTCCTACAAAAAGAGTCATTTGCTGGCGTGCAGGAAAGGCTAGAATATATCGAGAAGGATCAACGGGAGTATACTTTAGACGAAGAAGACAGGAAAGTTCAGACGGTCATTTTAAATCCAGAAGGCGACGCCACGATGTTAAAGAAGAATCTCTCCCGCTCTTACAACTGCTCCTTCGATGAAGCGCTGAGGAAAGAGAATGAAAAGCTGCGGCAGGAGCTGCAGCAGTCTCAGTATAGCCTGGACGTCGGTCAGTGCGAAATGATCCTGCGCTTGCTTGATGTAACCGAAACTGCCGCGTTAAGCTGTCGTACGGCGAAGATTTCAGACGGCGGCTATGCTCAAAACGTGGAATCTATCTACTCGGATTGCGTGCGCCCATTCGACGAGGAGCCCTCTGTGGGAACGGACGGATCTCCCAGGTCTCTGCTTCCTCTGCTCTCGTTCGTGTTGTTTGATTGAATTTGCGAGGCTTCAGCCACGTGATCTCTCCCTCCTGCTTTCCGATTTTTTTCAGCGCAGTCGCGGAGTATGCGGGGCGTGATCCGTGTGGAAGCTGTCAGCATGAAGAATGGAATACCGATTTGCTGGATTGCTGTGCGGAACCATGCCTGTGTAAGTGTGCTTGCTTATCAATGCATCATGTATGTGAAAGTATAACCCATCTGGAAACTTTAATATATATATGCGCAAAGTTCCCGCCAAAAAAAACTGACAGAAACTTTGCCGCCCATTCCTTTTGCGGTTAATCCTAACTTCTGGATAAGGTAGCTATTATTTATTTTATTTTTTTAAGGAAAAAAACACTCCCAGTAAGTCAGGAACTAATCGTAGTTACCTACCTTATAATCGTGTCCCCCCCCCCTTTATTTATTTATTTCGTATTTGTTAACTGATTGGTAAATGATGAGTGCTATTAGTCCTCGCTAGAGAGAGGAAGATCAAAAAGTAGGAATGTTAGTATATAATGGAATGTTTATTATTATTATTATTATTTGAAAACTCTCCCTTCTGGATGTTAAACGAACTGCAACAACTTTTCCATCCATTCATAATTTGGTTACACATACACACACACACACACACACACACACAGTAGGTAACAAGTTATGAAAACGCTGGGATCAATATCTTCAATGTAATTCCATCGCGTAGGATTTCAAAGATTCAGAAATTTTCCTCTCTCGATGCTCTGCCTCAAAAAGTATTCACGTGTTACTGAGATTTTTGAGCTTTTTGAATAACTTTTTTTCTCCCTGTAATCAAAGGGAGGAAGCTCTGTTATCATCTTACCGTTCTTCTCTAGCTAGATGCTCTTTCTTTCCTGGCAACAATTATTGTTGCAAATAATAATAGTGCTTGCGGATTACACATATTAGGTATGATTGGATGTATATCTCTTTGTCGTAACCATGCCATTATAATATTATGTTATCCGATATTTAATCATCCGATTCGATATCTGAATTGATTCAATCTAAAAAATTAAATAACCAATTCAACATTTTTTATCCAAATCAAATAAATGATTAGATCTATAAAAAATTAAATAAATTGGATATCTGATTTGATAAATAAAAATGATATCCGATCCGATACATTATATACCTACATACTCTAAATACTATTTATTTATTTATAAAATTTTACCGCATATAAGCATGTGTGTATGTATATAACTTAAAATAAAAATATTTATTGTAATTAAATTTTATACTTTTTAATTACTATTTTGATTAAATATTTTAATATTATCCAAAATTTGGGATTGCTAATTGAATATAATATAATTTAAAACTTAAATTAAATTATTAGATCATATTAGTTCAAATTGGATCAATTTATTATTTTTCAACCGAATAATTTTTTTATCCAATATATCTTATTTGTGTATGTTCAAAAGTTTTAGATATCTGACTGGTTATTTGTTATTCGATACGAATTTTTGGGTATTCGAAGTGTTGAATATTTGAAGATTTTTTATCTTTTGATATCTAATTTTTTAAATATCTGAAATTTTTACCAAATACCAAATATACAATCGGTAAAAATTTGGAGGGATGGAGCAGATCGCTCGAGGTCTCCTTGGAGATACATACATACATACATTTATTTGAATGCATGCCACGTTTTGTATGATTGTGATCGCTTTTGGTTTTTTCTAAGTTGCTTCAGTTTTATCTTGCAGGCTTGCGGACGCTCTTCTTTCCATGTGGCACGTTCGCCAAAATTGCTAGCGTGGCAAATAATAAACACATGTGTAAGTGGCAATTTCACATCTTTCCATCCAGGACGTAAACAAATAATCTTCTGGCACGTGAATCTGGCTTTGAAGCCGTTTAATTAATTATCTGTTCTTGGGAAGTTAGTTAAGAATTAGTCCTCCCTTTTAGATGAGGATCTTGCGTACTAGATACCATAAACCAAATTCTGAAAGGCAGGCAGTACCCTCCACCTGAATACTAATCTCATCTTTGCTTCTCTTGACCTTGACTGCAACATAAAGTTCCAACTAGCAACTAGCTAGCAAGGAAAAACGTAGGCGAAATGGGGAAGCTTTGCTTACTTACCACATATAGTTTCCTCATATGTGTAGATCATATTACATAATTGATTTGTGATCCCCCCCCCCGGCCTCCGCCCCCCGCCAGTCTGATTTGCATCCGAATAGAGCTTCTGAAAAAAAAAAATAGAAAAAAGTAAAAAAGTTGTGTGTTATCTCTTATTAGGCAACGAGGAAGTTTTATGTTTCAAACAAAATTAAGTACTAATTTATACCCATCTTAATTATCTTTCTCCACAGCCTCTGGAGAAGCCTGTAATGAATTGATGGCATATTCGTTGGTACTGTCTTGCTGTTGCTATACGTGTTGTGTCAGAATGAAGCTCAGAAGGATGTTGAACATCACCGTAAGTTTCTATGCCTCCTGAAATAAAACCTGGAGTTACACGGACAGGATGAAGATGTTTTCCTTTCTCGGGAAAAAATCCTGGCAAGGCAACAGTCAGTCTTATAGTATATGTTATTTCATTCTCAGGGAGGCACGTTTGATGACTTCCTCTCGCATTGTATGTGCTGCTGCTGTGCTCTTGTCCAAGAATGGCGTGAAGTGGAGATTCGCGGCGTGGTTTATGGTATTATTATATACCTTTTCCCATCCCTCTATGGCTTTTCATCACGTTATTACCATTTCTTTGTTCGAACTTCTAAGCATGCACCGCAAATTAACTGATGGTAGAAGTTGCATTTGTCGGGCTTTCGAATCTTCAGAATTTCATATGTGGGCATTGTTAACGATGTCCAGCAGGTCAGGAGAGGACCAAGATGAGCCCTCCTTCCTCCCAGTTCATGGAACCTTGAATGCGATGGGATGTATACCGGTAGTTTTCGGCAGATCATCGCAATTTCTATGGAAATTTGATATATATAAATTTTCGTGGCTCGTTGATTGTGTCAGTAGATGGCTGTATGCATCCAGGTTTTCCGGATGTACGAGTGTTGAACATTAGGTGTTCTTTATTGTACCATAGCCAGTTATTTCTTGTTAGTAGCCAGTTTTTCAGCATCAGTGGTTCTGGCCTTGGTCATTTTATTCCACCATAACTTACCCTGCATAGAGGGAGTACCCTTATTGTATGTATGCTCGTTTCATGTTCGTCCCATGATGTTACTTGTAACTGTTCGGGTGGGAGTTACTCCTTATCCGTCTTCGTAGTTATTTTTATCATATTTAGAAAGTAAATTTACTAAAATTTAATATAAATTTTAAAATGATGTGATCTTAAGGTAATTTTTTGAGTTAAAATACTTCCTCAAATATATGATACACCAAGTGTATCATCCTGGTGTGGTAAATAGCTATGTTTTTATTTAAAAAGAAAAGGAAAGGCTTTTTAGGATAAGCGAAAAGTTAAAAAAAGAAGAAGAAGCAAGAATACGGTATGGAACATTATCAAATAAAAAGTCGTTGGTTGAGTGTCATTGAACCATTTAAGACAAGGCAACATAGAGCACGTAATCACAACCAGTGATAGG
Source organism: Tamarix austromongolica (assembly GCA_039764185.1). Lineage (NCBI taxonomy): Eukaryota > Viridiplantae > Streptophyta > Magnoliopsida > Caryophyllales > Tamaricaceae > Tamarix > Tamarix austromongolica. The sequence goes on from CM077815.1 coordinate 19,105,058, forward strand.
ATAATTACAAACGCGCGAGAGGAAGAATAAAATTACCACTTTATGGAGGAAAATACCAAATTATTATATAACAATCACTATTCATTGACGGATTTCGGGATAATAGTATGATTTTGAGGTGTTTTAGGCAAACAAGGGCAAAATAGTTATTTTGGATGAATGTGAAAGTTTTCTTTGGGGGGTTAAAACATGATAGATAATTAGTTAATTGGTCATGATAAGTCAATTGGTCTTTGCTCACTCTCATACCCTATTTGAATTTGACTAAAATTCTTAACCTAATTTGTCCCAAATTAGTAAGCCACTTCAATATTTTCAACAATAACATTTTTCCTAGAAAAATTTGGGCACTGACAAGCTAGAAATATATTCGTTGGTCGTCTTGTTGTGCATTAAATGCACAACCAATGGCTATATCTTTAAGGGTCAATATAAAAGGACTTATTTCAATCTTCCCTCGAATAACTTTTGAGCTCATTAATTGTTATCATTGAAATCTCTCATTCTTCTCTCAAGAATTAAATTCTCCCTCAGTTTCATTTTCTTAATTTCTTGAAAAAATCCTTAAACTCAAAAGTCAATCACTTTGGCTAATGTGTTGTAACTTGTAACTAGTTACATTTTCCCGTGCAATGCACGGATGGTGTATTAATTATTTATATATTATTATATAAGAGATGAATAGCTTAACAATTTAATTAATATGCAGGAGATGAATAGTTGATTGTATATATTCAAATAATTAATTAATAAAATACTTAATTAATACTTGATTAATATGTATTGTTAAAACATATGTGCAACAGATGAATAGTTATATGCATTTATTACATGTAGGATATGAATAGTTGTACTGTATTAATAACATAAGATGGATAGTTATATAAATTTACTGTTTGCATGAGATAAATAGTTGCATTCATATGTTCATTAGTTTGACAATTCAATTAATATGTAGGAGATGAATAGTTGACTGCATATGTTCAAGTAATTAATTAAGAAAAAATTTGATTAATATGTGTTGTTCGACATATGTGCAGCAGATGAATAGTTATATTCATATATTCAGTAGTTTTACAACTCAATTAACACGTAGGAGATGAATAGTTGGTTGCATATTTTTAGATAATTAATTAAGAAAATTATTGATTAATATGTGTTGTTCGTCATATGTGCAATAGATGAATATCTCAATTAATATGCAGGAGATTAATATCATTTTGTTGTTATGCAGCGTAGGAGATGAATAGTTTGACAAATCAATTAATATGCAGGAGTATTTCATCATTTATTTGCCCTTATTAATTAGTAATGATATATGGTAGTGATAATATATGATTAGTAATAATAGGTATAGTTTAGGTGAAAAAGTTGTCTGTATATTGTCTGCCAAACAACTCTATTTTTTTTTATAATAACCAATTTTGTCATTCTGTTATTAGATTTTTTTAATAATTATTATATTATTAATCATGATAATATTCATAATAGTAATAATCAATTATATCAATATTCATTATTATCATAATAATTATCATTATTATATTATAAATTATGATAATAGTAATTATCAAAATTATATAAATAATTATATTAGTATTAATTATATTAATAGTTATAATTATTATAGTTATATTAATAATAATAGTCATATTATTAATAATAAATAATAAAATTATTATTATTATTATTATTATTATTATCATCATCATCATCATCATCACCATCATATTTGATTGATGTTGATCTAACCTTAAAAAAAAAGAAAAAAAAATAATACTTCATTAAAATTAGTTATATGTATTTGCTAGTTGTATTGTATTAGTGGCAGCAGATGCATATGTGTTGGTCGACTAGTTTATGCACTTTATTTGGTGTATTAATTATTTATCAATTATTTATATATTAATATGTAGGATATAAATAGTTTGACAATTCAATTAATACATAGAAAATTAATAGTTGACTACATATGTTCAGATAATTAATTAAAAAAATATTTGATTAATACTTTATGAAAATTAGTTGTTCGACATATGTACAACAAATGAATAGTTATATGCATTTACTGCACATAGGAGATAAATAGTCGCATTGTATTAATGGATATATGCATGTGAAGCAAATGAATATGCACTTTGGTGTATTAATTATTTATAAATTAATATGCAAGAGATGAATAGTCCAACAATTCAATTAATACGCAGGAAATGAATAGTTTTCTGCATATGTTCGGATAATTAATTAAGAAAATATTTGATTAGAAAATATATAGTTAATACTTTATTAAAATTAATTGTTTGACATATGTGTAGCAAATGAATAGTTATATACATTTAATGCACATAGGAGATGAATAGTCGTATTATATTAATAAATAGTTATATTAATTATTCCATCTTATTAATTAGCAATAATATATGGCAGCAATAATTTATGATTAGTAATAATAGATATAGTTTAGGCGGAAAAATTTATTTGTATATTGTCTGCTAGACAACTCTGTTTATATATATAAATAGATTCTTCTCATATAGCTAAGATTACACCTCATCTCTTGTTTGTACACTTTCATATCATTGTGAAAGTGAGATATTTGTAATCACCACAACAACCATTCAAAAAATTCAATACTAAAAGCTTGTGTGTGTCTAATATTCCTAGAGAGGTCATTAAATTTACAGATCCATATTCCAAGAGATGATAACTAGGACAAATTATAAATCATCTCCTAAATAGTCATTGAGATTATAACCTCATAAACCAAAAGAAGTGTGATCATCAATATACACATAAAATAATTTTAAAATCCATTTACCCCCTCTTGTTAGTGGATGCAGTGTAACCTACTCTAAGCCAGCTTGAATTACTCTAAATTTGTGTGTTCAATTTTTAATTGTATAATTTTCATTCAAAAAACCCATTCACCCCCTCTAGGGTGTTTTAAATAGGTAAAAGAGTCAAACATCTCTTAAAAGATTTAACAATCCGAAGTGTAAAGGTCAAACTAGAGAATGGATCAAATTGGATTGGGCGAAGGAATCTTCATGTGATACCCAAAATTTCAAGTATATATTTTATAATATAAGAATAATAAAATTTTATAAGTTTAGGATTTATTACATATTTTGAATGAAACTGAAGCCCTAGTTAGGTTTCAAAAAAGTTTTATTTCATTATTTGTACGTTTGCTCACAATTTTGCTCTGTGAGATTTTTTGAGCCAATTTTGGTCATCTAACTTCTCATACATAATCCTAAGTTAATCAAATTTGAACTCATTAGATTAATTGAGCCTCTTAGCTATTTTTAAAAATAAAAAATGGAAATTTTGACAAAACCATTATTTTCATCTCAATTAGTTTTATTTTGTTATATGCCTCGAAACAATCTTTTTAATTATCTAAAAATTGTGAAACATTAATAATTATTGTATTTTAGTATTTTAAGGTTAAAAATGAAATAAAAACCATTTACACTTGTTTTTCATTATTTTTAGATAATTTGTCATTTTCTAGTCAAAATAAACTATCAAAACTTAACTTTTATACTCAAATCTTATCTTTATCTTATAGGATTTAATCTCAACCCTCCATATCCCTCAAGAACTAATCTTAACCCTCTAAACCAAGTCAATCACACCCCAAATTCATATCCCCTCATTGTAGCTCATGCATGTGCAACCTAATGATTAATATTCTCTAGATCACCAGTTTCACCCCCTTAATCACTCCCTCACCCATTCACTTAACCCCCTCTATCCCACAGTTCCTCTCCCTTTTCCATACATTTACCTTTACCCCAAATAGATTTCCATATCCCATTGGTGATGCATGCTGCCCTATCCCATAATGGCCCCACTCCATTAATGGCATCCATCATTATCTAACCAAATTCACCCCTAATTGTTCCTTTAGTAGATGAGTTTTTTCCTACATCTAACCCCTCCTTAACCCATGATTCATCACCCCTCTCATTTTCCTTCCAATACCTATTGGGTACCCGCACCACCTTACCCCATTAGGTGTCCAATGCCATAAATCAATCCCATCATTACAACTAATATTAATTACCCCTCATTTTCCATTAGTTGCTAAGCTACACCATTATGTGTATCCATTCCACTTCACACATAAAACAATCAACCACATTTATCTCTCCTATTCCTCTAAATTCCAATGACATCTCCCACCATTAAAGCTTCCATTCAACTCACAACACTCAAGTTTTGTGTAATTAAGTTCTTTCCTTTCAATTCCTTTCTTCTTCTTATGATTTTATGTATTATCTCTCAACTTTTGATTATTGATTTTGGTTAGGTGAGGTTGAGACTTTGAAGAAATAATCAAGCCTCCTTTTTGTTCTTCTTTAATTTTATTCTTAAGCCCAAGTAAGATTAATATTACTCCATACTATGTATGATCTTATGCAACATAATATGGGTAGATCTAGGTGTTTTATGAATTTTATGATTTTATATGAGCATTTTGATGTATTATATTTATATATCATGATCTTTTGTTGATGATGATCATGATAGTCATATGTTTCTTGGTATTTTAGTTATTATTTTATACTGTCTCTATTTTTAAATAAGTTTTGTTTTAGCAATTTAACTTAGTTTACAAATAAGTGTCATTTTATATTTATGAGGTAAATTTAAATATTTTTTCCTACTTTACCCTTTAGCCTTAATTATTTTATACTTACATTTATTACCATTACCATTTTGATAATACTTTAAGTGGGATAGTTTAGTAATTTGATTAATTTCTTAATTCTTGTGTTAAAAATTAAAACGACGCTTATTTGTAAATGGAGGTAGTATAAGGGAAGCATGAACTTAACTAATCTCATGACCACTAAATTTGTGTCAATTTTCGTGACTTAATGCTCCAAATTGGATAAGACTTAGATGTATTATTTGGTATCAAATTAAATCTTATTTTGTCTACTTTACAACAAATTGTTTGGATCTTAAAAATGTTAAATATCAAAGAAGTCATGATTATTTTTTCGAAAGCGCAAAAATTATCCAAACACGGTGGATGAATGTTAGGCTTGGGTTTGGGGTTTGATCTTTGTATTAGAATTTATTTTTGTGTGTTTCAAGAATTTTAAGTTGTTCATTGAAATTTTTAGGTGCAAATTGATATAAAATATGATACCACTTAACTTAACATGATCAAAGTTATAGATGAACAAATTTGATGATGAAAACTTGAGTGTTTGAATAAATTGACACTATTAATTGAAGATGTGTATAAGTGTTCATCATGTTCTTTGTGCTATTTTTAATCACATGTTAATCTTAACTTAATTACCTCACTAATGGAATAGGTAGGGCTAGTTGAAGATTAAATCATAATTAGACATAAATGACCAAACTACCCTTAAAATGGTAAAATACGGAATATGTGAATAGTGATAGTCAAACATTGATCATTGACCAATGACCTTGACTTTGACCATTAACTTTGACATTTGACCATGAACATTTTTTTTCTTCTAAAAATGACATATGACCTTATTTCATCATTTTGAACTCAACTACATAGTTGGTTTTCACTCAATTGAACCATAAATGATCTTTTGGAATTAAAATAGTTACCTTCAAAGGTTTAACTAGAATGTCTATACAAAGGTGAGTTAGCTTATTACCTTATGTGCTATGTGATTTGTTATTGTGGTTGTGTGATACCTTTAGGCACATAGATTGGTTTGAACATTTTGTATCATTCTATGTGATTGTGCAAAGCACTCATAGTCATTAGAGATAAACTTGTTAAAACCTCAACATTAGAGTCAAATTGACAAGCATGATTGCACTAGAGGTTAAGCCAAATTTATTATAGGAGAGTGAAACTTCTTCATTACCCAACATTGTTGATAAGTATCATCTTCTCAATTGCTATTTTGCTCAGCATCTACTGCATATGTTATATTTTTTCCCAATAAGATATTCCTAATATTACAAAAGAAGATAATGTATAAGCTTGAAATTAATGCAAGTATTTAGCTTAAGTTTGTGAAGTGGAACTAAGTCGAATGACATGCCTGAGTTGAGGTTCACTTCTTTACGGGAATGGTTTATTTTTATTGTTTGAAAATTTTTTTAAAGTCGACAATAGATTGATTCATTTTCCATTGGGTTAAGCTATCTTGTTTTCAAATTCCAAGTTATGAAGACAATGTTTGGAGTATAGAATAGCTAGTGACCCTTCATCAAAGAATATAAAAAAGCTTAACTTAGCTAAGGTATTATTAATTTAATAAAATATGTAACTGTTAAAATATTTTTATCATTTAATTTTCTTAATGAAAAATATTATAATTTACATATAATTAATAAGTTGAAGGTCAAAAAGATTAAATTGCATATTTTATAATATAATTATGTCTAATAGATTTAATGTATATGGTAACTCTATTATCAATGAAGAAAATAGTGAATAAATAATTAACTATACCAATATCTTTGTATATCATTTTACATGTCAAATAACAAATAACTAAATATTTAAGAATTGAGGCAAAACTCACTTTCCACTATCGCTGACACCTTTTGTATATATAATATACATTCACAACTACTTCCCTGATAATACAACAGTAATCTCAGGAGAGAGTAAATACAATAGCTAACAATGTTGTAAATAATGGGAGAAAGTGTCAGCTAAGAGTATTTGACTAAATCAAATCATTTATCCTTAATAGCCCCCCCAAAAAATTTAACTAGGAATGCACATTGAGGTTCGAGCGAAGAAAGAAAAAACGTGTTATGCTTAGTGCTTTTGTCAAAATAGCAGCATTTTGCTCTACAGAAGGAATGTAACGAACTAGCAATTTACCCCGTTCAACCTTCTCCTGAAAAAAACGAAAAATCTATGTGTATATTCTTGGATCATTTGTTAAACACTGGATTATACGTCATAAATGTATCAAATAAATTATCACAAAGGATAAGAGGTGGAGTAAGAAGAGAAACAACCAATTCGTGGAGAAGCTATTGAACCAAATTATTTCTATAGTTGTCACTTCTAGCCCATGGTATTCAACTTAAGTACTAGATTTGGCAACAACATTTTACTTCCGAGAAGAAAAACTAATCAAGTTTCCACCAAAGCTGTAACACCCCCAAATTTACTACTGAAAAATTTCGTTAAATTTAAAAGAAGTTTAGCGGAAGCAAGCAAATAAAATTGTAAATCCGGGGGTATTACCGCCACACTTAGTACCAGATCGATTCATAACTACCGACCCGATACTAAGTGCTAAGGCTAGAAAGAATAAAACCAGAACAAATCATTCATAAAACACAAGTTTTACGGAATCAGAGTACGAAGGTCAAAAATTACAATCCGAGATACAATTTAAAAAGTCCATATATCAGAGTACTTAAAATAACGGAATAACCAGGTACGATAAAACCCTTGAAAATTTAAAAACAACACTTGTAACCTCCAAGGACAAATACGATTAAACAAAACAATTCCGAAGGGTGAATATCCGGACCACTTACTCACTCAGTTCAAGCCTTCCACCCCAACACAGTATCAACCTGCACAAAGGTCTGCTCCCCACCATCGGTGGATCATCACAGGACCCAGCCAACCAGTGTAGTATCAGTACGGGTCCAGTACTGAGTAAGGGCGTAGGTGCTAAGGCCAATCATACAATCATACCACGTAGTCTACATAACACAATCATATAAGTGACATGCAATAACACACAAGATAAGGCCCGAGTACTTTCCGGTGACTTATTCTTTATCCTCGTTAATAATAATATGTCCATTTTATACACAATATTTATTAATCCATGCGAGTGCGGGAGCCCCACTATTATAGCCGGTGGAATGGTCGCGAGGGCTATGCCCTGCCACTATTATAGCCGGTGGAACGGTCGCGAGGGTAATATACCCTGCCACTATTATTTGCCGGTGGACCGGTCTGGCCCCGACTCACAAGGTATTCCACTGTAAATATTAGTATCTTTCCATGACTTATCACTTTTACGTTTGATTTGTTGAGCACGAAATCCCCCACTATTATAGCCGGTGGAACGGTCGCGAGGGCGTATGCCCTGCCACTATTATAGCCGGTGGAACGGTCGCGAGGGTAAGATACCCTGCCACTATTATAGCCGGTGGACCGGTCTGGGTTCGGCTCAACATCTTTCTCTGTAAGTCGTTAGTGTCTTAATGTATCTTATTCGAGGGCATATCTTTTGTCATGCATGGCTAGAGATCTCAACACATCACATCAAAACTGAGGGTATATGCGTACTATCACATACAAATGGGGGCACAAGCACACGTCCTAATTCCAAGCCGCGTTACACATGGAACAGATAAGATAATGACGTTTCAAAACACAACACATAAATCATATAGTACATCCATGACACATAGGATACATGTCACATATTCAATCAGCTATATCCTTACTCGGTTTTGGTTACCGAGCTATCTCCCGCACTTATTTTAGGCCACTAAATACCCTTTGCGATTTATCAGACTTAACATATTTCTCGCATTGGAAACCAGATCATGACCCTTAGATTCAACTCTCCCTCATGCCTTACTCCTCCTCGTTTCTTTTTATTATTTCCTTTTTCTTTTTCCACCTTCTCAAATTAGGGTTTCTTTCCCAAACCCTAGGTACCCTTATATGACCCTACGTACTATTTTTCATCTCGAGCCTCCAAACTCCCAAATAGACCTTCCATTAATCTCCCCACGTCCTAAAGTAACTCTTTATACGTAAGGTTCGCCCCCATGCGGACCTTAACCTTCCCATGCAAACCCTAGTTTCCCCATGCAACCTTAGTTTCTCCCACTCTTCCATTTTATTCAATTCCCCCTTTTCCTCATCATCTCACAACTATGAATTCCTTAGGTTGCCCATACCTATGTTAACCAGCGTACTTCCCTTTGGTTATCTTAGTTGCTTATTTTTCTCTTTCAAGCCCCTACTCCACAATTCCTCATCAAAACACCTAGCATGCATGTCACATCACACCACCTCATCTTTGTACCATACCATATTAGTACATATAGACAAGAGCACAGGACGTACCTCGGTTCCATGTTGCGCTACACGGTAGAACAGATAACATACACACAATACAGCATATAAACCGCACGAGGCATCCAAGGCAAATAAAACATGTAATACACACAAGCGGCCTTAGTTACGTCCTTACCTAAATTGGCGCCGGGCTTGGAGCACGCTCCTACACCTCCTGGGGTTTGACCCGGTTCACCTATAAGAGGGAAATACTTAGGGTTAATCTCCCTCTACCAGAATTATCAAAATTCCTATCTTACCCCTATCATGGTCTAATACCAAGGCTAATATTAAGGATGGGGTTTATAAATAAAGAATAGGGTTATTACTACTCTTACGATAGCTTAAACGGATTATCACTAATTAAGTAGGTTTTACCAAATCGAGAGTTTTAAGGTGAGTGTTTCAATATTATTAATAATAATTACCAATAATACTAACAATAATAAGAATACTACTAATAATAATAGTACTCATAATAAGAATAATAATAGCTATAATGATAATAATGGTGATAATAATTATTGAAATCATAGTAGCAGTAGTGATAGTAATATTACCGATAATAATAAAACACTAACACAACCATAATCATTCAAATGACAATATCAATAATAATGATAATAATAATAATAATAATAATAATAATAATAATAATAATAATAGTAATAATAGTAATAATAATAATAAAAGTAGAAGGAGTAGTAGTAATGAAAACAATAATAATAATAATAATAGCAATAATAATAATGGTAAGGATAATAACAATAATACTATTAATAGTAATAATAATAATAACAATAATAATAACAACAACAATAATAATAATATTAATAATAACAACAATATTAATAGCAACAATAATAATAATATTATTATTATTAACAACAATAATAATATTAATAGTAATAATATAAATGATAGTGAGAGTACTAGAAATAATACTAATAGGAATAATAGCGATAACAATAATAGTTAGAAAGATAACATAATGACACTAGTATTAACCATAGTAATAGTAATAGTAATGATAGCGATAATGATAGTAAAATAACAATACCCATAACAATAATTACATAATAATAACAATACAATAGTTGTGGCAAATACTAGGCATAACAAAAATACTAAGGTAATAATATTAAAGTATAACGTTAAGGATAATAACGATGGTAATAATCGATAAAATAATAAATGCGTTAAATACAACAACAACAACAAAATAATAACAAGGATAATAATAATAATATAATAGTAAGGATAATAATGATAATAATAATAATAATAGTAATAATAATAATACTAACAACTATAATAGTAATGTTGATAATAAAAATAGTAAGGATGATAATAATAATGATGACAATAACAATAATAGTAATAATATTAGTAATAATAATAATAATGACAATAATAGTACTAATGATAGTAATACTGATAATAATAACACTAATAGTAAAATAATAACAATGATAATAATAATAGTAATAATAGTGATAATAATAATACTAATAGTAACAATAATAATAATAATAGTACTAATAATAATAATAATAACAATAATGATAATAATAATAATAATAATAATAAATTATTAACAAAACACTTTAATTTTCTCTAATTAAATTATTTATAAATTTTATATTAATTTGAACTATTTTATCCTTCCTATTTTAATAAATTAATGTATTTAATAAATTTCTAAAATAAAACCTTAATTAACTTAAAATACCACAATTCCTCCTATTTACACACTTATAAATTCCTTCTTGATTTATCATAATTAATTCCCATTTATTTCACTAAAAGTAGTTTATTTTAATTAATTTCCTAATAATTCCCTATTCGGCCAGGATTTCCTAAATTAGGGTTTTTGGGGTATTTCAAAAGCAAACAAGATAGCCATGAGTAGAGTGAGAAGTATCAGGATCTTCAGCCCGATCGATGTCCGAACAAGCAAGAATCTGGTAAGACATAGAGCATTTAATATATAAGCCACAGTCGGCAATCCCCTTCAAATATCGCATGATGTGTTTCACAGCTTTCCAATGCACAGTGGTAGGATTATGCATATATTGGCACACTCAATTCATAGTGACATATTGTAGAGCTCCAACAACACTGCCATATAAAGTAGGGTCAGACATTACCACACCATGGAATGTCAAATGAAACAAGCCTTTATAGGTGTAGAAATAGGTTTAGCTCCATCCATATTAACACGATGGAGAACATTGTGTATACATTTTTTTGGGGATAAATGGAGACCATCAACACACCCGGTCACTTCAATACCAAGAAAATAACTCAAGCCACCAAGATATTTAAGGAAAAATGTAGCATTTAACAACTCTATAAAATTATGCAAGTTAAAGTCATTGAAAGTGACTATAATTTCATCCACATAAACCAGAAAATAGGTGACTGAAGAACCATCTTGTCGAATAAACAATGATGTATCAGAGTAACAAGTCTGGTAATCATGCTCCAATAAAAACCTTTTGAGCTTAGAAAACCATGCTCACGGTGCATAGAGAGCCTTATGCAACAAACACATATGATTAATTTGTGAATCACTCTTAAACCTGGGTTGTTGCTTCATATACACTTGTTCAATTAGATCTCCTTTAAGGAATGCATTGTTGACATTAAGCTATTTCAAAGACTAGCCATTATAGACGACAATAGATAAACCCATATGTATAATGTTGGGTTTAAAAAATGGACTCAATGTCTCAAAAAAATTAATACCAAGACATTGATTACAACCTTCTACTACCAACAAAACCTTTAGTTAATCTACACTTCCATTTGGACGACGCTTGACATAATATGCCCATTCACGATTCAACAAATTTGCATAAGGTTTCTAGGGAACAAGACTGCGGGTTTGATTATTGACAAGAGCCTGGTACTCCAAATCCATGGTAGCATACCATCCAATATGATGGTAGGCTTGAGTGAATGAGGTAGGCTCGTGAATAAGATCAGGATCAGTAAGAGGATAGCAGGTGGTAGTAAGAGCTTTGGGCTTTAAAGAGTAGGTATGTGCATGGGTAACCATGGGATGGATATAAGTAGTGGAAGGGCGTAAATGTGGAAGAGATGAAGGAGCATCAGGTGCATTCGGAGGAGACTCATTAACTATTGTAGTCGATGACGATGATGATGTAGCTTCAATACCAGGTGGAGAATGAGAAACATAAGCATGTTGTGGAGAAGAAATAAGGAGAGATGGCATATTGGTATGTTGAGAGGATGAAGATAGGTAATAAGAAGAATTATAGATATGCGAATATGAAGACACACATGGGTAAGAGGAAGAAGGTCCAGTAGAATCTTCACATAAGAGAGATAAAGTGACCTTTATGGCTACAAGAGAAGACATAGTATTAGTGTAATTAAGACATGGAGAGGCAAAGGGATATGTATTTTCATTAAAAATGACATGCAGAGCAATGTACATATAATGAGTTGGTAAATGGAGGAATAAATACCCCTTGTGTTTGGAGCTATAATATAAAAAAAGACATGGTCAGGAGTGATGTTCTAGCTTATTTTGATTGTATGGTAGCAAGAAAGGGTAGCATAAGCAGCCAAAAGTTTTTAAAATTTTTTAATAAGGGGCTTTGTGGTATAAGCATTGATAAGGATATTTGAACTTCAATATAGGAGTTATAGTTCAATTCATTACATATATAGCTGTGGTGAAAGCATATTCCCAAAATGGTAAAGGAAAACAGGAGTGGGCAAGAAGAGCTAATCCTTTCCCAACAATATCTTTATGTCGATGCTCGGCAACTCCATTTTGTTCTTGGGTGTGTGGGAAAGAAACATGATGTATAATGCCACAATCAGTTAAGAAATAAGACATGGATCTATACTCATCCCCAATTAGTTTATAACTATTTTATTTTATGGCCAAATTGTATCTCCACAAGTAATTGGAAATTTTTACAGATGGTGAAGATGTTACTTTTTTGACAGAGTAAGAAAAACCACACAAATTTGGTAAAATCATTAACAAAGTGAACAAAGTATAGAAAACCAATAATTGACTCAATTGGAGCAAGACCCCAAAGATCACTATAGACCAATTCAAAAGGAACCAAAGAATTGGAATAAGTATTATTCAAGGATAAACGATGGCTTTTCCCCTTTTACAAGAACCACAAACTAAAAATTCTTTTGAAGATCAAAGAGAATTCACTCACAATTTGAAGAACAATTTTTTTTTTCATTTGGATGAGATAAGAGGCTGTGCCAACCTTAAAGACTAGTATGTTCACCAAAAAAAGGCTATTGGAGTAGTTAAAAAAACTAAGGAAGTAGAATGATATGGTACTAAAGCAGGATCACCAAGCCCTTGGAGACGATATAAGCCATGATCAAGAGTTCCTCATGGAAGGACCTTGCCCTACAAATTTTTCATAAGGCATGAATCATGATGAAACTCCATATACACATTGTTATATCGAGTGAATTGAGAAAAAATCAACAAATTTTTAGCAAGATTAGGTATACAAAAAACATTGGTTAAATGCAAATGCTTTGTTTTTGTGGTGATACTACCGAAGCCAATATGAGAAATAGGCATATACTTACCATTTGAAATTTCAACTTGATTCTCACCATTATATTCAGTATGAACTGAGAGGTTATTAAAATCTGTACCGAGATGGTGTGTGTAATACCCAATTTTTTTAAAAACCAAAAATTTAATATTTAACCCCTTATTGAAATAATTTAATTATTTGGTGGAATTTAGATATGTATAAATAGATAGGATTATTTAATAAATTAATATAAATATTTTATCATTTTATCATAATCTTTTTTATATACATAAATTTTTAAACCCATAATTTTACCAAAATTTTCCTCTTAAATTAATACTTTAAATTTTGAATAAATTAATTTAATAAATAATTTTTCAATCAACTTAATTCCTAATCCTAACTCTAAAAATAATTTTCTTTTTTTTCCTTTTTCCTTTTCTTTCCTTCCTTCTTCTTCTTTGGGCTAATCGACCTTTTCCCTCATTTCTCCCATTGGGCCAAAGCCCCCTTCCTCTTCTTTATCCTTTCCTTATCGTCTTCCCCTTCAACCCAACCCATGCCACTTCTCCCTCTCCCTTCTTTTCTTTCTTTCCATATTTTCTCCTCTGTTGGGCCAGCCCAACTCCCTCATTTTTTTTCCTTTCTCCCTCGCATTGGGCGGCCTGCCTGTTCTTTTCTCCTTCTTATTCCCTTTATTCCTGCTTCTACCCTGCGTTGTGAAACCAAACAACCCCTGCTTTCACCTCACATGTCACCACCTTCCTCCCTCCTATACCTGCAACCCCAACCTACCCCTCTCTCTCCCCTCCCTTTCCTTCCATTTTTGGCCATGCACGCCCCATGTAACCTCCCCCGTATGCTCTTTATTTCCCCCTTCTTCTTATTATCCCTGCTACCATAGGCCATACGCCTACCAACTCCCCCTGCACCCACCTAACCCCTGTGTTTAGCACCCCTCTCTTCCCCCCTTCTTTTTCTTTCCCTTCTCTTTTTCTCCTCTGCCCCATTTCTCTCCCTCCCTTCCCGATCTTCCCTTTCTTTCGTTCCCCCTTTTCTCCCCTATTTTTGTTGTGCCACCCCTAACCGCCGTCTCCACTACCTAACTAGCCACCACACCAACTCTCCTGTCCCCTAATTCCTCCCTTCACCATCCCAAGTAGCCATACCACCTGCAACCAACTTCCCATTCCTTTTATTTTCTTCTCCTATCTACCAACTCCCTACATCACTACCTTGTGCCGTCATCTCCCCTCTTTCACAACCACCGAAGCCCCCCTCGGCCACCTGACATCACCCCAACACCTCCCTACCTCACTTTGCCCAAACTCCCCTGCAGCCCCTTCGTTTCTCCTCTTTCTTTTCCTTTCTTCCTCTTCTTCCCCCTTCTTCGCACCCTCCTTATCGCATCCGCCTCCACTATCTCCGCCGCCTTGAGTCGCCACTCTACTCCACGACCACCAACCACCACCTACACCTTGCCATCCCTTCTACACCCAATAACCAACCCAACTCCTCTCCACAAGCCACCACCCGAGCCCTCTTTTCCCCCTTTCTTCCATTTTCAATCCTCCCCCTCACCCCTTCAATCAAGCATGTATGCTCACACTGCATAGACAATGTGAGATATGCTACTAATTTGAGATTATAATCTTAGCTAATTTTGAGGTATAATATGGTTTAGTAATAATGTAATCCCCAAAAAATTTTAAAAGCCTATAATTTAATAAATTACTTTTATTAGGGATAATTTAACTCTTAAACTTATTTAATTTAATTAAGTTGAGGATTTTGCCTTTTAAATTTATTTAACTTAATTATTTTGTGGGTTTTAAGTATACCAAATTAGATGTGAGTGTTTAATAAATTAAAATAAATAAATTTCTATTTTATTATACTCATTTTATTTAAATAAGGTTCAAACCAATATTTTTCTAAAAGCTACCTTTTTAAACTAATATAATAAGACATATTAAGATAAATTACTAAAATTTTAATTATCTACCAAAAATACTATAACTCACCCCATAAGTCATTTTTATTTTCTTCCCTAATTATTTTCCTTAATCCTTTTTTTCTCCCTTATTTTCCTTTTCTCTTTTTTTTTTCTCTTCCCCCTCTCTCCTTTCTCCCTTCTCTCCCCCATTTCCCCCAACTGGGCCAGCCCACCGGCCCAGATCAGTTTGTTCCCCCTGTCTCGCACGCCAGGCCCGCCCCGCTACACCTTTGCCCGAATCGCCTGGCCGGTTCTTTTTCTTTTCTCCCCTAGACCGACCGGTCTGGCCTCCTCCCCTTTTCTTCCTCCCGCGCGCGACCTGCAAGTCGCCGCCCAGCACTCTGCGCCGACTGACTGCCTGCGCCGCCTGCACGCCACCTCTCTCTCTCCTTGACTTTCCAGCCATCCTCCCCCGATAGGCCGACACTCCCAACACCACTACCAGGCCTGCTCCTACCCCTTTCTCTTTTCCCGACCAACCAGCAGGTCTGCCATGGCAGACCCGCGTCGGCCTGCCACCGCCAGCCGGCGTGCCACCTGACCTGTCTCCCCCTGTCCCCTCTCTCGATACTCCCCTGATTCAAGCCTATAAATACCCCCCAAGGATCCAGCTTCGGGGGTTTTCGAAACCAAAAGCCCAGAAATCACCTTGTGTCGCCCCTACTTCAGACAACCACCCCGTCGCCGCCGCCCATCGCCACTGCCCGATCCACCCCCGAAACCCTTCCTTGCATCATCCTCCACCGACCCAGGCCTCCCTACCCCTCGGTTCGCTCTGCACGCGCCGCCCCAGGCGTGCAAAGTACCCTTCCCGACCAAGCCAGCCTCAAGCTCCGCCGCCCTTCTCACCGCCGCCCACCGCCGTGCCGCCACTTCCAGCACCCCCTCTACCTCCCAAAACCACCAAGGGAGCTTCCCCAACCTCCCTAGACCCTCTGTTTCCCCTGCCAACCTCTCCTTTTCCTTCCTCCCCCCTCCACCACTCCTCCACCTTCCTTCTCCCCCATCATCGCCGCCGCCGCCGCCGCCGTGTGTCGTGCACCACCACCTGTGCCACCAGCACCCTAGGTGGCCCTCTAAACTCCCCCAACCCTTAAATCCTTGTTGTTCAAGTGTTAATTATTTTTAGTATCCTTAGTATTATTATACTTATTATCATCATCATCATCATTATTATTATTATTATTATTATTATCATTATTAATTAATACCATTTTTATTATTATCCTTTATTATCCTTAATTTTATCATACTATCACCCCTTCCAACCCTAACCCCTATTATACTTAACTTAGAGTTAATGTCATTATCTTTATTATTAACATTATTATTATTTTTGTTATTAGTATTATTACTATTATCGTCATTACTATTATTATTGTCATTATTAATTTCTCTATCATAAATGTGTTATTTTCTTACAAGGCCATCATCCCTCCAAAAACCCTAGTTTTGTATAACACCCCTATTAAGGATAAGAACCCTAATCCTAAACTAGAATAAGGGTTGATAGTATTTATAAGGGAAACTAATACTTAGCATCTTTCCCCTTTTTATAGGTGACCCCGATCCGAGCCCTAAAGAGCTAGAGGAGCATGCTCCAAGCCCGGTGTCTACCTAGGTAAGGACGAAGCTATGGCCTTGTGCTATGTGTGATGTAATGTGTGGGTGAATGATGAGCATGCCATGTTGATGTGTATTATGCATGTGTTATGAATAACCTGTTTTGTGTAGCGCAGCGTGAATCATGAGGTATGTTGTGCATGCCTTATATTATACGTGTATGACATGTTCCATGTTTGATGTTGATGTTGATGATGTGACTTGTTATGGCCCTCTAGGACATGCATACTAGGGTTTGGGGTAGCATGAAATGATAATTAAAAGAACAATGGGGAAGTGGACGTTTAGGAAGTTTGCATGGGGGGACTAGACCTTGCATGGGCATGATCCTTACATGTGAAAAGTTGATTTGGGATGTAATTAAGAGCTTGGGAGAGTCTTGGAATGATTGGTGACTTGGTATGAGAAATAGTACGTAAGTTGGTGCGTAAGAGACCTTATTAGGGTTTTGTGTGTAAGTGGGCGTTGGGGAGTCTGCATCGTTTATTTGAATTACGCATGGGGATGAATCTTACGTGAGGAAAGTTAATTTAGGGCGTAAATGAGATAATGTCAAAGTTATGGGTCCATTGGAGACTTTGATGTAAAATAGTACGTAGGCGGATGTAAGAGTATCTAAGGGATCCAATTAGGGTTTTGGGAGGAAATGAGCAATTTGAAGGGTACAAGGGTAAAAAAATGATCAAGGAGGGATGGAGTATGGGGTTGAGAGTGAGAGTCCACTTGTATAAAGGATGAGTATGGGCTTCTAAATGAGAGAAGAGGTTTGGGGCAAAGAGGGGAGGTTACTTGGAGAGGAAGTAAAGTGCTAGGGTTTGGTGTGGCCAACTAGGGTTTAGCGGTCACGTGCAGAGTTGGGGAACCAAGAGATATATATTTTGGGAATTTCTTAGTAGAGACGGGATTCGAGACAAGGAACAAAGTAAAGTTAGGATGAGTAAGCAAGAGTTGGGCCATATAGGCCTAAATTAGGGTTTTCCAAGGAGGAGCCCTAGAAGGGTGAGGACATGCAGGACCGATATCGTTGTGTTAGGGTTAGCCCACATTCTCGGGAGAGTGTGCCCTTACTACGTTTCCTTATGTATAAGAGTAAGAGGGGATGGACATCGGGCGTGAGAAGGGGAGAACAGTCTCAAGATATGGGACGGGCCTCCTCGAAGGGAAGAAGTAGAGAGTAGTAGACATGTATGTCAAGGGTGGAACCTTATTTAATAATACATGAATAAGACATTAACTACTTAAAGAGTAAGACTGTTGAGTCGGGCCCAGACCGATCCACCGGCATAATAGTGGCCAGGTGCCGGGGTGCCCTGGAGACCGATCCACCGGCATATAATAGTGGTTAGGCGCGTTCTGCCCTATAAGTGACCGATCCACCGGCTATAATAGTGGGGGATCCCGAGCTCAACAAACCAAACAGTATGTTGTAATTAAATCATAGGAAAGATACTATATACTTACAGTGGAACACCATAAGAGTCGGGGCCAGACCGATCCACCGGCATAATAGTGGCCAGGAGCGTTATGCCCTGGAGACCGATCCACCGGCATATAATAGTGGTTAGGTGCGTTCTGCCCTATATGTGACCGATCCACCGGTTATAATAGTGGGGTTCCCACACTCTCATGGATTCATAATGATTATGATGTGAATCGACTAATTATCAGAGTTATGAAAAGAAGAAGTTGGATTGGACCATAACCGACCTACATCGTCCATAATATTACATATTGCTTATGTGATTGTGTTGTGTGTGTTATGTTGTATGATGGTATGCTTGGCCTTAGCGCACCTGCGCCCTTACTCAGTATTGGACTCATACTGATACTACCTTGATTGAATGGGTCCTGTGATGATCCACCGATGGTGGGGAGCAGACCTCTTGTGCAGATTGATACTGTGTTGGGGTGGAAGGCCTGACTTGAGTGAGTAGGCAATCCGGATATTGATCCTTCGGGATTTGTTTTTGTTTAGCTGTATTTTGTATTACATTCCTGTTTTGAGAAACATATTCCGGGGTTGTAATCCTAAATTGTATTCTAACTTCTGTTGACTTACCACTTATTAAGGATGTATTTTAAATGTTGTCTTGCGTTTTTGATACTTCGTACTAAAGGTTGATCGGATTTAGCCTTAGCACTTAGTACTGGAAGAGTAGGAGTGAACCGGTCTGGTACTAAGTGTGGCGGTAATACCCCCAAGTTTACGGTTTTAATTCTTTCGCTCCCGCTAAACTTTCTGATTTAAACGAAATTTTTCAGTAGTAAATTTGGGGGTGTTACAAATAATGGTATTTAATAAGCCTTTTTGATAAAAATCATTATTTTAGTTATCTACCAATAATATGTTACTTGTGACATTATTTTTAGGTACAATTTTTACCAATCAAAGCATAAAATTTTAAACCGGGATGCTGGTAAAGTTTGGTTGTTGCCGAAAATAAGGTAATCGTTATACTCTACTAAAATGTATGGATTTATGTATGTTAGCATATTAGGGTTTTGGTATGTGTTTTGTGTAAAAATGATGTGTTGTTTTCAAACCCATGATTATTATGATATCTTGTATATGGTGTAAAATGTGTGAAAGGGGGAACTAAGAAAAGGGGAGATATTAGTGAAAAGTATTAGGTGCATAAACATGTCATGCTAAGTAAATATGGACACTTATAGTAAAAATTATGCTAATGTGATCCCTATGGGCATTTTTGTAATTCAGAAATTTTATAATGTTTAAACCTAAATGAGATGCTTAATGTGTTATATTTGATGCTAAAAAGGAATATGGAACTTTAGTGGAGTATAAGTGTTAGTAGAAATATATATATATTTATGGCCTAAGGGTAATTTGGTAATTTTTATGTATGGTGTTGATGATTTTAATGAAAATGCATGCTAAGTATTGTGGATTGTTGAAAATGATGATAGGAGTTTGCAGTATTAAAAATACTTGTTCCATCATAAAAAAATGTTATTTTATGTTCTAGAGACATTTTAGTGATTTTACATGTTTATAGGGAGTGACCTAAATAGCTGTGCATGGTAGGTGATAATGGGTGTTAAGAATAACAATAAGGGTTTTGTGGTGTTAAATGATGCATGTGGATCATGGATATTAATATTTTATGTGCTAGGTGTATTTTAGTAATTTTACATGAAAAAGTGGTATTTTGATAGTTTTACAAGTAAGAAGGGTATTTTGGTAATTTTGCAAGAAAGAGGGGTAATTTGGTATGTTTACAAGTAAGAAGGGTAATTTGGTAATTTTATAAGTAAGAAGGGTAATTTAGTAATTTTTACAAATAAAAAGGGCATTTTAGTAATTTTGCAAGTAAGAATGGGTAATATGGTAATTTTGCATGTAATATGGCAATTGTTCTAATGAACCTTCTTAATAAGTAATAATTGATGTTAAATAAGAGAATAAGGGTTTATGGCCTTAGTATTACTTGTTTAAGTACAATCATAAATATTATAAGGCTAGGGGTATTTGGGTAAATTGAAGTGTATCATAATGATTATGCATGATCTAGGGGTATGTTGGTAAATTAGGGTGTGCTATGATATTATTTCCATAAACATGCAAGAGGTGTCTTAATTGATGAATATGCTTGGGAATGTGTGTTGGTTGTCCTAGAAGTGCATGTTAGGGTTTATGTGTTAAATAATCATTTGGTGTGTGGGGTAATTTAACTTCATATTTAATTGGTTATCGGAACCAATGCTCTAATACCACCTTGTGGTATCAGCTTAAAAAGATTACAAAATGGAGGAGCGGTCAAGACACGCTTCAGAATCAAACACAAATTTCGAAAGCCAAGTTTATTTTCGAAAACGAGCGTGGTCAAAAGGACCAACTGCTCTGATACCAACTTGTGGTATCAGCTTAAAAGATTATAATCAAAAGAACGTGGTCAAAACCAGCTCTGATACCAACTTGTAACACCCCCAAAATTCACTACTGAAAAATTTTGTTTTATTAAAAGATTAGCGGAAGTAAAATAATAAATTGTGAATTTCGGGGATATTACCGCCACACTTAGTACCAGACCGGTTCACTCATACCGTTCCGGTACCAAGTGCTAAGGCTAAAGAATGAAATATCAATTGCTAGAAATTCAAATCATATTTAAAATCAAAGTAGCGCAAGTAAGCATTTACAAGAATAGAATCCGCTAGCGGTGGTTACAAGAACAAGGATTTCATTTAAACCAAACATTAGAAGAGGAAGGATGAAACCCTAAAATCTGAATAATTCTTACTCTCTTTCTCGTTGCCCACTTGAATAACACATGAAAATACCTGCAAGGGACACTGCCCATTGAATAGGCAGGAGCCCCACGAATGGAATCCTTCAGTACTATGGTACTGAGTAACCCTTTAAAACACACTTAAAAGTAGGTACGCAATGTAACATATGATATAAAGCTACATATATATATATATATATAACAAGATGTGTATATATAATATTCACATAATTAACATTCACATCAGATATCAGTAGGTCGTAATGAACAATGGATACTTTTGGGCCTTAAGCCATGTTATAGTGCAGAATCAATATATTCGGGCCTTAAGCCATTAGTCCATCATTATTCAATCATCTATCGGATTTTATATCCATGTGAGTGCGGGAACCCCACTATTATGGCCGGTGGATCAATCACTTATAGGGCAGAACACACCTAACCACTATTATATGCCGGTGGATCGGTCTCTAGGGCAAAACGCTCCTGGCCACTATTATTTGCCGATGGATCGGTCTGGCCCCGACTCACATGGTGTTCCACTATAGGTGATTAGTATTTTTCCATAGCTTATTCACATCCATGACTGGTTTTATTGAGTTCGGGACCCCCACTATTATTGCCGGTGGATTGGAATATATATATATCAACATCATCCAGGGCAACACGCTCCTTGGCCACTATTATATCCGGTGGATCGGTACTCATAATCACTTGCCAGGGCATCATGATCTTGGGCCACTATTGTATCCAGTGGATCGGTACTCATAATCACTTGCCAGGGCAATATGCTCCTAGGCTACTATTATAACCAGTGGATCGGTACTCAATATCATAATTCATCTGGGCCCGGCTCATTAATCTTTCACTTTCATGATTAGTAATTTTTCCCTTTTTAATCAGTACAACAATTCTATTTATTTGCCTCGGACGAGAGGTCAAGAACTCGGGACACAAAGGTACACCGGTTGTACCGGTGTATACAAGCTACTCAGTACCCTTCAACCATGAACCCAGGGATGTAAAGGTACCCTGGTCGTACTGGTGCATAAAGCTAATTAGTACCCTTCAACCATGAACCCAGGGATGCAAAGGTACCTTGGTCGTACTGGTGCATAAATCTACTCAATACCCTACCGATAAGGACACCTAATCCATAAGTATGCATACCCTCTAAATAGGTCCGTAGAGCTAGATAGAGTAAGATATAGGGCCTGGCTGGGGCACAAAGGTACACCAGCAAATACTAGAATGATCGTGGGCTAAACCACGTCTTTAGGGTAGCGACCTCTAAAGAGCCACTATTCCCGATCTCGAGATCTTTCACTTTAAGTATTAGTATCTTAATTAAAGTGATCATGAAAAGCACAATAATCAGATACTTATTCACTTTCAATCGTTCTGATATCATTAGTCATTTCTTATTCAGGCGGTTATCTAAGACAACACAGAGAAATCATTAAGGCCATCATAATCTCATCTAATTCCGAATTAAGATTCGTTTTCGTGATACTTACTAATTGTCAAATAATCTTACCTTGCTAATCAACGTTATTTGAGTCATATTATGAAATTCAGCAATCACAACGACATGTCAGGTACAAATTGTTCATTTACCCCTTACTTATATAATTGCTAAGTCATCCCTTCCTTACTTGACAAATTACCATATTACCCTTCAGGTTGCATATTTACCAAATTACCCCTTACTCGGATTAGGTTACCAAGTTATCTCCTACGCTTTTTAGATCACCATTCACCCCTCATAATTGCTATACTTATCATATTTCTCCTTTGGTTGGTTAGATTATCGCATTGCCCTTCTCCTTTGTTATAATTACTAAATTGTCCTTGAGTCGGATAAATTACCAAATTACCCTCCTTCATTATCATGATGACCATTTTGCTCCTTTAGTTGGTTAAATAATTACTAATTTACCCTTTAGTCGGCTAAATTACCAAATTGCCCTTCTTCTTTATCATAATTACCATTTTACCCCTCTCAATTATTATAATTGCCATTTTACCCTTTTCAATTATTATAAATCCCAAATTACCCTTCTTCATAATTATAATTATTAATTTACCCTTCTTCATAATTATAATTACCAATTTACCCTTCTCCATATTTATAATTACTAATTTACCCTTCTCCATTCTTATAATTACTATATTGCCCTTCTCCATTATTAAAATTATCATAATGCCCTTTTATTGGTTAATTTACCAAATTACCCTTCTCTATTATCATAATTATCCAATTACCCTTTTATAATCATAATTTAATTACCAATTTATCCTTTGTCGTTATTATTATTATCAAGTTACCCCTTACTCCCAAGTTTGCCATAAATATCATTTTAATTTACAAAATTACCCTTTTTCCCCTTACTTCCAAATTACCATATTATCCTTTTATTTACAAAATTACCACAATACCCTTTTACTTATAAAATTAACCATAACGCCCCTTTTACTTTACAAATTACTATTTTACCCTTTTACATCCAAAATTACCATTTTTATCTTTCCTTACAAAATTACCATTTTGCCCTTCTTTTCCAACATTACCATATTACCGTTTACTCCCCAAATTACCATAATACCCCTTTACTTATAAAATTAACATTTTGTCATTTGCTTATAAAATTACCATATTGCCCTTTTACTCCCAAAATTACCACTTTACCCATTACTCCCAAAATTACCATAATACCCCTTTACTTATAAAATTACCATTTTTCCATTTAATCATAAAATTACCATATTTCCCTTTTGCCTCCAAAATTACCACTTTACTCCCTTTATTACACCACTTTTATTAAATTATCATTACCACACGGAATAATAATATTAATACTCCATTAATAATATCCAACTCCACCAACTATTATATTTTAACATAATACATATTAGCACCCACACATATTAGGCCATAATCTAGCACAAGGAATATTACTAAAATGCCCCTAGGGCTCACAATAATATTATTCATGCATAAATGGTCACAATAACATAAAATAACAAGGATAAGTACTTAACACTTTCATTAATAACCAACTCTTTCCCTAAGCAATGTTTCCACACATAGCACATAAACTAGCATACTTTCCTTTTATTAATCAACACAAGCAAATATATATATAATATTATATTAAACCACAAATATCAATCATAATAACATATTAAAATTCCTAATGCGCTAACATATGTTTATCCATACGTTTAAGTGGGGTTTAACGATTACCTTAGATCCCATAAAAATCGAACCTTACCGGTATCCCCGTTAAAGATTCAAGCTTTAAATAGCAAAATCAACACCTAAAAATAGTATCAAAACTTATCATGTTAGAAACAAGAATCCAAGCATAAAACTTTATAAAATTTAATTAATGAAACACTTAACTTAAAATGCTATTATACCTTAAAAATTTTGTACTAAAATACTAAATCATGCAGCATGAGCTGCATGCAAAATAAAAAGGAGGAAGTCTCGAAGAGGGGGTTAAAGGAGGCAAAATTAGTTATTTTTGGGTTAGTGGTTTGGGGCTAGGAAAGAAGATATATGGGGGAGGTTTGGAGGTAATGGGAGGGTGTAGGAGTGAAGAGGGGGTGTAGGTGGATGCTGGGGATGGGTTGTTGGCGGCCAAGGGCGGCGGAGGCGGCGAGGTGGCGAAGTTGGCTGTCGGGCTAGGTGTAGCTGAGAAGGAAGGAAAGGAGAGGGGAAAAATGGAGGGGTTCAGGGGCTGGTTTCGGGAAAATAAGGTATGGGGGTGGTAAAGGAGGTTACAGGGAGGAGATTGGTGGTTTGGGTGGCGGCAGAGGTGGCCGGACGACGGCGGAAGGATGGGTTGCAGGTGGGCTATCGAGAAGGGGGAAAATGGAGAGAAAAATAGGTGGGGAGGAAGATGGAGTTGCGGGGTGGCTTGGATGGTGTTGTGGTGGTGTTGGGCGGGAGTAGAGGGGTGTAGAAGGTGGTTTAGGTGGTTGATGAGGCGGTTGCACCGGCGTAGGGCGGCGGTGGTGCACAAAACAGGGGTGGAAATAGGAGAGGAAGAAAATGAGAGAAAGAGGAGATCGAGGGGGGGTGAGGTTCGAAAATAATGGGGCAGGAAAAAGGGTGAAGAGGAGAAGAAAAATAAGAGGCAAGGTAGGGGGATAGGTGGCTGATCGGGCGGTAGTGTTTAGGGTGGCAGGGTGTCGTAGGGTGGCAAGGAGAGGGTGACGAAGAGGGGGAAAGGGGAGCCATGCAGGATGGGGTGCATGGCTGCCCGGTTCCAAATTGGTGAAAAAAGACAGGGGAGAGAGAGAGAGAGGGAGAGACAAATGGTGGCAGTGGTTGTAGGCTACGGTGGTCGGTGTGGTGCTCGAGGTGGCAGTCATGGCTGACGAAGATAGGTCGGGCGAGCGGCTGTGTCGAGGCGTAGAAGGAGAAGGAAAAAAAAAAGATAGGGAAGGGAGCATCAGGCCTGTCGGGGAAGGAAAAAAAAAGACTGGGCCGATTGATCCAGGGTGAAGGGAAGAAAGAAAAAAAGAAGAAGAGGGGGTCTGGGCTGGGTCTAGGTGTGCGGGAGAGAGGAGGGGAAAGGGAGGGAGAGGGCAGATGGGCCAGCGGCCTTGGCGCGCGGGGGAGAGGGCTGGCCTGGCGCGGCGGTCCAATGGAAAAAAAGGGAAGGAAAAGAAAGAAGAAAAAGGGGAAAAAGGAGAAGGAAAAGAAAAAGGAAAAAAAGAGAAAATGGGTAAATAGGAAAAATAATTTAATTTAATTTAGAAAATAATAAAATGTAATATTTTTGATAAATTATTTAATTTAATAATTTCATTCAATATAATTTAATATATTGATTCAAAAATGATAATTTTAGTAAAATATTAGTTTGGGAAATTATTTAAATAAAAATAACATGATAAAATAATAAAATATTTATTTTAATTTATTAAATATTTCCGTCCGAATTTATATACTCAAAAATCCATAAAATAATTAAACTAAATAATTTTTAAAGCTAATTTATTTCAAATAAAAGCTATTTATTAAATTATAGGTTTCCTAAAATTTGGGGGATTATAGTTCCTTTTGTGGGCCCCTACCTATTCAATGGACAATGTCTTTTGCAGGTTAGCCTACAGGAGTTATCTAGGCTTTATTTTCGGGTAAAGAGCATAAGACTATCCGAGAAGATTTCGGTGTTTTCCTTAAAAAATTTATATTTCTTGTTCAATGAATTTTTTTTGTAACCACTAATAGTGGATTTTATTTTTGTAATTCGATTTTCGTGCTACTCTGTTTTAAGTTTGTAATCTTGGATTTATGTAAAGTATGTTTTCAGCTTTAACACTTGGTATTGGAACGGTGGATGGAAACCAGTTTGGTACTAAGTGTGGTAGTATCATCCCCAAAATTTATTATATTTGCTTTTGCTATAATTTTAAAAATAAAATTTTTTAGTAGTGAATTTCCGAGGTGTTATAGTTAGAGGCCCCAAAGTCTATATACGATGATTGATCTACGGTGCTAGCATGTGGTGAAGCAAGCAATTTTGAGATGTGATTTCCTTTCTCTGATGCATCGACATGGTTGAATCTCTAGAAGCAATCAATTGCAATATGCCCTGTTTTATTGCAAATTTGATAGACCGACTTACTGTGACCATAGTTGTTATGATTGAATTTAGAAGCATTTTTATGTCCACTAGAGCCACGACTTTGGGATGCACGTTGGTTTTGGTCTGAATTATTATTGTGGCCTCGACTGCGTCCTCTACCTTGATATGCTTGATAATTTTTTGGCCATGCAACTTGAGCACTGTGAACTAGTGAATGATGTTGTGCCATTTTATCAGCTTTCAGTATATTCTCTTCAGTATATAGCATTTCCAAAAAAATTCAACTGTTAGGGGTTTTTCCATGGGAGAGTGAGCATTAAGAGTGGCACGGAAAATATTGAATTTTGTATCTAACCCCTTTAGAATGCGCTGAATTAACTCTTCTTAAGCAACACCATTGTTTGTACTTGCTAAATTATCAGCTATTGCACGCTTCTTTTCAACATAGTCAAGGACCGATAGCATACCTTGGTTGATATCATAGAGTTCTGACTTTAGATGCATAATACGAGACCTAGAATAGGAGAGGAAAATATTACTCAAGATTGCCCAAGCTTGCTGTGTTGTATGTGCTCTTGTTATGTAAGTTAGCACCCTTTCACTCAGCATTCCTTTCAGCCATAACAGAACCATAAACAATTGTCACTTTGGTTGAGAGGTTGTGGTTTTGGTGGAATTGGAACCGATAGTTGTATTTTCAGTGAAACTTGTCTTAAGGGGGAAGATGTTTTGTAGGTTCACAATGATCACTTTCAATTAGGTAATGCAGATTATATCCACACAAATGTCACTTTCAATTAGGAGAAAATGTCCTTCTCTTGATCTAATATGATGGAGATTGATGGAAGGGTAATATTTATGTGGTTGGACTTGGTTCTAGAGACAACTGTATTCTAATATTAGACGTCTCACTAGTTTCGGTAGCCATTTGTTGATGTTTGTCAAAGGAAAGCTTTGATACCATAAATAATTAAGAATTGAAGCAAAACTCACTTTCCAACTATCACGAACACCCTTTGTAGATATAATATACATTTACAACTATTTCCATAATAATACTGCAGTAATATCATCAGGAGAAGATAAATACAATAGCTAACAATGCCCTAAATAATAGGAGAAAGTTTTAGCTAATCACTTATCCTTAACAATAACTAATAGCTATCAACTGATTTTATCAAACAACTTTACATAAAGTATCAGCCAGTGAAATTAGCTAATTAACCATTAATACAATGCGTTGTCTGTTAAATGACAAACAGAGCATAATTCGGTAATTCCCATAACCGCATTATCCTATATTTTTGCACACAACGATGGGCTCGTTATGCACTCGGCCTAATCATTTTTCGAAACGTTTCTCCTTGCGAAGAGAAGCGACGCACCTGATTTTTCCTTTCCATCCCGTTTCACGATTATATTATAAATAGGGCGACTCATCGAAAGTGATGCTTAATTTTGGGATTAGGGTTTCATATTCTTATATCGGGAATCTCCTTCAGTGCAATATTGATTGAGATCTTAGAGTGTCAAACAGGATGTCGACAGAGAAGAAGATAACTTTGAAGAGTTCTGATGGTGAGACGTTTGAAGTAGAAGAATCGGTGGCGGTTGAGTCCCAGACCATCAAGCACATGATCGAGGACGATTGCGCTGATAATGTGATTCCGCTCCCGAACGTCACTAGTAAAATTCTTGCAAAGGTTATAGAGTACTGCAAAAAGCATGTTGAGACTCCTAAGACCGAGGACAGAAACGTCGAGGAAGATCTTAAAGCATGGGATGCTGATTTCGTTAAAGTTGACCAGGCTACTCTGTTCGATCTCATTCTCGTTAGTTTCTTACACTTGCTTATTTTCCGTTTCTTTTGTCGAATTTTGTTGCTTCTTGCTCTGAAGGTTCATGTTTTTGGGGTTGGCGTCTGTATGTTTGGTGCTAGGGTTTATGCGAGGTCATCATCTTGTGTGTGTATCGTCGTCTTTGTTTAATGTTTCGTTCTTTACCTTATTTCCCTGCTCCGCCTGATTAATACGTTCAGCATTTGGAACCCAAATTCTTGTGTGGCAAACGGTCCGATGATTCCTATTTAATTGAAAAACGGCTGTTACTTTTTCACATGAGCACGCGCTCGAATGACCTTATGGCGTCGTGATATGGTTAGGTGGTGAAATAGGCATCCCGTTCGTCGTTTGCTGCTTATATTTGTCGGAAGCGATTCTGCTTACTGCCTGTAATTTGAATTTTGTCCAATCATGTGCTTATCATGATACTCACCCCACCAATTAGGATTATTCCCAAATCTGCAAGTGATAATATTATAAGATATTATAGCCAGTCTTGTAATTGATAGGAGACGTATGTTTATATCTCTTCTTTATGATTCTAAAACGATTCTCAGGCTTCAATATTATCTCATTTCTTCCTTCTGGTCATGGCAACTAACTGCACCTTCTCTCCTTTCCTTCACCGCCCCTGTCACCTCCTCATCCCCTCATACTTCCTCTGCGCTGTAAGCCCCATGAATACAGCTGCTATTCCTCTCCTTCAGTTCCTTTTGCTGAGTAGAACAATGTGATCACAGTGAGACCGGATCAATCTAATTTATTCTTTGAAAGGCACAATTGCTTTCATTTTTGCACGGATATACTCTTGACTGCTTTGTCAACAGCTGACTGGATTCTTTTAGACAAACTCTAAATGGGATGGATTCAGTCTTCCCTTACCATGCCTATCCTGGCCAAGGTCGCATTGTATCAATCCTTGTCTGCTGTCAGGGATGTTTTGGAATTGCAGCAGACTTTTGCTAAGTCGTGCTTTTGATTTCCACCCATATTTTGGATCATTGCTATATAAAGTCATGGTCTGCTATACTATCTACGCTTCAATATTTAAGCACAAGTTGTGTAATGCACCGTAAGTGATTGGTTTGAAATGAGATATCCTTCTATTTTAGTGTTATGATAAGTCAAACAATGGTTACACTTCTGTTATAGGTGCTGGTAGTGTTTCAAATAGAAAGTCATGGTCTGCTAATATTTAAGCTCAAGTTGTGTAATGCACCATAAGTGATTGGTTTGAAATGAGATATCCTTCTATTTTAGTATTATGATAAGTCAAACAATGGTTACACTTCTGTTATAGGTAGTGCTGGTAGTGTTTAAAATCAGGGATCATTAATAGAGGTGGCTTGTGGCTTTGCTTTGTCGTGATTTATGTGATGATCTTGGACACCAATTCGTAGCTTGAACATTGATTTTAATTTCACGTACAGTTGAATTAGCAAAAAAAATCATGTTGCGATTGGGACTGCAGTTTGAGGTTGTCACGAACTAGTCTTCTATTATAAAGATTAAAGATTAACGACAATGATAATTAATTATTATTATTATTATTATTATGTTACATTTACAATAAATTAAATTCGTTGGAAATGTATGGTGTTTGATGACTAATTATATCACCTGGCCCAAAATTTGCAAGATATTGACCATACACAATATCAGGACCAATATTTTATTGTATGGTGTTTGATGACTTGCTCTAATGAAATGAAATGAGGCGTTGCATGAGAAAAAAAGCGTAGAAACAAGATTATTCAATAGGATATAAACATGGTCTTTGAAATAATAATGAAAATTATGTGCTAGACTATTTTGTATAATTAAACAAATAATCCCTTTCTGTCTTCATTGTGCTAGACTATTTGCTTGACTCTGAGGTGGACAGTGTTTTCTGTCCTTCGGCTTGTTTTGTTTCCTTGTCTTGTTGTTAATAGGCACACTGCATTACTTGTGCCTTCATGCCCTGGTGCAATCAAAAGCAGTATCGTGATGTAGTATTGTTGGTTAAGATTTACTGTAATTTCTTTGTACAAATATGCTGTTCTCTTTTAATACCTTTGCAACAAACTCATTTATACATTGGTCTTGCTTTGTATTTGCAGGCTGCCAACTATCTTAACATCAAGAGCTTGCTGGATCTTACTTGTCAGACAGTAGCTGACATGATCAAGGGGAAGACACCAGAGGAGATACGTAGGACTTTTAATATCAAGAATGATTTCAGCCCGGAGGAGGAGGAAGAGGTCCGCAGGGAGAACCAGTGGGCATTTGAGTGATACGAGCAAAGAGCATGTTTGCTAGTAGAGATGAGATCCAAGTTGGTTTTATCCTTGTACTATTTATGCATTGTCCTGTACTCGAATGGTTATTTGATTGTGTTATGAAATATCATTTTAAGTTGAAATTGTAAATAATATTTGCTGCGTCATCCAGCGGTATCCTGCTTTTCACCTGTGTCTGTTGCGTATTGTGAGTGAAATTTTAGGGGGTTTACTCTCTGTGTTTTGCTCTGGCATGGTGAACCTGGCGTCTGACGCGTTGTTTGTGAAGGGTATTTCTTGCTTGTTGAACCGTAACCATTGGAATAAGATGCTCCAATAACATGATAGAGCGCGTTCGGCGGGGTAACGGGATTTCTTTGGGTAGCATATTAGTAGCTAGTGGAGAATTATATGGGTAGCTAGGGAAGAAAAGGGGACGATAAAGTTGGGTAGATTAAGAGAATAGTATCGGACTTAAGACATTAAATTTGTGTGAATAAAGTTGGTGTAGGTAATTTCCTGTGGCCCGTGATTCGATTCCACATGCGGACCAAGGTTCCCCTCCCCTGGTTTTCATGGATCTCTGTTATGCCTCAAAAAAGAAAAAAAAGAGGTTTCTATTATAGTGGAATGTGAATAGTTTAGAATTTTAATTTTGGTTAATTCAGAATAATGGACGGCAACCGTTGAACATGCTTTCTTTACTATGAGGTTGGTGCATTTATTCATCACCGCCTATCTTTATATGAAAGTCACTGGACGCGATCGGCCGAATCGGAAAGTATTTGTGTGAGAATGCATGAAGTGATTAAAAAAGGTCAGAGTAACTAATTTAACTAAATAAATAAATTAAATTAAGTCAAGTTAAAAATAATCAAACCATTTTTATATATTTAAACTTAAATAAATCAATAAATAAATATAAAATTAAAAATTCAACTTTCCTTAATTGTCATCTCCTCCCCCGATCTAGCAGCGACATGCACCGCATTTCCTATATGATGTCTAGATACTTTTATCACCATTTGCCGTCATCTAAAAAAGGAGTTCGAGGTGCATATGATTCGAGAGGAAGAGCTCCAGCGATGATCCACACAATTTCCCATCTGATTTGTAATTGTAGGATTTCAGCATAGAAAATCAAGAATAAAACAAGAAGAAACCAATAACTAGATTTATAGAATTCTGAAATATGCAATCAAAATGGATAATTCAGAAGAAAGTAGTGCTTTATTAGTTCTTGGTCATTAACATCATACAACACAATAAAATCAAGAACCACTCTTATAACCAGAGTTTCTTGACTCTCTTCTCTCTTCTCTTGTAGACTTCAATTCTTCCGGTTCTCTTCACTTGCTTTTCTACTTTTCGACACACCCCTACTATCTCAGCACTACCTCTATTTATAGATACAAGTGTATTAACATAAGGGAAGTTACAACTTGGACAAGAAAAGGAATCAAGAATCTAAGTCTAACTTTCCTTATTAAGAGAATAACCATAAAGCAAATTATGTTTAATAAGGAAACTAAGGGAATATGTTGATGTGGATGTAACGATTGATTTTAATCTTCACAATTCTCCACCTCGTCTACATAGCATATGCACAACATAAGATTGCAACAATACTGAAACTTCCACCTTATTACTGGCTTGGTTAGAATATCAGCAAGATTATCATCAGTACTTATCTTCTCAAGACTGATACATCCTCCTTTAATCACTTCTCTGATAAAATGCAACTTGACATCCAAGTGCTTAGTCCTCTCATGATAAACTGGATTCTTACTTAGACATAAAGCACTTTGATTATCACACCACACGCACACAACCTTGAAAGTAAGCTAAAACTCCTTCATTAAGCCTTTCAGCCACATTACTTCCTTCACTGCCTCTATACATCCAATATATTCGGCTTCAATGGAAGACATAGTTACTACTTACTGTAATGAAGATTTCCAACTTATAGTGCATCCACATAACTAAAAGATATACCTTGATTGAGATCTTCTAGTATCTAAGTCACCAGCATAATATAAATCAGTGAAATCTTGTAGATCATATCCATTATTCGAGCCTCTGTAGAACACTAATCCAACCTTCCTTGAACTAGCCAAGTATCTGAGAATCCATTTCACAGCCTTCTAGTGCTCCTTTCTAGGTTCATACATGAAACTAATAACCACACTGACTACATAGGCTAAGTCAAGTTTGGTGCATATCATTAGATACATTAAGCTCCCTACCACACTTTGATAAGGTACTCTCTCCATATACCTCCTTTCATCTTCATTCTTTGGCACTTGAGTTTTGCCGAGCTTGAATTGTATTGTCATGGGGGTAGATACTTATTTAATTATAGAACAACCAAATTTCTCCAGAATCTTATCAACATATGAACAATGAGATAAGAATACTTTCTTGTCATTCCTTTACCTTTGGATTTCCATACCTAATATCTTCTTGGCAGCCCCCAAATCTTTCATGTCAAACTCTTTCTGCAACATGTTCTTTACAAGATCAATATGTTCTCTACTCTTACTAGTGATGAGCATATCATCCACATATAAGAGCAGAAAAACATCATCAGAGCTTTCTTTGTGTTTATAGTAAACACACGAATCAAACTTGCTTTATTTAAAGCCAATACCTTGTACATATATATCAAACTGAAGATTCCATTATCTTGGACTTTGTTTTAACCCATACAGAGATTTTTTCAAAAGACAAAACCAGTCTTCCTTTCCTTTCTTAGCATATCCAGGGGGTTGTTTCATATATATACACTCTTCTAATTCACCATGAAGAAAGGTTGTTTCAACATCCAGCTGTTCTAACTCCATGTCATTTATTGTAGCCACTACCTGCATACTTCTAATTGAAGTATGTTTCACTACTGGTGCAAAAATCTCAGTGTAATCAACCTCTTCTTCCTAAGTAAAGCCCTTAGCCACTAGCTTGGATTTAAATCTTGGTTTCTATCCATCTTTAGAGGGTTTCTTCAGTTTGTAAACCCATTTGCATCCTACCAATTTCTTACCTTTAGGTTTGGTAGTTAGAGTTTAGGTATTATTTTTGTGCAGAGAATCCATCTCTGCGTCCATTGCTGCAACCCATTACTTATTGCTTCTACTTGATACAACTTCCTCGTATCATTTGGGTATCACTTGGTGCATTCAAAGCATAAGCAACAATGTCAGCATAGGCAAACCTATTTGGAGGCTTTATTTCTCTTCTTGGTCTATCTTTGGCTAACTGATATCTGGACAAGTTGTCTGGATCATATCAATTGTCTTCACAGTCTGAATCCATAGTAGAAGATGTGTTATTGTCATTATCTTCTCTTGGTAGGTCACTAATAGACTCTACCTCAAGATCAAATCATTCAGTAGTGGATCCACTTGGCTGCTTAGTTTTAGAGAAGTGATTCTTGTAGAAATCAAATTCTCTAAACTTAACATCTCTGCTTTAAATTTTTTTAGGACTTTTATTATCCAATCCCAACAATTTGTAGCCTTTTGTGCCTTCAGGATACCTAAGGAAAACACATTTTCTTACTCTTAATTCCAGCTTTCCTTCATTGTTGTATGCATAACATATGCAGCCAAAAACTCTCAGATAGCTGTAATCTCCAAGTCTTCTACTCCATCTCTCCATTAGAGTATCAAGGTTTATTGCATTGGATGGAAATCTATTAATTAAATGGCATGCAGTTTTTGCAGCCTCTTCCCAGTATGACTGAGGTAGACTAGAGACAGTCATCATGCACCTTACTCTTTCCATAATGGTTTGGTTCGTTCTTTTTGCAAGCCCATTTTGTTGTGGAGTGCCTCTTATTGTTAGATGTCTCATTATCCCATTTGTTTTGCATACTTCATCAAATTCTGCATTACAAAAATTCAGGCCATTGTTTGTTCTTAACTTCTTTATCTTTGTCCCTATTTGAGTCTCCACTAGAGCTTTCCAATCCTTGAAATAATGGAGAGCTTCACTCTATGCCTACAAGAAGTATACCCAACACGCCTTGTATGATCATCCATCAATGATAGAAAATATTTTGCTCCACCATTTGATGATACCCTTGTAGGTCCCTAGAGATCCGAGTGTACATAATCTAGTACCTCCCTAGTCTTGTGTGTGCTCTTTGAAAATTTTAGTCTGCTGGACTTTCCATAGACACAATCTTCACAGAATTTAAGTTTTGGAAGGTTGATTGTTCCAAACATTTCTTTCTTTTCCAACAATTTTAGGACATTTTCACTGACATGACCTACTATGGTGCCATAACTCTGCAGAATTCTTGTCCCTTTCTCCCATGCTTGTTGTTAGATTTAATTCCTACACTGGGCTACCTTTCAACACATACAAACCATTTTATTGAATCCCCTTAAGAATCACCATTGATCCTTTGATTACCCTTAGAACTTCCTTCTCTACTTTAATGTAGCAGCCTTCATTATCTAGAGTTCCTAAGGAGATCAATTTTCTCTTACGCTCAGACACATGCCTTACATCATTTAAGACAAAGCTTGATCTTGGTGAAGAAGTAATAGTTATCTTGCAAATGCCAAACACCAGACATGACTTATTATTCCCTAATAAGACATGACCACCATTTGTTTTTGCATACTCAAAAAAATTAGTTATATTTGGACACATATGATACGTACAACCTGTGTCCAGGACCTAACCATCTGAGCTTTGTGCAGTTGAAATCATCAATACCTATGCACTTTCATATCCTTCATTCACCAAGTCAATCTCTCCATACTCCTGCCTTTTTCCACTTTTATATTTGACAATAGAATTTTCCTTCTCTCTTTCAGGACACTCTTTTTTGTAATGCCCTTTTTTATAACAATGAAAACACTTCCTTTGTGCCTTATTCTAAGATTGAGATCTACTTCTAACATACTTCTTTTCTTTCTTTTCAGGTCTCCCCCTAGTGTATAGGCCCTCAGGCACATTCTCTTCTTTTTGTATCTACTTCTTCATTTCCTTAGATGTGAGTGCTGTAACCACATCTTCCAAGGTTAGATCTTTAGATCGATACAACATTGTATCTACAAAGTACTCATATTTTTCTTGTGGAAGTGAATTGATCAGGATCAGTGCAAGGTCCTCATCTTCAAGCTTGACATCGATATTCTCTAGGTCGAGTATTATCTTGTTAAACTCATCCAAATGGTCGTCTAGTCTTCAATTCGGTTGCATCTTGTAGGAGTACAATATCTATTTTAGAATAGCTCTTTTGGTCAGGGATCCAGTCATATATAAGGCTTCCAACTTAACCCAAATTCCTGCAGCCATAGACTCCTTAGAAACTTCCCTAACCACCATGTCACTCAAGCACATAATTAGGGTATCGTGAGCCTTCTCCATTAACTTAGTTTAAGTTCTTTCTTCCATACTTTCCAGATATTTCTTATCCCCTAATGCTAGGTGAAGTCCTTGCTGCACCAGTAATGCCTTCATCTTCACCCTCTACACAGAGAAGTCATTCTTCCCTGTGATTTGTCTATGTCGAACCTAGTAGACCCCATCTATCTATTCCCTCTACTCTGATACCTATTGTAGGATTTCAGCAAAGAAAATCAAGAATAAAATAAGAAGAAACCAAGAACTAGATTTATAGAATTCCGAAATATGTAATCGAAATGGAGAATTAAGAAGAACGTAGTGCTTTATTAATTCTTGTTCATTAACATCATACAACACAATAAAATAAAGAACCACTCTTATAACCAGAGTTTCTTGACTCTTTTCTCTTGCAGACTTCATTCTTCCAATTCTCTTCACTTGCTTTTTTGATTTTCAACACACCCTAACTATCTCAGCATTACGTCTATTCATAGATACAAGTGCATTAACATAAGGGAAGTTACCACTTGGACAATAAAAGGAATCATGGATCTAAGTCTAACTTTCCTTACTACAACTCCACACTTCATACTCCTAGTTATTAAGGAAACTGAGGGAATATGTAGACGAGGACATAAGGATTGATTTTAATCTTCACAGTAATCCACCACTTCCAACGCTGACGGATAAAAAAGAAGTTTGGCGTCGATATCAGATGACTTAGAAGGAAGAGAATAAAGGAAAGCTGCAGGTTCGCAAGTACTTGTTTGGTCGCTTTATATATAAAAACTAAAACTCACTTCTTTTAAAAAAAAATACATAAAAATAAAAATAAAAAATCGTTAAGTGATGTTATGTATGTACCCTTCTTATATAAGAACCTAGTTTTAGGAAGTCTGCTAAACAAAACTGGACTAAAATTAGTTTTTGAAGTTGATAAGGTCATATTGACCAATAATAGGGTATTTGTGGGATATTGGTAATTAACATATGGTCTTTTTGTTTTGAACACTATTTTAGTAAATTAAACCCTTGTTTGTAGCTTCTGCAACCGTCATGGAGTTAGTTTGCTTGGTGGTTGCTCGATGTTGATTGGTTATTGGATTGGGAAAGAAATTGAATTTAATGAACTATAATAATAATAATAATAATAATAATAATAATAATAATAATAATAATAATAATAATAATAATAATAATAATAATAAGTGAGGTGTTAGGGTGCTTTGTAGATGACATGTTGAAATTGATCAAGGTGTACTAATGCTCACCAAAGAATTGATCTAAGGAGCCTTACATTCTGAAAAAAAAATTAAAAATTAAATGATTTATGTAGCGTGCTGCAGCATATAGAATACAAAGGAAGATATTGGGTAGGAGAACAAGTGCATCTCCTAACGAGCCCTAATCTTTTATGACTTTCTGAAAATAATAACGTAAACAAACCAATTAAAATTAGGTTAAAGCTCTCAAGTGAAGTTAAGCCTTAGGGCTTGGACTAGGACTCAAGGACAGTGTTATATCCCGAAAAACCTTTAGTCTCTTTTCAATATTAAGTTTCTTCTGAAACCCTCCTGCATCATTAGAAGTGTTGAGAACAGCAGAAATAATGGCATTCTCAAAATCCTTGTCATCTGGCAAAATGTCAGCATCAAATGCTGCATCATCGAACGAAAGCGAAAGGGACCTTCTTCTCAGCTTATTCTCTCTCTTAGGAGCTTGACTCTGCTTCTGCTCCTGCTTCATAACAACATTATTCTCCCTCATTAGATGATTGTTACTACTAATATTCTCCCTTGCAGAGTTCTCTGCGTTTCCTGTCCTTGACCTCTTAAGCGTGTCATGGAGCCCCACCAGAGGCTCCTTTGTCAAAGTTGATGGACAAAATGGCGGCGCGTCTATGTTTAGTGAGTTTCCAATACCCTTCTGCCCTCGTCCATTGTAGGCAGCAAGTTGTCTAACTTGTTCTAATGGAACAAAATTAGAGCAGATGATATTTTCATCAGGGAATTCATCTCGCGGACGTGATGATGATGGAGGTACTACTGACTTAATATTGTTTATGATAGCAGCAGTATTATTATTATTACTATTATTTGCTGTTGGGAGAGGAATTGAATGGTCTTTACAAGGTTGAGGCTGCCAAATGGAGGAGGAACCCAAGAATGATTCAAACAGCTTGCTCTGTTCAGCAGCAGAACAATCACCTCTTTTCTTCATAGTCTCGGACTCGAGGTCTAGCAGCATCTGCTGTGCTCTCTCGTAGGCTTTTAGATGAGAGTCTACACCCCTCGGGCCGTCCGAAACGGCGGGTTTTACAAGCCTTAGGGTGTCTTTAGCCTCGGAGATTCTGCCTTGCTTCATTAGACAGATGCCTAAATTGCACATCTTGTTATTATCAGGTGCGATGGAGAGTGCCCTCCTGTATGCGTCTTCTGCATCCAAGTAGTTGTTCTGCTGCATTAATGCCCAACCTAAGTTACCCTGCATGGCGTAAGTTTACAGCAGCCGTTTGTGGGATGGATATATATGAATAAATAAAATTCGTAGGGAGAATATAGACGATGGAACTTAGAAAATTGATTGGAATTCACGACTTACAAGCAAGCGGGTGGCTTCTTGATCGACGGAAACCTGAAATTTCTTTCCTTGGGATCTCGCCGTCTTTGTCCGTTTCCCATTAAATGCGAGGCCCTTCTGGATCAGGTATAACTTGTGCCTCAACAGTGCAACTTGATCATCTAACCTTCCACATCTCTATTTCACATTTTGAAAGGGCAAAACGAAAATTAATTGCCGTCATTTGAAGCAACAAAGATAAGATCTTTAACGTCATTATAGAAAGCACTAATAACTATTCTTGGATAAGAAGGGGTAACTAATCTACCTTATAAAGATCGAGGAGTATGTTCTCGAGGGACTCCTGAGCCTGATCAGAACACCGATGCCTCAACGATTTGATGGCTTCAATTGCTTCTTCGGGTCGATTCTGTTGCTTCATCACGATAGCCATATCTTTGAGAGCGCTATCAACTCTGTCTCCAGCATTAATGGCTGCCCAAAACAAAGGAATCGCCTTCTCTGGCTCCTTATCCACCAACTGAATCAACCCAATTCACAGCATCAAACACAATACAAAACTTTATGCTACATACCATCAATGGTGGAACGGAAAAAAAAAAAGAAACCGGACCCATAATATCTAACCTGCACATGTTTGGCTCTGACGTACGGGGTATCACCCACTGGTACTTTATGTGTAATGTGGAACGATTCCGACCGAGTTCGGGTCAATCCGACTGGCTTCACAGGCGAACAAGGTGCAGACTTGGAAGGCCTAGTAAAACCAGGTGGAGCGTTCCACATCTCTTGCTTAAACTTTAATACAAAATTGTTGAAATGTGTTTAATTTAGATATAAGTTGTTGCTGTATAAGTTGATATATCAATTAACTTGATTTCTTCAGCAGAAAACTACGAATAATTTAAACTCTCTCTGCTATGAAGAATTTAAGATAGAGATTAGAGAGTGCAGAGTGACAGAAGGAGCGGGTGAAAGGTAGAGAGGTTGGCTTGTAATGCAGAGGAGGACGATCGTATTTGATTCGAATTTTTTTGACCGTTATCATGTTACCGTTACTATAAAACCAGTCGTAATTTCAATTATCTATTTGGGTAATCATTAAGTAGGCCTGATTGTTTGTTTACTCTATCGATTATTTGTCATGAAATCTAGATCGAAAGAGTTGGGCCACATGGTCACAGCATTAGCGACAAGCTCAAAGAGTGGGCCCGTTCTACAACATCCTACGCATACTGCATGGGAGACAGGGAGGGGCTCCTCTTTCCGATACCTGATTACTCACTCGAAAAACAGATTTATCACTGGAGGCTCCGGTAGGGTGTAAGATAACAATAAGTCATCTTTATTTAAAAAATCCTATTATATTGAAACCAATTCTCTCCCTCAACGGTCACTACATTATCTTTCTTCGTCTCTATGAATTCCTTTGATCTTCCGTCATTCCTTCTACCGTCTTCTTCCATTTTTCCTTCTACAGTTCTCTTCTATGTATTCCTCTAACTGATTAATTGTGCCCAAACTCAAATCAATGTAAGTTTTTCTCTGAATGAATTCAAACTCTTCGTCCATGAAAGCTTCTACCGTCACCGCCGTACAAATATCCTCCGAATCCAATGAAATTCTACCGACTTCTCATCGACCTTGTCGACTCCAATCAAATAAATTCTCTCTCCTCTTCGTCTCTGAAATCCTCTACCATCTTCTATCTGTGATTTTAGTTTCGCTTCCATGAACTCCTCTTCTATAAAGAGAGTACGAATGGGTCTAACTCAAAAATGATAAATTTGGAAACGCGGAGTTGCTGTCTTGCTCTACAACCAGGTAAAAAACTTTTTCTACTTCTTTTCTTTTTCCCTCTATTATTTGGATCTGCCACTGGATCGTCTGTGAAATCCTCTACCATCTTCTATCTCTGATTTTAGTTTCGCTTCCATGAACTCCTCTTCTATAAAGAGAGTACGAATGGGTCTTACTCAAAATTGATAAATTTGGAAACGCCGAGTTGGTCTTGCTCGACAACCAGGTAAAAAACTTTTTCTACTTCTTTTCTTTTTCCCTCTATTATTTGAATCTGCCACTGGATCATGAATTTAATTGTAGAGATTCCTAAGATCTGAACTTTGATATTGATCCAATTATCTCCTCCACCACTGCAATCACCGCCATCACCACCATCTCCTCCGTTTGCATAATTAAAATAATTAGGAAACCCCCAGCATAATTGCCCGAACTCAGAGATTAGAAAATAAACCAACATCATTACCCAACAACCGGAAAAGAATTCGATGGAGATCCACCGGATTCATGATAAAAAAGGAGCCAACCTTCGCAACAACCACTTCTTCTAATTCAATTAGGGAAAATAAAGCAAGCAATTATAAAAGTTAACCTAGTTTTGATGAGCAGACAAAATTGAAATCTGCAAGAAGTTCGGACGAAGGTAAGGTGCAGAGGAAGAAAATAAGTTGAGCCGGCAAAGAGGAATAAGATGAAAAAAAGCTGGCCGGACAAAGTTGGATGAAGACGCACAAA
The DNA here is from genome assembly GCA_039764185.1 of Tamarix austromongolica. Taxonomy (NCBI): domain Eukaryota; kingdom Viridiplantae; phylum Streptophyta; class Magnoliopsida; order Caryophyllales; family Tamaricaceae; genus Tamarix; species Tamarix austromongolica. Next base: position 19,146,737 of record CM077815.1, read on the forward strand.
GAGGAAGGTTTTGGCGTGGGAAGGAACAAATATATTACAGGTAGGCTGTCTGATAATTTTTGGTCACCCAAGAAGAGCCAACTCCATATGCATGTGTGTACAAGACATACTTAGATCCATCTTTTAAGAACGAGTAATAAAATGAAGGAGCAAATATTAGGCAACAAGAGAGCAATTATGTTCACATGACTCATTCTTACCATAATTGGATAAATACGACTATTGACAAATTGAATTGACTCATTTCAAAATGAATATAATTCGAGCCTTATTTTGAGGCTTGTTTATTAAACAAGCAGACCTTGAGCCAAGAGATGTTTGACTTGTTTGTTCGTGAGCTAGCTCGACTTTGATTTGAACTTAGTTCGACTCATTTATAAGCTTGGTTCAATGAGCCAATTAGTTCAATGAGCCTTTAGATAAGTCAAATAATTAAATGAGTTGATTTGATTTGTTTACTTTCAAATGAGCTAAAAAGTTAAGCTAGCCGAATCACAAATTGAATCATGATAACTGAACTAATCTGGTTCATTAATTTTTTTCAAAAATGTTTGACAAGCCAAACCAAACTCGAATCTAAACAAAATAAGCGAGTTGAGCTCAAGCCAGGGGATATTTGGCTTGATTCAACTCGTTAATAGCCCTATGTAATCACAAATCATGACAATTTCCCCCACCCAAAATTGCAAATGCCCTCTTTTGCTCTACAGGGGATCCTAACATCACTTTCTTAACACTGTCCTTCTAATAGTCCTTCAATGCTCGCCTAATATTAGGAAAACACCTCACAAATACCATATGTTGCCCTTAAGAAGCTTGAAATCCAATCGATATCTCATACCCAACATCATTTATTGCATCATATCTATCCTCCTTGCAACGACTTAATCTTGTAAGCCTAAGACTGTCTTATCGCACAACCCCTAAGAACTTATTTCAATGGCCTATATATCCCTCACCAAACCACGTCCATCAATGCCTCTTTGCCAATGAACCCATGCAACATTTACCTGTACACTCTATCCCAATGGAGTTAAGCCTTCCCTAACGTGCTTCAACCAATCTCCTTGAGCTAGCATCCTACTCATTAATACATCAAAATGTTTGTTAAATAACCCGACAATGTGTTGCTTTGACCACTTGTCACGTGCTTAGAGATTCAGGTCCCATCACCCCTCATGAGTCTAGCATCCTACGCATAATACCGTTGAACACCATGCTAAATATCTACAACATCCCATAATATTAACATAAAAAGATGTGTGGAAGGGACACCGAACCATACTTGAGACACAATATCAACATTAACAACTATTAGAAAATAAAGGAGCACCTATATTCGCATGAATCATTCGTAAAATGCTTGGGGAAATCACAAATCATGACAATGTGCTTTTATGGAGAAATTACTTTAATAGGAAACTAGTTTTATATCAAAAATAGAAAGTTGTTAAATTTCATCTTAAGTTTCTTTCTATTAATCTTTAGATGAGTTGTAATACTTTAATGATCATAGGGTAGAAATCATATTTGACAAGTTTAAATAAACATGTGCGTAGCATCTTAGAGTTAAGGTGGGGTTTGGCACCTAGAGTTAGGCGTGCTTGTGGAAATTTGGAGTAGGATTATACATGTTTGAGAATTCAAACAAAGTGTACTAGTTCTATTTTGTGTTTTTTGGTTCTTCTACGAAATATGCTACTTTATCCTGTAAGGTTTTATATGATATAAAAGAGTTGTGATAAAATCCTAACCACTATGTCAAGCATAATTCCTCTCATCTTATTATGTTCTCTTTGATTAATAGAATTACTGATTGTGTAATCTTGCTGAGTGATTTGTTGAATCATCTTGTAATTATAAAAATTGCACAAATAAAGATCTCTAAGGTTTCCCTTATTGCTCAATTGATTGATTTCTTAATTAGTTTTACAATTGTCTAGTTAGTTTTGTTTATTGTTTAGATGTAGTCTTATTAGACTACAATCAGTATCTTCTGTAATAATTTGGTATTATAACTCGCTTGCTGAGATAGATTTGGTGTTTTGGATGGCTATAAATTTGATGTTGAGAATTTCAATAAGATCATCAATTTTGTATTGTGAAAATTGAAATGCAACAATCTTGATTCATAATAGGTTGGAGAAAGTTTTTTTTTTGTCAATCGAATAAGCCAGATTCAATGACTAATAAGAGATTTGAGGAGGTAAATTTGAATTCCCTCTCCATCATACCGCTGTGTTTGTTTAATGAAGTATTGTAGAAAGTGACAAAAGAATAAATGATTGTTACCTTTTGGTTGAAGCTCGAATCTTTAATCTTGTGCTTGTTATTAAGATCGAGGCACACTTCAGAGAAGGCCTTGATACACTATTACAAATGTTTGTGATGGATGATAGGATTTTATACATAGTTGTATTGATGCACTCTTAAGAGCCATTAATACGAATATGGTGTATAAAAAGGTAATCTTCAGCTTAAAACCTAATTATCACATTAGTAAGTGATGCTAATATAGATTCAACCCTTAAGTTTTATCATAAACTGAATAGAATGGATATGAAACCTGGCGGTAAGGTTCTATCTATTACATATCGATTACTTTATGGACTTAGTGTTAGCACCAACATTAAGGACAATTCAAACTTGAGTATTGAAACTGGAAATATGTTTAAATTCTTTGTTGAGTTCATAGAACCACCTAGGATAATTGATAAGGAAAGAACCATTCTGGAAGAATTGGTTTTAGAGGACTTTAATTCTTGCAAAGGAAATAAAGGAATCAAGATTATTGAGAATCAGAACACTTTAAGGATTAAAGGTTCAAATTCTAGACAACTGAGTACTAAAGGCAAAGAACTAGAAATAGTCAAGCCTAATACTGATTATAAGTACAATCAACAATGGTTTATACTTGCAAGCTTGTGTAATGGAATCAATAACTTTAATGTATTAATTGATTCAGGAGCAACAATTTCTCATATTAATGAAAAATTGTGTATTGGACAACATGTTTATGATGCTCTATCAACATACTCTTATATAGATTATTTTGGTAAGCATTGGACTCTGAATAGAAGATGTAATTTCAAATTACTTCTCGTTGATGCTTATGATCATGAACATTCTTTGAAATTAGATGTTTATGTGTCACCCCCAAATACATCCCAGAATTTGATTCTAGGAAATGACTTCTGAAGTATGTTCAGTTACAAGATTGCTACTGATAAACTCAAGCTTAGCATTAATGGAACAAGAATTGCGATTTGCCGCTCCTATTAATGCAAAAACCTTGACTATTTACATTAAGTCTTATATCAATGAAAATCTTTCATGCTTTCATTGATACTGGATTTGGATTAAACATGATTAAGACATCATGTGGATACCCGATTAGTAACCTCGCCCCAATTTATGGGCATGATGTTAATGGAAAAGTCACTACCTACAATAAGGGAATACCTTATATGAAGGTGATCATCTATAATTACCAATTGATGATAAATAATGTTTATTTGCATTCATATCTAATTATTTACCATTCATTATGGATAAACATATGGTTTATGTCACAACTCCATGTGGTAACAGAATATGCATGAGGAAGATTGCAAAACACTTTATGCATTACTATTAGAGCTCAACAGCCCAACATGGTGAGATTGAGGAAATTGAAAGTAAAAAACCACTTAGGATTTGTCAAAATTTGAATGAAAACTCAAAAACCTTTGACAAAGCAATTAATATTCTTTCTAAATGTTTTGAGGAAAACCCGAGAGCATTTAGAAATCGTGAGGATTGTAGCACGAAAACCTTTATTATATGATGTGAGAGATGAGAAGGATTATCAGTCGATAATCAAGAAGCTCTTAATCAAGATAACAAATCACCTTATAGCTGTTAATCATTTTCGGTAAGGAATCATTCTGAACTGAAAAGAAGAGAAGCAAGGCTAGTGATTAACTATAAACCTTTGAATAGATTATGAATATCCATTACCAAGAAAAGAACTTATTTTTGAGAAGATTAATGGAAGCAAGATCTACAGCAAGTTTGATTGTAAATCTGGTTTATTTCAATTAGGCTTAGAAGAGGCTTCAAAGCCCTATACTGCATTTAGTGCCCCACAAGGACACAATGAATGGAATGTCATGCCTATGGGATTAAAGACTGCTCCTAGTATCTTCCAGGAACGTCTTGATCACATATTTCGAAAATACTATGGATTCATTATCATCTATATAGATGACATATTAATCTATAGTAATACTGCTTATGAACATGACAAACCTTTGTTTTTGTTCGCACTTGAAACTTACCAGCATGGCATAGTTTTAAGTAAGAAAAAATGTGAATTCAAGAAAACTAGAAATGAGTATCTTGTATTTGTTATTGAGAATGGTGAAGTAGAGCTTCAACCCCATATTGCTTCGAAGATTTGTACCTTTGATGAAAATATTAAGGAAAAGAAACAACTTCATAGTTTTGTCCTTAAAATCCACTTTCAAAAGAAGATTCGTGGTAAAAAGGAATTTGAATGGAATAAAGAAGATATTGAAAAGATAAGATAGATCAAGAAAATTTGCAAGAATTTACCCTATCTACCCCTGCCTAAAGACGAATGTCTGATTATTCTCGAGACAGATGCCTTATACGAATGTTGGGGTGCTGTATTGAAATTTGTTGACAATGGCATTGAACATATTGCTAGATACTCTAGTGGTATATTCAAGAATGCATAACTGAATTATTGCAGCAATGATAAGGAATTTCTAGCCGTATGGAAAGCTATGTATAAATTTCATATTAAGTACTGATAACACCCAGGTTATTGGATTTATTTGTAGAGATCCTAAATTTGACTTTGTACTTAACCCTCGCAGGATTCGACTTCAAAATCTTATTTCAAAGTTTGATTTTGAAATTGAGCATATAAAGGGATATTTGAATACTTATCCAGAGATGGATCTTGAAAGAACCATCACTGAGAGAATATTGATAACATTGTCGAACACCTTAAAAGGCAAGTCCACATGGACTTTTGCAGACTTACGAATGATCTTGTAAAAGACGTTTCTAAGTGTCAAACAGAGGATAATTCCCCTATTAAGCTTGACAATGTACTGAATATTAAAGCAGACGTTATGTCCGCCATGGATACTAAAGAAAATTCCCCTTCAGTTAACGTCCATCCTGATAAAGGTAAAATGGTGCCTGTTGGTGGTCTACCGATAAACCACTGCATAGTGCCTAACAGCCTACAGTCTGCAACTGCTTATGTACTTGGCTTACCTATAAGTCAAGGTGTACCTCTTATGGTAAATACTCCATGTTTCCCCTCTTCTGGTCTGTCAGAAGAAAAATCCCTCTAGAAAGATGAGTCTTCATCTCCTGGACAACAAGAGGTCTATCCTACCTTCTTTCATCAGAAAGAAAAGGAAAATGGTGTAGAACAGTTAGACTATGCTAAGGTAGTCAGTCTTCTTGTTACTCGAGTACCTAAATCCGAAAGGAATCAGGTATTAGAGGAAAATTTTATAAGAATTTGAAGGACCTTGGTACCTTCATATTCGAAGGCAACTTTCCTTGAGGAAGTTCAAATAGGAGTAAATGGGTTATTGATTTCAAAGGTTAATATCCTCGAATGCATATATTCCCACAGGGACTTGAGAAGAACCATATTAACACTCTCTGCAAATATGGTTTTGTATCGACTATATACCTTTATGTTGATGACATTAAAGGACCCAACCAAGTGCTTAGTGGATTTCCCAAGATAGTGCAAAACACAGTTCATCTATTTATATAGAACTGTAAACCTACTAGAGAAATCTTCCTAAAAATGATTATTGTGGCCTCGGAACCTTATTATCCGACCAAAACCCTGTTTAAGATTGTATCCATTCGAGAAATTATATCATTGATAATGACTTGTTTAGACCTGAATCAAACAACCAAAGACATGCTTATAGACTTTTTCAAATGAAAAAGACCCTTGAAGACTATGTACGCTAAAAGCAATTTTGGCTGTACAAAAAAGACAATCTAAATATAATTCTATATGTAAAAGATAAGAATGCCCCTCGAGATGCTCTTCAGGCACTCAAGGATGAAATTCGAATAATTGACACATGTTGCATCAACAGCTCAGAAGACGTAAAAATACGACTCTACCGAATGCTTAGAAAGGAAAATAAAGAACATCTTTTGTCCAAAAGATAAAGAAAAGCATGACCCTAATTAGGGACCCACAAATCAAGAAAAATCTGTCCAAGTGGCCGACGAAGAAAAAGAAAGATCAACCACCTAGCTTAAAAGTCAAAATCCACCAACCCACGCTTCATCGGACAGTGTATACAAAGAGTAGGGACGTAGTCAACGCGAGCTGATGTCTTGCGCTTACTAGGAATTCCTCGTTTAAGACCAACAATTACAATGATCTATCCCCATCATGAAGAAATTTTAAAGATTATCCAAGCTTGTTGGCCAAGGCTGTAAACTCGTTCAATACATTAGTGTAGCGTGTGTGTGGCCCAAAATATCTAAGGGCATCACAGACCTATTAGGTCACGATCCCTCTAAGAAGCTAGCTACGGAGGACGCGTCTGCATAGCTAGTTAGGAGGCTGAGGTCTTGTTCGTAAATGGAATTAACTAGACAAATTGCTCCATCAACTAAGATCGACCATGCAGCACCACCTGTAGAATCGTGCAAGAGCTCTCAATATTAGTGAAGCCTCGGTTCGCTCTCTTCCTGTTTAATGCTCTCTCTTAGCATTGGAATGGGTAGCGAGATGTGGTGAAAAATCGAGCCTTTTCCGCTCTTTAATCTCAGTTTCTACTATTCATTTAAAATTTGTTTCCACTTTCTTATTATTCCTACATGGTTGGAATTATTTTTACTATTCATCTCAGTATTTTTGATAATTCTCACTGTTTCTACACGGTTGGAATTATTTTTGATAATTCTCACTATTTTCAACTTTCTTACTGTTACTAAACGGCAACCAACCCCTTTTTTTGACTTTTGACTTTGTCTCACTATTTGATTTTCTCACTAAAATTGGCGGTACAAGTGAGTGATTGATAAAAAAAGGGGTTGCACTTATTGGTGCAATTTCTAGCTCCCTTTTTCGATTTTGTAGGTGCCCACCTTATATCGTTTGAATTTTTAGCTACTCCTAGATCACCTTTTGGGATTAGGGTTTATAAAAACAAAATAGATAGGTATTGGGAGTCAGAATAGGCGTTGATCTGAACCCTCCCAAGCTCAAGTGCACTAGTAGATATGGGTGGGTTTTCGCTAGATCTGGATGAAGAGGCTGAGTCGAGTTATGATTCTAAGGTTTCTTTGCCTTGATCTGGGATTTTTTGAGCTAGGTTGGAAGGGATAGCATTGGATCTGGAAGCTCAAGTTAGTGGCATAAAGGAAGGGGATGTTTCGCTGCTCCCCAAACAGCACCTAGTGAATGACCAATGTCCACCCTCCTTTGAGTAGATTAGTAATGGGTTGGTCAAGGATTTATGTTGTGTAGATGGTTCAAAGGAGCTTGGAATTTTTGACTCCCAACTGGAGGAGTTTCGGTTGTCCCAATGAGAGCCATGTGACCCAAATTTCCTCGCTGCTGGTTCTGGTCCTGGTGTTCGAAGTTGTGCAGCTAGCGCATAAGGTAGGGTGCTCCTTTATCATTGGCTGCTGTATCACGCCCCGCCCAATCGGTTGCTGCTCCTGGAGGTAAAGGGAAATTACCACCTGCGGGAGGTTGAACAACACAACCTCTAGAACCCAAGCAGGTTAAAGGTCAGATAAAAAAATCCTTTACAGGATTGTTTGCACCTTCTTCTTCTACTAAGTGTGAATGTTGAGAATAGAATAGAATTCGGAATATTGAGGAGGCTTGGGGGATTCTATTTATTGGCCCAATTTATTGGGATTATTCCAGATAAAGCTTTGGTGAATGAAGCTTGTAAAGCTATTAAGGTGAAATTTAAATATATTATTCACCCATTTGGTTGGGTAATACTAAAATTTGAAAGTGAAGTTGATAAAAATTCTGCCCTTGGAGGAGGCCTTTATACAGTGAAGAGCACGACTATTGTTCTTACTGAAATCCTATAATTTTTTTTCATTTGGTGCTATTGAATGCACTAAATTTCCTATTTGGGTCAGGCTAATTAATCTTAGCATGGAGTTATGCTGCTTGGGGGCTATTAGTTGCATTGCCTCGTTTATTAGGAGACCGGTTTGGGTTGATTTCTTCACTTTGAACTTGTTAAAAGAAGAATATGGAAGGGTGCTAGTAGAGGTCGACGTGACCAAGAAACTCCCTACTGCTATTGAAGTTAATTACCTAGGGAGGACCTATTCTCAGATTGTGGAATATGAAGATCTCCCAAATTTTTGTTAGTTTTGTAAATCTTGGACAATTATTTTTACTAAATAGTAGGAATATGACGAACCTCCTATGGTCAATCATGTTTCCTCTCCTAAGACTTTTTTTACTGCTAAGGATAACAGGGGTAGGAATTCTGTGGAAAGTCTCTTCTAGCTACTTGGAGGACTAAGGATGTTGGTGGGGGTAATAAGGCTAGATCAAGGGTTGTTAAGGAGCCATTGCAAAATTCTCTCGAGACTGTAGGTAGGCCTAAATCTGGCTCCCAAGTCCATCAAGTGGTGCTTAACTCTCAGTCAAGTCCACCTTAGGATACGAGGGAGCATGGAGAGAAAGGGCAGAATCCTGTAATTATTCCTACTAATGACATTACTGCCAATCCATCTGTCGAGACTTAACAGAATGGACATTTGCCTCCTCTTTTCGAAAAATAGAATGGTTCAAGTTTGAGAACCTAGGGGGACACTCAGAAGCATGAAGGGAATTGGACTCAGATTGTTTCCAGGTCAGCTAAAAGGAAAAATGTAAATGCCAATAAAAAATGATTGGACCTATGTCCATAAAATTTTTATGAATTGTCTAATATGGAATATAAGGGGTGCTGGCTCACCTCGGAAACAAAAAGCCATTGCTGATTTATGTAAGAAAAATAATTGTTCGATTGTTGGAATTATGGAATCGAAAATGGATGGCACTAAGCTAAGGCATATGAAGAAATTCTTCCTCCTAGGGTGGGACCACTTTGACAATTTTGAGGCTCACCCAAATGATCGAATCATTCTAATATGAGTTTGTCTTCTTAGCTGTAATACCTCAAGCAATTTTTGTACGAGTACTTGACATCTGTATGAGTTTGTCTTTTCGCATGATTGTCGTCTATGGTTTTTATTCTATTTCTGATCGGAGACTATTATGGAACAGTTTAATGGACTTCTCCAACTCTGTTTATGGTCTGTATATTGTTTGTGAGGATTTTAATTGTCTTCTAAATGCTAAAGACAGAATTGGAAAGAGAAGGGTGTCCGATTATGAGAAGGTTGTTCCCTTTGAAGGCTGTTTCTTTACTTTTCTTGCTAACAACACTAAACGTAAGTTAGACAGGGTTCTCATGAATTTGCAGGGTTTTGCTGAGGATTTGTTGGTTAATTTTTCTTTTTTGGCTCCTGCTTACATTCTGATCACCCGCCTTTTATTCTAAGTATAGGACATCCCCTCAAGAGAAGGAGTTCTTTCAACTATTTTAATATGTGGTCCTTAGAAGGAACATCAATATAGGATTTTACCCCTTCCACCCCAGCTCGAGAAATCCCAGATCCAGGCAGAGAGACATCATAATCCGAAGTCGACTCATCCTCTTCATCCAGATCTGGCAAAAATCGACCTAGATCTGCTAGTGCCTTGAGCTCGGAAGGGCATAGATCAGTGCCTGTTCTAACTCCCAATTTCTATCTATTTTCTTTTTATAAACCATCCCAAAAGGTGCTACATAACCAGCCAAAAATTCAAACAGTCTAAAGGTGGAAAAAAATCACCTATCAGCACATAGAAAATAAAAAAAGGGCATGGAAATTGCAAGCTATCAATGTAGCCCCCTCTTTTTTTTTTTAATCAATCACCTACAGTGACAAGCTTGTACCACCAGCTATATAGTGAGACAGTGATAAATCAAATAGTGAGACAAGTCAATAGTCAATAAAAGGGCTGGTTGTCGTGTAGTAACCAGCGTAGGGGCTAGAAGCTACAAAAAATCGAATAAAAAAATTCGCGGATGCTAAAATAAATTCATCTACTATAAGAATCAGCATGAAAGAGACTTAAAGCTTCAATTTTTCACATATTCTTACCCTCTTTTTTCAACGTTCGGGAATAACCAAAAGAGGGAAAGAGAATCGAGCTTATTGAGAGCTCTTTCATTGGTGAAATGGTAAATATGATTATATAAAATACTGTACAAGCACATTACAAGACATGCAACTATCAAAACAAAATGTTGTGGTGTGGGGCCTACTATAAGTTAGTAGCTTACCACATCCACTTATAAGCTTAGAAACTAGCATCATACATAGTTATCCAAAACCAATTTTTTGTCTGCCAAAGAATCAAATCGAAGTATAGTCCAACTTAAAGGATGGATCATGTAGCGGAAGGGCACCTTTAAAGCCTTGCGTGCATCACTCATAATCAAGGCATCCACTTTGGTACCTACAAATCTTTCCAGCAAACAAAAACCTCACGAATCTTCAACTTTTTAAATACATTCAGCCGGAACGATTACTTTCGAACCAGATTGGGGCACAAATTCACATTTTAGAGGCGTAGGTTGTGAAATTCGTGGTTATTCACACCCAAACGAGCCTACCTTCCTAGGACCTTTTTTTTTCTCAGCTACTTGAGAGCTCGAAGCCTTGGAGGAGGAGCCAAACTTATCCTTTAAACATAGCTTAAATTCTTCTAGCCGCGGATCAAGATGCTAGACTTTCAAGAATTCTTGCATCAACGATCACCGCACTATCAATGATCACCATCCCCTCTATTGAAATCGCATGTACAGAACTGTTGCCATCACCGGAAACAAAGGTATTCAGAACCCAGATCCGGTTCTATCGAGGCTGGGCGACTGCTCCCTTGCGATGTATTTGGCAAAAAATCTCCCAGATTTGGACCTAATAAATGGTCTTCGAAAACCACATGCTGAGAATTGTTGCCATCACTGGAAAAGTTAGAAAAATTAGGGCTGGGTAGAGCGTAGATCAGGAGTTTAACATATTTTGTACAGCTTTCTTTTTTGACTCCATTGTCTCATCAATAGTAGCAAGCAGAATTAAAGTCTCTGGTATACTATTGAAAACAGCTACCGCATGACAACAGTAAATAAATCCAAAAATTGCTACAGTAATTGCACATGACCAGTGGAATCAAGATGAACAATCCAAGATTTGCTATAGTACCGCTCAGTAACAGTGGAAACAGGATGAATAATGTACAACAAAAGAAACACGAAAAAGGAGCTAGAAAGCATGAGACAACTCCATCAATCAACTACAGTAGCATTAACTTACCGATTGTTAATTAATGTAGTGAATAGTAGAGCAAGCAAGAACAATTGGGAGGGAGAGAACAAGAAGTCTTGATTTTTCATATTATCCCCTCCCCCATTTCGTTGAGAGAAAACGAGAGTGAGGAGAGAACCAAGACGACTGAGACTGAGAGCTCTTTCACAAGTAAATAGTAAATATATTACTAAGACCTGTGGTCCATAAAAATTTTGGGCATACCCAGAGCTATGCATGGCAAAAAAAGAAATTCTGGGCATACCATAGCCAAAAATTACAAGGCACCTCCCTAGAAAAATTTAGATGTTAAACAACTATTTGAATTAGAAAAATACAAAGAACTCTACATATATTTTTGGATATGTGTGAATAGTCCTTCAGCATCTAGGGCCTTGTAGTCAAAAGGAGCTGCATTCCTCACTCGCTAAACCAAATAAGTCAGCACAGGAATATCTAATCTTCTTGCTTTTGCCAAAAGAGATCCACCCTATCTTCTTCTACACGTAGTCACATATTCCATTAAAAGATCCACAAATATGAGAGGAAAGTTGAAACTAAGCAAAAGGGATTTAAGAAACTACCAAGAAAGAGACTTTCTTGATGTCTACCTTGATGCAACACTTTAGAGAGGTCCTTTTCCTGTTATATTTCTTGATGAACTCTTGTACTCGAAAAATGTTTTTTAACATCAAACGACCTTTGACAAAGACTCCCTGTTCCAGACCTACCACCGACTCTAGCACACCAGCTAGATGACTAGCCAACAGCTTGGATATCGCTTTGTATATCATAGTGTAATAGGCTATTGGTCTAAAATCTGAGACAAAAGCCGCATTTTTTGACTTAGGAATGAGAGCCAAAGCGGTGATTCAGTTGCTTCAACAGTTTACCAGTTTTGAAGAATTCAAGAATAGCTTCAGTAAAATGAATGCCCATAATATCCCAAGCAGCCTTAAAGAACTTTGCCGAATACCCATCAGGCCTATATGATTTGTTGTCGCCGAGAGCAAACAACATTCTCTTGACTTCCTGGGCGGTGACCGGAGCAAATAAACTTCTACTGTTCTCTTTAGAGAGAGATGAGCCGTAGCAATAACCTTAGATGATATAGGAGAAGGGTAAGTAGATTGTCCAAGAGACCCTGAAAAAACTAGAGGAAGGAATCTTGTATTTCTGATTTAGATATTGTCTAACTACCATCTTGTTTATGATAACGGACAATAGACGCCTTAGACTGCTTTGCCTCGATCATATCATAAAAAAATGTAGTACTCGAGTCAACTTGAAACAAAAATCTGTTCTTATTTTTTTGAGTAACAAAACTAGCAACAACTTTACAGAGTAAGTTCATGAGTAGAATGAAGAGCCTTCTCCGCTTTATCAGCTCTAGAGAGAATATGAGAATATGAGAATAAATTTGAGTTGCTTCAGAAAAGGCTTAGGTCTTCTAAGCTTCTGATGAAGAATAAATTGGCGAGTTCCACAATCATCAAATTGCCAAGCAAAGCCAATAATGTCGAAGCCAAATTTGGGAATTTTAGTGACAATAAGGGCTTTACCCTACCCACTATAAGGTCCTCTAGCCAAAGCCTGATTTTTATCTACCAGAGAATCAAATCGAAGAATAATACATGCTATTAACTTTAATAGCTACAAATCTTGCCAATAAACAAAACCCCCATGAATCTTCAAAATTTTTTAATGCAATCAGCTGGCACAATAACCACTTTGGAACTAGATTGGAGTACAAAATCACACTTAAGTGGCACAGGTTGAGGAAAGAGATTAATAAATTTTTGGGAAAAAGGCTCAACAAAATTCGTCGGATTGTTCACACTCAGTTGAGCCTTTTCCCTCGAATTTTTCTTATCTCTTGAACTTCTCAATTTCTCGGCTGCAAGCAAATTTGAAGCCTTAGTGGTGAAATCAGATTTATTTCTTAAACTTACATGGAATTCTTTAAGCTATGGATCAAAGTGTTGGATCTCTGCACCCACGTTCATTGACCCAGAAGACCTCTCAAGCTGGGTTGTATCTCTGGGCATAACACAATCCAAAATCATCCCTAGGTCGACAACTGTTAGCTCCTTCGGCATAGCTTCTAATAGACCCTGCAATCCCGAACCAACACCATCCACCAAACCTGTAGAAACAAAAGCTGAATAACCCATATCTGCTGAAATTGAACCCGAGCAACCTAGATCTGAGTTTATCGAGGCTGAAGGGCTGCTACCATGTGAAAAATCTAAAGAACAATTACCCAGATCTAGTACCAGTTCTCGACCGTCCAGACCCAAATTCTGAGAGGTGTCGACATCTCTAGAAATTTTTGGGGTAGGAAGCTCACAGATCGAGCCTTTATCTACCGCTCGATTGTGTGTAAATTTCTTTTTTAACCCCATTGTCCCATGAAACAGTACCAATACAGAATAAAAGTAAGTGCGTGAGAATTAAAGTTTAGCATCGCACGAGAATATTCAAACAGTATATGGGAGAGTAGTGGATGAACAATGGAATCAACACTATAGAGACTCAAAAAATTAAATTTTATATACAACTACTGTACCCCAAACAGTAATAGTAACCGATTGAAGACAGAAATCAGGATGAACAATGTAAATTACACAAAAAATCAAAGTAGGGTGTTAGGCGACCCCGTAGTTAAGTGCATAATTACCCACACACTGTGACAAATGCATCAATCAGTACTTGAAAACCCACTACCAGGTAAAGGGAGTAAGTGAGAGGGGAGAGAACCAAGACACTAAGAGCTCTTTCAAAGGTAAAGGGGTAAATTTATACTAATGCCTGTGGCTATACAAAAATACTAGGCATTCCCAAGATAAAAGTGATAGGCCTACCACAAGTTGGTGGCTCTATCATCCAAAAAACAAAATATGAAAGGCAACACAACCACCTGAATAAAAAATTTAGGCTAATAGACGGATTAGAAACAAAAAATGAGTTATAAACATATTTCTAAACTTGTACGACCATGCCTTTACAATCAGGGGCTCTACAATCAAAAGCTGCTACATTTCTAGCTCTCCAAACTAAGTAAGTCAATGCTGCTATAGCTAGCTTCCTAGCTTTTGTAAAAAAATTGTTTCCTTTTCTTCTCCTGCGTATGTCATTGATCCATGTCTTATACCCAGCCAGGCTCGAATTTCTTTCCATGCCATCTCAATAGTCGGATACTTGAAAAAAAGATGGTCATGGCTTTCCACATTCCCAACACAGAAGGGACACAAGGATGTCCCACCTAAGTATGGAATGCAGTCACGCATGTTTAGTCTTCTTCGCAGTGCTAACCATAGAAAACAAGAATACTTATGCGCTGAACACCTAGCCGTGCATATTCGATCTTCAATCTTTGTGTGGTGAAGTCATCTACCTGGATTGGTTGGCCCATAAATGAGGCTATCGAGCTGATTGTCCCTGCATTCTAGAGTTCGAATGGAAACTTTTTTAACCGAATCCACATCGGCACTTTGGTTACCTCTTCTAACCCAAACAAAAAAAATATAGGAAATTCCTTTTAAAAACAAGGCTTTACCATGCACATAATAGGGGCCACCAATCAGCGCCTTAATCATATTATGCGCAGACTCAAACTTCAAAACAACCCACCCTGAATTGTGAATCATATACCTAAATGGCTGGGTAATAACCTTCCTGGATGCATTAATCAAAAATTTATCCACAGGAACTCTCACAAACTTGTCGAGTGCACAATCGCCCCATGTGGAGTCAATACAGTCAATGTTCTTCAAATCAAAGAATACAGACTTACCCGTAGGGGTAACAAATTCACACTTCATTGGTCGGACATTTGTAAATAGTTGAGCATACATGCTTTTAGCTTTTGCTTTGATCCTGGAGGACCCGACCCACTTCCTCTTGACCTGCTTAGAGTAGTCGAAGGCAGCTCTGGTTGTTGTAGCACTCGACCACCAGTGCCAACAGGTAAATCCAGCCACGGGGACTCGAAGGATGACCGATTCTAGGCAAGGATTGGCTCATCCTGAAGTGAATCAAGGTGAGTAATTCCATACCTGCCATGGCCCACCTCTTCCGAGAGCTTAATAGTTCGAGCAACATGCTCCAAACCAGGGCGGCTAAGATTTTCCTTTGCCCCACAGAATCCTGCATAGTTACTGGCTGTTTTTCTAGATCTGATACACGAATAGGAGAAATGTGGTCCGAACTAGCCCCTTCAATGGACATAGCAGCAGATCTAAGATCTACATCTTCCTTTGACAAACTCGAAGCCATATTTAGGTTCAATGGAGAACTCAAATTGTGCACTCGAACAATAGGTGAGATTCTATACCCAGATTCATTCGAACATGAGGGATGAAGAATCTTTTCGATTTTGCAGGGGGCAAGAGCTTTCCCTAGACTCGAAAGTGCACATATAGGCGATGATTCGGGGCATTTATGACGCCCAGATTTTTTCTTCACTCCCATAATTTATAAAAGACAAATATTACATAGTAAAAGTGATGAATAGTATTAGCAATTAATGCAGCAAGGAAATCAAGTGCATAGGTAGTCTCGATGAACCAGAACTACCCTTGCCTAACACTCATCATTGGGAGAACGGGGAGTAGGAGAGAGAAAGTACTGAGACACACTGAGAGCTCTTTCATCGGTAACAGGTAAATCATATATAAGAAAATATACACATACACTGGGCATACCCAAGTCAAAAATTCACTACCAACAAAACAGGGTGGTAGCAGCCCAATACAAAGAACACAAGTTCTACCTTAAGGGAGCATCAAAATACAAAGACCGATACACAAAGATTTTAATTTGGAGGATTAGGCCTTGTACATCAAACTTTTTCGCTTCAATAATTGATGCATTACGAGCGCGCCATATAAAGTAAACGGTAGCTGCTAAGGCACTTCGACAGACCTTCGTAGTGAAAAAGAGCTCCTTGCGCAATCTTCTTATGACTCGAGCACAATTGACAAGGGTAGTACAGCCTCTTGTAAGGCCCAACCACTCACGTATAGCCGACCAAAGTTGGTTTACCAACGGACAACGAAAAAATAAGTGCTCATGAGATTCATTTTCCAAACCACAAAGGGGGCACACCAGAGGTCCATCAAGGAAAGCGAGCCGATCCCTGGTGTTTAGCTTGTTCTGGAGAGCCAGCCACAAAAAGAAGGAATACCTTTTAGTGTGACAACCCTTCCAAACCAACGAGCGGTCCCTCCATAGTTCCCCAGAGGAGCGAAGGAACTCGTACGCTATCTTGGTGGAGAACTTCCCTGCTGAACCCCAAGAAGAGATAAGACTCATAGCTGCGGCTGGAGACCCCGATTTCTCCAAAATACTAAGATACACACGCTAAAGCTTCTTCAAAAAGTGAGACGAATCATGAGTGGGTCGGAACTGACCCCACGCGTGGCCTCTAAGGTAATTAGCATGGATCCACTTGGTCCACATGGATTCCTTCTCATCTTGAAGAAACCAGATGTACTTACAAAGAAATGCTCGATTCCATGCTGAAAGATCTTTCAACCCTAAACCCCCTTCACGTTTGGGTAAACAAACTTTGGACCAAGCTACAAGAGGCTGCTTACCTTGCCAAAGGAAGCTGCGGCAGAAGGACACAATACGATGCAACACAACCTTTGGCAACGGAAAAATCCCAAACCTGCCCATTATGCCTTGGATAACAGAATTAAGCAATTCCAACCTACCAGCAAACCAGGAATACCTTTTAGTACCGCTGCTACCTGAAAGGAGTCACTCATGAACGAGTGCTTGGTTAGTCTCTCCCTTTTCGAGCCCCTCTAATGGCGATTGAACAAGGCAGTTGACTCCATTGATCCATCGAGCACTAACCTGAAGCAGCCCCTGCATTTCGACTATCCTCCTTGTCTTCTTCATCTTCTTTAAGTTGGTGTCCCTTTTTCTGTAGGTTATGAAGCATGGGGAACAGGAGGAAAGCTCCCCGAGGTCGAGCTCAGAAGCAAGCTCTGGGTAAAAATCCAATATGTGCCCTACCTAGTCCTCAGAAGCAAGCTAGCTCGAGTGATTCATCTCCTGAAGCTTCTAGTTCAGCTAAGTCCAGCAAATTCTCTTTAGATAATTCCCCTTTGTCGAATTCAGCTTCGAAAGAGCTGCAGTTTGCCCTAACTGACAGGGATGAAGAAGGTCAAACCCATCCCACAAATTTGGCTTTGGAAGTGATGCCAATCTCCTTACTGGATAAACAACCTGGTTTGATTGCTCAATTTAATGTTTCCTTGTCCAATTCGACTGATCAAACCAACCTAGGGTTTGCTCAAACTCAGTTGAATCAGGACAAGCTAAAGTCAACTGCTCAGACCACCAATTTGGGTTTGAATGATCCAATTTCCTCTATGCCTGACTTACTTTCTGATTCTGAGGAAGAATTGTACACAGTGGATAGAATTACAGCTGCTAAAGGAGATCAAACCCATTCAGCAAGCACTGAGGTCAATCTAGGGAAGGAGCCTCCCACACAGGTACCATCACCCAAGCAAAGATCTTTTGCTGAGTTATTCCTCAGTATTTCTGTGAAAAAAATGTGATTATATCCCCCCCAGGGGTGATGTTGTGTGTGTTTCTAAGAAAAACATCCACCCTGTGGATGAAGCTTGGGGAGCATGCTTGCTGGGATGTTTTGTTGGGATCAAACCTGACAAATACATTTTGGGAATAGCTAAACATGTTATAAAACTTCCATTCAAATATATAATTCATAGTTCTGGATGGGTGGTCTTAAAATTTGAAAGTAAGCAGAGAAGGATCATGCTCGAGCTGGGGGACCTTACATTATTAAAGGGAAGGTCTTTGTGCTCAAAGAAATCCCTAAGTTATTTTCCTTTGGTAAGGAAGAAATTACCAAAATTCCAGTGTGGGTTAGGCTAGTCAATCCGCCTTTGGAACTTTGGAACTGTGGAGCAATCAGTGAAATTGCTTCCTACATTGGCAAGCCAATTTTAATTGATGATTTCACCCTGCAGAGGTCTAAGATTGAATATGGCAGAGTTCTAGTGTAAATCGATGTAAAGGGTAAGCTCCCTTCTGATATCAAAGTCAGGGGAGAGGATGAGGAATATTCCTAAATTATAGAATATGAAGACTTGCCCCTAGTCTGTGACTACTGTGGTATTCTAGGTCACTTGGAAAGTAACTGTGTGATGAATCAGGAAAACAAAAGGGAGAACATAGTCAATCATGTTTCAAAAGTCAAACAAGCCCCTTCGGATATTGAGCCCAAGCAGGGAAAGAAGAATGCAGTAGAGGTTGAAGGAAGAAAAGAACAGTTAAAGAAGACTCACAACACTAGTCCAGAATAGGTTGAAGCAGAAACATCAGAGAACAGCAAGAGAAAAGTTACTCTGATTGTGGATGATGGGACACAGAGTCCAACACTGGAGGTGATCCCTGAATCACTGACTCCAGGCCAAAAGAAACCCTCAGGGGAGGGTGAGTTCCCTCAGCAGAAGACAGCTATGACCAGGGTGCCTAACCCTCCTCCTGACCAGGGACAGGAAGACAGAGTGGAGCCCCCTGAAGAACAGGTGAATGTGGATGTGAGTGGATGGCAGCAGGTTATCAACAAGGTTGCTAAAAGGAAAAAGAAGGTGCCAGCATATAAGCAGGTTAAAAGAGGCCCCATGAGAAGGCTTCCAAGGCCTGGGAAAATATCACGAATCTGCTTATTTGGAACTTAAGGGGAGTGAGCTCTCCTCTGAAACAAAAAGCTCTGGGTGATTTGTACAGGGAACATGATTGCTCAATTGTACGTATTATGGAATCTAAGCTA
This sequence comes from Tamarix austromongolica, assembly GCA_039764185.1. Lineage (NCBI taxonomy): Eukaryota > Viridiplantae > Streptophyta > Magnoliopsida > Caryophyllales > Tamaricaceae > Tamarix > Tamarix austromongolica. Next base: position 19,165,998 of record CM077815.1, read on the forward strand.
GATAACCAGAAATTGCAGATCATGGTGGATAAGTACTTCAGGGGATGGAATCATTATGACAATTTCAGTCACCATCCCAATGGAAGATTGATCCTCCTATGGAACCCTAATTTAATTAGGGTCCAGTTGATTGAGGTGTCCCTAACTGTGGTATATGGCTTGTATACCATAAAGGACAGAAAATGCCTCTGGGAAACTTTGATAATGTTGGCCAGAAACATGAAAGGCCCCTAGTTAGTGGGAGGGGATTTCAACTGTCCCCTTAACTCTTCTGATAGATGTAGTTCAAGACCTATCTCTGATTATGAAACTGCAGATTTAAAAAATTGCTGCTTAGTGGCTCAATTGTCTGACCTCCCTGCCACAGGCTGCTTCCACACTTTTATTGGTCATAAAGTGAAATGTAAGCTAGATCAAGCCATGATGAATGCCGAGGGGCTGGCAGCAGGCCTCAATATCTCTGCTAGCTTTCTGCCACCTGGGAGCTCTTCAGATCATTCTCCTTGTATCATCAAGTTTGGGAATCATCCACCAAGGCAGAAACCATTCCAGTTCTTCAACATGTGGAATGCTCATCCTAAGTTCAGGGAGGTGGTCTGTAAAAACTGGAGGTTCTCTTTCTAGTACACATCAATTCAACTTTTGTAAAAAGTTATCTGTGCTGAAACATGATCTAAAAAAGTTAAATAAGCAGGAGTTTTCACATATTATTGCTAGAGCTAACCTTGCAGAAAAGCAACTCAAGACAACTCAAGAGACTGTTATGGCTTAGCCTTCCAAGCAGGGCCTGGAAACTCTTGAGGCCTTAAGGAGAAATGCTCTCTTCCTGAAAATAGCTACTGCTAGCTTTGTTTCACAGATAAACAGAAACAAGTTTCTGTTCAACATGGATCAGAACTCAAAGTTCTTCTTTGACATGCTCAAAGCCAGACAAACAAAGAGCAGAATTGTGCAGATCAAAAAAAGAGATGGCCAACCCAGCCTTTCTGATCAGGAAATGGAAGAGGAATTTCTGGACTTCTATCTGAACCTGTTGGGAACTGATGCACAATATGAAGGGATGGATAGCTCTGTTATTACTAGAGGACAGACTATCACTGAAGAACAAAGACAAGTCCTCATGAGACCTGTCTCCACTACAGAAATAAAAAAAGTCCTATTTTCTCTGGGAGACTCCAAAGCCCCAGGCCCAGATGGATATTCTGCTAAATTCTTCAAAGAAGCTTGGGGGACAATTGGGGATGACTTCTGTGCAACAGTAAAGGAGTTCTTCATCAATAGAAGACTTTTGAAGAGGGTGAATCATGCTACCCTGGTTTTGATACCTAAATCTTCCCAGGCCTCCTCTGTTGGTGATTTCAGGCCCATAGCCTGCTGTAACACTCTATACAAGGTGATAGCAAAATTAATTGCTAACAGAATTGCTGAGTGTTTGGATGATCTAATTAGCCCTGAACAAGGGGCTTTTGTAAAAGGGAGACTCATATCAGAGAATATCCTGCTTGTTCAAGAACTCTTAAAAGAGTATTCAAGGAAAAGAACTCCTCCAAAGTGTATGATCAAGATTGATCTCAGAAAAGCTTATGACACTCTCTCATGGAGCTTCCTCAATCACCTCCTGAAAGCCTTCAATTTCCCTGCAGAGTTCATAGAGTTGGTGATGGAATGTGTCTCCACTACCAGCTTCACCCTGAAGCTGGTATGGTAACTTGTTTGGTTTTTTCAAAGGTGCTAGAGGGCTTCGACAAGGAGACCCATTGTCCCCATATTTATTTGTTCTATGCATGGAGTACTTCAGCAGGCAACTAAAGCACCTTGCTCTAAAGCAGGAGTTTTCTTACCATTCTAAATGCAAAAAGTTGATTCTGCTGCACCTAGCTTTTGCAGATGACCTAATATTGTTCTGTAGAGGTGACATTCCCTCTGTCAAAACTTTAATGCAGGGGCTTGATGACTTCAACAGGTGCTCTGGACTAACTGTGAACCCCATGAAATCCTAGCTCTTTATGGTAGGTGTTAAGGAGCAGCTCCAGCAGGAGATCCTGGCTCTCACCAATATGCAAAGAGGAAGCTTCCCCTTCAGATACTTAGGGGTTCCATTAAACCCTTGCAAGCTGAGACCTATTAATTATGAGAACCTCACCAATTCCCTATGTGAGCAGTTGAAATTGTGGAAAGCAAACTCACTTTCTTTTGCAGGAAGATTGGAAATCTTGAATTCAGTGGTTCATGGCCTTCTGGGTTTCTGGCTCTCCATTTTTTCCATACCAAAGATAGTTTTACAGAGAATCATTACCCTCTGCAGAAACTTTCTGTGGCAGGGTAAACCTCCCCCAGTTGCATGGTCTAAGCTATGCCACCCAAAATATGAAGGAGGACTGGGTATAAGAGATCTCTCTGCATGGAACTCTGCCTTCCTCTGCAAATATATCTGGTTCTTACAAGATGAAAAGGTATCACTGTGGACCAAGTGGATACACACACACTACCTGCAAAATGGGAATGTGGCTTCCTTCCACCCAAGTAATGAAACCTCCCATTTTATGAGGAAAATTAGCAGTCTATTTACCCTGTTGGTTCTGGAACAGGGATCACATGAACTAGCAACAGCTCTGCTGAAATCATGGGTTACTCTGAATGGTTTTTCCACAACACCGGCTTACAACTATTTTCGAGACAGAGCCCCTAAGTGGAAACCTCACAGGGTGGTTTGGTTGCAGAACATGACCAAAAGATATGCCTTCCTTCTCTGGTTAACCCTCCTTAAAAGATTGTATACCAGAGATAGGCTCAAGTTCTTGGATGGGCCTAAGGACTGCTTACTATGTCAGCAGAAGACAGAGACACATGAACACCTATTTTTTGAATGTGAAGGTTCCAATAGAGTATAGCAACCCCTAAGATCATGGGTGGGCATCTCAAGAGGGTCAACCACCTTATTTAGTGCCATGAGAATCATTCAGAGGAATTCCCATAGGCACCACATAATCTGGAAGGCTCGAGCTCTCACTGTGGCTTCAGCTGTGTACTTCATCTGGAGGAGCAGAAATGACATCTTGTTTGAATCAAAAACTTTTGTCCCTACTAGTATTATTGTACAAGTCCAGAAATATATGTATAGTGCCCTATTTTTTTGAAAGAAACCTTAGGGATGGACTAAAGGAAAATTTATATGCTTAGTACCCTAGGGTGTGGCTAGATTCCATGCTTGTACAGGGTATACCCTGTGTACTTGTACAGAATGTTCATATGATATATATTTACCTCATTTACCAGGAATACCTTTTAGTGCGACAATCCTTCCAAACCAACGAGCGGTCCCTCCATAGTTCCCCAGAGGAGCAAAGGAACTCGTATGCTGTCTTGGTGGAGAACTTCCCTGCTGAACCCCAGGAAGAGATAAGATTCATAGCTGCGGCTGGAGACCCCGATTTCTCCAAAATACTAAGATACACATGCCAAAGCTTCTTCAAAAAGTGAGAAGAATCATGAGTGGGTCGGAACTGACCCCACCCGTGGCCTCTAAGGTAATTAGCATGGATCCACTTGGTCCACAGGGATTCCTTCTCATCTTGAAGAAACCAGATGTACTTACAAAGAAATGCTCGATTCCATGATAAAAAATCTTTCAACCCTAAACCCCCTTCACGTTTGGGTAAACAAACTTTGGACCAAGCTATAAGAGGCTACTTACCTTGCCAAAGGAAGCTGCGGCAGAAGGACACATTACGATGCAACACAACCTTTGGCAACGGAAAAATCCCAAACCAGAAGCCCATTATGCCTTGGATAACAGAATTAAACAATTCCAACCTACCAGCAAAAGAGAGCAATTGAGACCGCCGCATTTTCAGATGATCACATACATCATTAATCAGGACTTCGTAATCCACCGCCCGCAGCTTACTCGGGTTGAGGGGTCACCCAAGTAGCGAAAAGGGAACGAGCCCTGAACCATCTGGGCCAAGCTAAGAATCTGTGCTTTAGTCACCGGATCCACACCACCCAAGAAGATTTGAGACTTGAGAGGGTTTGCCACCAATCCCGAAACTACACTGAACTCCGAAAGGGTGTGCAACAGGACTTGCACAGAAGCAATATCTCCTCTACAAAAGAGAACAAGGTCATCAGCAAAGGCGAGGTGGGAGATACCAAGGGCCTTACACTTCGGGTGGAAAGAGAAGCCCCTTTGTTGAATAGCTCTCATACGGATCAAACGGGAAAAGTACTCCATACACAACACAAAGAGATATGGCGACACTGGATCCCCTTGCCTAACCCCCTATCACCCTTAAAAAAACCCCTCAGTTGACCATTGAGCTTCAGGGAGAATGACGGAGAAGAGACACATTCCATGAGCAGGGACACAAAACTGTCTGGGAAGTTAAAGCCCTTAAGTACAGCAAGCAAAAATGGCCATGAGAGGCGAGGTACGCTTCCTGGAATATTCCTTAACTAATTCTTGTACTACAAGGATATTCTCAAACATCAAACGACCATTAACAAAAGCCCCCTGTTCAGCACTGATAATACTCCCCAAAACAACTGATAACCGCTGAGCAAGAAGTTTAGAAATCACCTTATAGATGGTAGAGCAGCAAGCAATCGGCCAAAAATCAGAGACCATGGCCGGGTGCGGACACTTAGGGATCATAGCCAAGGCAGTATGGTTAATACGCTTCAGGAGCTTTCCCGAGTGAAAAAATTCAAGCACTACAGCAGTGAAATCAGTCCCCACAATGTCCCAGACGCATTTAAAAAACCAAGCAGAGTAACCATTCGGTCAGGGGGCTTTGTCATCACCCAAGGAGAACACCACAGACTTGATCTCTTCAGCAATGACAGGCTTCAAAAGCTCCTCCTGAAGGTTTGCTGCCAACAAAGGACCCTGAGAGAAAACCATGTTGTCCAGAGGAGCACCATCCACATCAGTCCCAAGCAATTCCTAGTAGACTGTGAGAAACTCCCTTTCCAACTCTAAATCATTCTGGGTCCACAAGCCATCGGTCTTCTTAACTCTCAAAACTACTGATTTGGCTTGTCGAGCTTTCAACATTTTATAGAAGAACTGAGAGTTGGTATCACCCTGGAACAAGAACTTCTGCTTATTCTTCTGCGCCACAAAACTCAAAGCATCCTTGTTCAAGAACATGGCCCGAGCCCGAAGATCCTCCAAACAAGCAGAAGAAGTAACACTAGAACCGGCTAAGAAGACCTCCTGAGCTTGCATAAGTTTATCCTTCGCTTCCTCTACTCTAGCAACAATATGGGAGTAGTGCAACTTATTAAGCTTCTTAAGACCATGCTTGAGCCCAGAAACTTTCTGACACAGATTATACTAATGAGACCCACAGAAATCAAACCTCCACACCGAAGCCACCACACTCTGAAAATCTGGATGATCACACCACATGTTGAAGAAGTGGAAAGGCTTTCGAATATGTCTCGGTCCACCAAACATAATAAGAACAGGGCTATGATCAGATAAGGACCTTGGCGGGAGAAACTGAGCCATAACAGCCAAGTCAGTAGCAAACCCTGTGGAATTCAAAAGGACTCGATCCAACTTGCATTTAACATTCTTGGTAAAGAAAGAATAAAAGCACCCTGTGGAAGGAACGTCCGACAATTGGTTCACAAGGCAACATTCCTTAAAATCTGCCATCTCGTAGTCAGTAACCGGTCGGTCACCCTCCTGATCAACCGCATTAAGAGGAGCATTAAAGTCACCACACACAATCCATGGATCATCAATGAGAGGGGATAAAGCTCTCATGTTATCCCAAAGAGGTCGCTAATCCCCAACACTATAGAACCCATAGACCACAGTAATACAAAAATCAACACCACTAGAAAGATCAGTGACCATACCTGACAGAGACTGTGGGGTAGCTTCAAGAACAGTAACGGTCACCAACCTCGGGTCCCAAAGAAGTAAAATACGCCCATTAGGGTGGTAATCAAAATTATGAGGGTACCGCCACCTAGGGAAATAAATACGCAGCAACTTCAAAACTTTGTCCTCATCTAGTTTGGATTCCAGTACACCAACTATAGAACAACAACGGTCCCTCTGAAGTCGGGCCAGAGCTTTTTGTTTCAGGGGAGAGCTCCCTCCCCTTATATTCCAAACAAGGATATTCATGACTCAGAATCGGCCACAAGCCGAGATGACTTACGCTTCTCAACCAAACTCAGTGCCGACCGCTTTAATGAAACGACATATCTCTTCTTCGGTGCTCGACCCTTCCTTCTCACGGTTTGCCAAGGACCATCCTTCTCATCTTCTACGCACGTCATAGACCCTCCTAAATCCCCCACCTGTTGCTCACGGGAGGATGAAGGATAACATAAACGAATGTGCTTGTTCCGACTCTTCAGGACTGGTTCACTAGAAGGTGGAGCAAGAAGACCTCTATCAACCAGTGGAGTCTTCCCCTTGTGAGGATCACGAACCAAACAAGGCAAGGGGTGTTGCTCGGGAACAACAGGCAGATGAGGAACATCACCAACTGTAGTCACTTTAGCCTTGGCTAAATGGTCATCGGGGAGACCCTTGGCCACAAGTCTCGGCCCCCGGTGTTTAGAGGTCTGCCCCTTCTCTTTGCCCACCGGCTTCCATACAGAAATATGATTGACTAGGTTGTCACCTCCCTTAGACGAATGCTGGGGACCACACTCAGAGCAATCATGCCCCAACGTGTTACATTCCCTGCAAAAAGATGGTAAATCCTCATATTCAATACCCTGCAAAAAACTGCCAACCTCACTCTTAACTTCAACTGAAGAAGGCAAGTCACTCTCCAAGTTAACTTCCACCAACACCCTTGCATATTCGATCTTCAATCTCTGAGAGGTAAAATCATCAATCTGTATTGGTCGTCCAACAAAAGAAGCTATAGTACTTAAAGCCCCACCATTCCATAATTCAAGAGGCAAATTTTTTTAACCTCACCCATACAGGAACCTTTGAAACCTCTTTCCAAGAAAGTCGGGAATTCCTTCAAAAATAAGGCTTTACTACGAACTGAATACGGACCCCCCCCGCAAGAGCTTTATTTTTATCAACATCGGTCTCAAATTTGAGAACAACCCAACCAGAACTATGAATCATGTAGCTGAATGGTAGGCCAATTACCGCTCTAGCCGCATTAATCCAGAAGTTATCAACCTGCACTCCAACAAACTTTCCAAGAACACAAGCTCCCCACGAATCCTCAATTTTATCAATATTTTTGGATTCAATAAAAACTGATTTTTTTGCAGGAGTAACAAAATCACATTTGACAATGGGGGTAGATGCAAATAATTTTGCATAGGTTATCCCCTCAAACAACAATTTTTTCGACCATTGAGACTTGGGTATTGTACCTCTCGAATGGTCATCTCCAAACAACTCATTTTGCACCCTTTTCGTCGTAGCTTCAGGCGGCACAAAAGCAGCAGGTGGCAGTTGAGTTCCCGGCGAGGAAGGAGGCTCTGGCAGCAGCCCAGACTGGGATTATAGCGTCGGGCAGATTCGGTCAGCACCCGCCTGACCATTTCGCCCCACCCTGTCTTCAACCTACACACAAACGGGAGCAGGGCATCGGCTGGAACTGTCCAGCAAATCCAAATTAACACCAACCAGAGAAGAATCAGCAAGATCAATTTCAGAAACAGGACCAGAATCGGGCGACGGGGCATCCTTGGGTGACGCGCGACCAAATCTGGAAAAATCCTCCCCATCCGTCGAGCTAGCTTCCAGATCTGAACAGGGCGGCGAACTGTGGCTGGAGCTGGGCGGCGAACAGCATGGAGGGGCAACTGTTGGTGGCGAGGCACGGGAACCAGCACCGGACGACCCTTGCGACGGCTGGGGCACCACCAGCTCGAAGGGAGCTGGAACCTTCGACGGACTGGGCAACGCACAAATGGTGGATTGCACATTTAATTTCTGCCGATCCACCCTCTTTTTTGTACCCATTAATTACAAAACAGTAATCCAAACAGTATCCGAACAGTAAACGCACAGAAAATGGGAGTTTACTGTAGAAAATAGTAGAGATTTTGGTAGTCTTGATGCACAAAATTCCTCCCTTCACATGGAACCATTGGGAGAAAAGGTAAGAGGAGAGAGAAAGTACCAAGACTACTGAGAGCTCTTTCATCGGTAACAGGTAAATCATATAAAAGAAAATATACACATACACTAGGCATACCCAGGTCAAAAATTCACTACCAACAAAACAGGGTGGTAGCAGCCCAATACAAAGAACACAAGTTCTACCTTAAGGAAGCATCAAAATACAAAGACCGATACACAAACATTTTAACTTGGAGGATTAGGCCTTGTACATCAAACTTTTTCGCTTCAAAAAATGCTGCATTACGTGCGCGCCAAATAAAATAGACAGTAGCTGCTAAGGCGCTTCGACAGACCTTCGTAGTGAAAAAGAGTTCCTTACGCAGTCTTCTCAAGACTCGAGCACAACTGACAAGGGTAGTACAGCCTCTTATAAGACCCAACCACTCACGTTTAGCCAACCAGAGTTGGTTTACCAACAGACAACGGAAGAATAAGTGCTCATGAGATTCATTTCCCAAACCACAAAGGGGGCACAACAGAGATCCATCAAGGAAAGCGAGTTGATCCCTGGTGTTTAGCTTGTTCTAGAGAGCCAGCCACAAAAAGAAGGAATACCTTTTGGTGCGACAACCCTTCCAAACCAACGAGCGGTCCCTCCATGGTTCCCTTGAGGAGCGAAGGAACTCGTACGCTGTCTTGGTGGAGAACTTCCCAGCTGAATCCCAGGAAGAGATAAGACTCATAGTTGCGGCCGGAGTCCCCGACTTCTCCAAAATACTAAGATATACATGCCAAAGCTTCTTCAAAAAGTGAGACGAATCATGAGTGGGTCGGAACTGACCCCACCCCTGGCCTCTAAGATAATTAGCATGGATCCACTTGGTCCAAAGGGATTCCTTCTCATCTTGAAGAAACCAGATGTACTTACAAAGAAATGCTCGATTCCATGCTGAAAGATCTTTCAACACCAAACCCCCTTCACGTTTGGGTAAACAAACTTTGGACCAAGCTATAAGAGGCTGCTTACCTTGCCAAAGGAAGCTGCGACAGAAGGACACAATACGATTCAACACAACCTTTGGCATCGGAAAAATCCCAAACCAGAAGCCCATTATGCCTTGGATAACAGAATTGAGCAATTCCAACCTACCAGCAAAAGAGAGCAACTGAGACCGCCACATTTTCAGATGATCACATACATCATTAATCAGGACTTCATAATCCACGGCCCACAGCTTACTCGGGTTGAGGGGGAAACCCAAGTATCGAAAAGGGAACGAGCCCTGAACCATTTGGGCGAAGCTAAGAATTTGTGCTTTCATCACCGGATCCACACCACCCAAGAAGATCTGAGACTTGAATGGGTTTGCCACCAAACCCGAAACTACACTGAACTCCGAGAGGGTTTGCAACAGGACTTGCACAGAAGCAATGTCTCCTCTACTAAAGAGAACAAGGTCATCAGCAAAGGCGAGGTGGGAGATACCCAAGGCCTTACACTTCGGGTGGAAAGAAAAGCCCCTCTGTTGAACAGCTCTCATACGAATCAAACGAGAAAAGTACTCCATACACAGCACAAAGAGATACGGCGACACAAAGATCCCCTTGCCTTAACCCCCTAGCACCCTTAAAAAAACCCGTCAGTTGACCATTGAGCTTCAGGGAGAAAGACGGAGAAGAGACACATTCCATGAGCAGGGACACAAATCTGTCTGGGAAGTTAAAGCCCTTTAGTACTGCAAGCAAAAATGGCCAAGAGAAAGCGTACCTCGCCTCGGTGCTTCATCAAGGTTGACATCAAGAAGGCTTATGATTCCCTCTCTTGGCCATTTTTGCTTGCAGTACTAAAGGGCTTTAACTTCCCGGACAGATTTGTGTCCCTGCTCATGGGTACAAAAAAGAGGGTGGATCGGCAGAAATTAAATGTGCAATCCACCATTTGCGTGCTACCCAGCCCCTTGAAGGTTCCAGGTCCTTTCGAACTGGTGGTGCCTCAGCCGTCGCAAGGGCCGGTCGGAGCGAGAACAAGTGTCGCGCCGCCGGCAGCAGCTCCTCCACCACGTTCGCCGCCCAGCTCCAGCCATAGTTCGCTGCCCTCTTCAGATCTGGATGCTAGCTCGACGGATGGAGATGGAAATTCCAGATCTGGTGGTGCGTCGCCTGAGGCCGACCAGTCGCCCGATCCTGGTCCTGTTTCTGTATTAAATTTTGCTGAATCTTCTCTGGATGGCGTTAATTTGGAGGTGCTGGACAGTTCCAGCCGATGCCCTGCTCCTGTTTGTGCGCAGGTTGTAGATCCAGAAATGCGAAATGGTCAGGTTGGAGTTAACTCAAAGTGCTCGGCGCTATAGTCCCAGCGAGCCTCGAGGCCTGGGCTGTTGCCGAAGCCTTCTTCCACGACGGGAACCCAGTCGCCATTTGCTGCCTCTGCACCGGTCGAACCTGCGATGGATGGGGTCCAGTTTGTTGCATCTACCCCCACTGTGAAATGTGATTATGTTCCTCCTGTAGAAAAATCAGTTTTTATTGAATCCAAAAATATTGATAAAATTGAGGATTCATGGGGAGCTTGTGTTCTTGGAAAGTTTGTTGGAGTGCAGGTTGATAAATTTTGGATTAATGCGGCTAGAGCGGTAATTGGCCTACCATTCATCTACATGATTCATAGTTCTGATTGGGTTGTTCTCAAATTTGAGACCGATGTTGATAAAAATAAAGCTCTTGTGGGGGGTCCGTATTCAGTGCGTAGTAAAGCCTTATTTTTGAAGGAATTCCCGACTTTCTTCTCTTTTGGATTGAAAGAGGTTTCAAAGGTTCCTGTATGGGTGAGGTTAAAAAATTTGCCTCTTGAATTATGGAATGGTGGGGCTTTAAGTACTATTACTTCTTTTGTTGGACGACCGATACAGATTGATGATTTTTACCTCTCGGAGATTGAAGATCGAATATGCAAGGGTGTTAGTGGAAGTTAACTTGGAGAGTGACTTGCCTTCTTCGGTTGAAGTTAAGAGTGAGGTTGGCAGTTTTTTGCAGGGGATTGAATATGAGGATTTACCTTCTTTTTACTGAGAGCTCTTTCATGATTTTATGGGTGGTAGTGCATGACCGTTCTAAGTTGGTGGAGTGATTTATCTGGTTAATTCTGTTAACGAACACGACCTCAACCTACTAACTAGTTATGTGGAAGCATCCTTCGCAACTATCTTCTTAGAGGGACAATGGCCTTTTAGGCCACAGATGTTTTAGGCAATAATAGGTTTGTAATGCACTTAGATGTTCTAGGTCGCACGCGCGCTACACTAATGTATTCAACAAGTTTACAGCCTTCGCCGATAGGCTTGGGTAATCTTTGAAATTTTATTATGATGGGGGATAGATCATTGCAATTGTTGGTCTTAAATGAGGAGTTCCTAGTAAATGTGAGTCATTAGCTCGTGTTGACTACGTCTCTACCCTTTGTACACACCGCCCATCGCTCCTACCGATTGAATGGTTCAGTGAAGCATTCGGATCACGGCGATGTGTATGGTTCACTACCTGCGATGTCGCGAGAAGTACACTGAATCTTATTATTTAGAGGAAGGAGAAGTCGTAATAAGGTTTTCATGGGGGAACCTATGGAAGGATCATTGTCGAAACTTGCCTAGCACAACCACCGATACACTTGTCACCAAAACACGAGGGATGCAGGTATCTCCTACCGTGGCTATCTACTAAGTAGAGGCACCGACTGGAGAACCGGCTCTCCGTCTTAACATCATCCAAAGTGGAATGCGTTAAGGCATGCCCTTTGTTTATGCTCGAATATTCGATGAAACGAAGCAGCCATGTGTCGTATTAACAAAAATGACTCTTAGCAACAAATATCTTAGCGTTCGCATCGATGAAGAATGTAGTGAAATGTAATACTTGGTGTGAATTGTAGAATCCGGTGCACCATCAAGTCTTTGGACGCAAGTTGCGTCCGAAGCCATTTGGTTGAGGGCAGGTATGCTTGGGCATCACACTACACATCGCACCCAATGCCTTTGCACAAAAAATAATTTCCTCGGTCGTTAAGGTGGAGATTGGCCTCGCACCTGTTGATATATGGTTAGCCTAAATTGGGAGATCACAGCGACGAGGGCCATGACATTAGTGGTTGGCTATCCTGGGCTTTATCCTAGGCATGGATCACGTCATGTGCCTTAGGTCATTCGTGCTTCTCATAGGGCCTTGAAGAAGCTGCTCGCACGACTTTACGGATGCGACCCCAGGTCAAGCGGGGCTACCCGCTGATTTTAAGCATATCAATAAGCAGAGAAAAAGAAACTTACAAGGATTTCCTTAGTAATAGCGAGCGAACTAGGAAGAGCCCAACTTTGTAATCAAGCGTGCTTGCCCGCTTGAATTGTAGTCTAGAGAAGTGTCCTCTGCGACGGACTGGGCCGAGTCCCTTGGAAAGGGGTGCTGGAGAGGGTGAGAGCCCCATCGTACCTAGACCCTGTTGTACCATGAGGCATTGTCATCGAGCCGGGTTGTTTGGGAATACAACCCTAAGTGGGCGGTAAATTCCATCCAAGGCTAAATATTGGTGGGAGATTGATAGCGAACAAGTGGATGGGGGCTGGCGATGTGCCTTGGTTGGATGCGAAATGACCAAAAGTTAGTCCGCCGATCGGCTCGAGGCGTGGACTGATGTGGATTGATGGGGCGGCTAAAGCCTGGGTCATAGAAAAGCCCAGAAGCATCATCCCAGCGATCGTGGCAAAGCAGCATGTGTCGTACTGATGTGCTTTGGCATCGACCTGTGGGCCCCCCTATTTGGCCCGTTTTGAAACACGGACCAAGGAGTCTGACATATGTGCAAGTCAATGATCGAGTAAACCCATACGACGCAAGGAAGCTAATTGGTGGGATCCCCTTGCGGGTGGATCGCTGACCGACCTTGATCTTCTGAGAAGGGTTCGAGTGAGAGCATACCTGTCGAGACCCAAAAGATGGTGAACTATGCTTGAGCGGGGCAAAGGCAGAGGAAACTCTAGTGGAGGCACAAAGTGATATTAATGTGCAAATCGTTCGTTTGACTTGGGTATAGGGGCAAAAGACTAATCGAATTATCTAGTAGCCGGTTCCTTCCAAAGTTTCCCTCAAGATAGCTGGAGCTCACATGCGATTTATTAGGTATAAAGCTAATGATTAGAGGCATCAAGGGTGCAATGCCCTCGACCTATTGCCAAACTTTAAATATGTAGGATGGCACGACTGCTTCGATGAGCCATGCTTTGATGAGCCGTGCTTCGATAAGCCACTAAATACAACCCTAAGTGGGCAGTAAATTCCATCCAAGGCTAAATATTGGCGGGAGATCGATAGAGAACAAGTACCACAAGGGAGATGAAAAGGACTTTGAAATGAGAGTCAGGTAGTGCTTTAAATTATGGGGAGGGAAGTGGATGGGGGCTGGCGATGTGCCTCAGTTGGATGCGAAATGACCAAAAGTTAGTCCGCCGATTGGGTCGAGGCGTGGACTAATGTGGATTGATGGGGCGGCTAAAGCCTGGGTCATAGAAAAGCGAAGAAGCATCATCCCAGCGATTGTGGCAAAGCAGCATGTGTCGTACTGATGTGCTTTGGCATCGATTTGTGGGCCCCCCATTTGGCCCGTTTTGAAACACGGACCAAGGAGTCTGACATATATGCAAGTCAACGATCGAGTAAACCCATACGGCATAAGGAAGCTAATTGGTGGGATCCTCTTGAGGGTGTATCGCTGACCGACCTTAATCTTCTGAGAAGGGTTCAAGTGACAGCATACCTGTCGAGATCCAAAAGATGGTGAACTATGCTTGAGCGGGGCAAAGGCAGAGGGAACTCTGGTGGAGGCGCAAAGCGATACTGATGTGCAAATAGTTCGTTTGACTTGGGTATAAGGGCAAAAGACTAATCGAATTATCTAGTAGCTGGTTCCTTCCAAAGTTTCCCTCAAGATAGCTGGAGCTCACATGCGATTTCTATTGGGTAAAGCTAATGATTAGAGGCATCAAGGGGGCAACACCCTCGACCTATTCTCAAACTTTAAATATGTAGGATGGCACGACTGCTTCGATGAGCCGTGCCACTGAATCAAGAGCTCCAAGTGGACTATTTTTGGTAAGCAGAACTTGTGATGCTGGATGAACCAGAAGCCAAGTTACGGTGCCCAACTGTGTACTAACCTAGATCACACAAAGGGTGTTATTCGATTAAGATAGCATGACGGTGGTGACGGTGGTCATGGAAGTCAAAATTTGCTAAGGAGTGTGTAACAACTCATCTGCCAAATCAACTAGCCTTGAAAATGATGGTGCTTAAGCACACAACCTATAACCGGCTGTCGGGGCAAATACCTAACCTCGATGAGTAGGAGGGTGCGATGGTTGACGTAAAACCTATGGCATGAGCCAAGGCAGAGCGGCTATCGGTGCAGATCTTGCTGGTAGTAGCAAATTTTCAAATGAGAACTTTAAAGGCCGAAGAGGGGAAATGTTCCATGTGAAAGGCACTTGTACATGGGTTAGTCGATCCTAGGAGTCGGGGGAACCTGTCTAATAGCGTGTTTTATGCGAGCTTCGAAAGGGAATTAGGTTAAAATTCCTAAATAAGGATGTGGTGGTTGACGACAACATTTGTAAGTCAGAAAACGTTGGCGAGGGCCTCGAGAAGAGTTATCTTTTCTGTTTAATAGCTTGCCCATCCTCAAAATGGCTCAGCCAGAGGTAGGGTCCAGCAGCTAGAAGAGCATCGCATGTCGTATGGTGTCTAGTGAGCCCCCGCAACCCTTGATAATCTAGAGGACTGAGTTCTGACCACGCCTAATTGTACTCATAACCATATGAAGTCTCCAAGGTGAACAACCTCTGGTCGATGAAATAATGTAGGCAAGGGCAGTTGGCAAAATAGATCTATAACTTCGAAAAAAGGATTGGCTCTGAGACTAGGCTCAAGGGTCCCAGTTCCGAACCCATCAGTTTTTGGCGGACTACTCGAGTTGCTCACACGGCAAGAGTGGGTCGTTGTGTGCCGGCAAGGAGACGAATTGGGAATAGGTCCCCTTAGGGGATCCTTCCCCGCGCATTGAATAGTCAACTCAGAACTGGTACGGATAAGGGGAATCCGACTATTTAATTAAAACAAAGCATTGTGATGGTCCTTGCGAATTTTATCGTAATGTGATTTCTGGCCAGTGCTCTAAATGTCAAAGTGAAGAAATTCAATCAAAAGTGGGTTAATGGCGGGAGTAACTATGACTCTCTTAAGGTAGCCAAATGCATCGTCATCTAATTAGTGATGAGCATGAATGGATTAATGAGATTCCCACTGTTCTAGTCTACTATCTAGCAAAACCACAACCAAGGGAATGGGTTTGGCAAAATCAATGGGGAAAGAAGACCATATTGAGTTTGGCTCTAGTCCAACTTTGTGAAATGACTTGTGAGGTGTAGGATAAGTGGGAGCTCCAACAAAAGAGAAATACCACTACTTTTAATGTTATTTTACTTGCTCTATGCCCTTCTTTTAGACTTAAGGACAGTCATGGACCGATCGTGGTAGAGGGCATTATCAGGTGGGGAGTTTGGTTGAGGTAACACATTTGTTAAAAGATAACGTAGGTGTCCTAAGATGAGCTCAACGAGAACAAAAATCTCGTGTGGAACAGTAGGGTAAAAGCTCATTTGATTCTGATTTTCAATACGAATATGAACCATGAAAGCAAGGCCTAACAATCCTTTAGACCTTCAGGATTTGAAGCTAAAGGTGTTAGAAAAGTTACCACAGGGATAATTGGCTTGTGGCAGCCAAGCGTTCATAGCGATGTTGGTTTTTGATCCTTCGTTGTCGGCTCTTCCTATCATTGTGAAGTATAATTTACCAAGTGTTGACAATCCTTTATACCTTCCGGATTTGAAGCTAGAGGTGTTAGAAAAGTTACCATAGGGATAACTGGCTTGTGGTAGCCAAGCGTTCATAGCGATGTTGGTTTTTGATCCTTTGTTGTCGGCTCTTCCTATCATTGTGAAGTATAATTTACTAAGTGTTGGATTGTTCACCCATCAATAGGGAATGTGAGTTGGGTTCAGATTGTTGTGAGGCAGGTTAGTTTACCTTATTGTCACGGGATGACTTCTTTCACCTAAGTCTTCTCGTACGCACTTAGAAGCAAAACACCTTTAGTGCTCACTAAGTCATCCTTTCCCACACTAAGGCATTACCAAGCCTTTATGGACGAGTAAGAACACTTGGAGATCTTTAGGAGAATTAGAGAAAGAGTGAGAGAGTTTGTGTGTATAAAGAGAATACTTTATTGATGAGAGAGGAGACATCTTACAATTTTGGAGATGGTGGAAGCAAATGGGGTGGTCCTCTATATATAGTGGAGGTCTCCCTCCCTTTTCCCCCCTTTGGTGGAAGACTATAGATCTTCCACAACCCTTTAGATCATTCTAGAGACCCTTCTAGATTACAAGGTACTTTAGAAGACTATTCTAGATCCCTTCATGATCATTCTAGCCTTTGAGATTTTAGAGAGTTTCAAACCATTCTAGGAGGTCTCTAGATATTTACACAAGGTTCTATACATTTCCACACAATTCTACTAAAGTCTACACAATTCTAGAACCTTCTAGAAAAAAAATGTGAAAAATAAATGAGCAGGCCATGACATCCTCCCCCACCTAAGCCCTTGACGTCCTCGTCAAGTCCTTGGTGGTCTTGAAAGCCTCGATTTGGTCACGAAACTACCACAGGTCCTCTTCGCGTTTCCAGCTTGCCTCGCTATCTGGTAAGCCCTTCTAATGCACGAGGTACTCGATATGCCTGAGAACTCCTCTTGCCGACTTTTCTCTATTAGCCATCACCTCTGCAACCTCCCTTTCATACGACACTACATTTACGGGTGGAGCTTAAGAGGATTCACCCCGATTTGGATAATCTTTGTCCCTATGATTAGGCTTTAGAAGACTCACATGGAACACAGGGTGAACCTTCAACTTCGCGGGCAACTTATATGAAGTCTTTCCAACCTTCTTCACAATGGGGTATGGCCCCTCGTATCTCCGTGTTAGGCCTTTATGCACCTTCCTGTAGGCCTTGAATTGCTGGGTTGGAAGCTTCACCATTACTTCATCTCCAACCTGGAATGCTCTGGGCTTCCTCTTATGATTTGCCCATTTCTTCATCCTCTTTGCTGCCTTGGACAAGTTTGCCTTTACCAAGTCTAGTTGCTCATCCCACCCTTTAGTATATCTAAAGGCTATATGGCTAGGTGTCGTGTATCATTTGGCAAGCTCCTACGGAGATGTAGGTTGTTGGCCCATCACCAACTCGAAAGGACTCTTTTGTGTGGACTCACTCCACTGGAGATTGTAGGAGAATTGGGCCACATCCTATAGTTTTGCCCAATGCGTCTGATCGGCACTCATGAAGTGCCTCAAGTAGATCTCTAACAAGTGATTCACCCGCTCCGTCTGCCCATCAATTTGTGGGTGAAAACTTGTGGAGAAGTGGAGATCCGAGCCTATGAGCTTGAACAACTCCCTCCAAAATTTTTCAATGAATCATGGGTGTCGGTCACTAATGATACTCTGAGGAATGCCTTAATACTTCACTACATGTTTGAAGAATAAACGTCTGGCTTCCTTAGTTGTGCAATCTTGAGGGACAGGGATGAAGGTTCCATACTTAAAAAATCGATCAACTACTACCATGATGGAACCACATCCTTCTGAAGTAGGGAGTGTTGAGATGAAGTCCATGGATATGCTCTCCCATGGCTTCTCTGGAATAGGAAGAGGCTCCAGTAGACCTGCAGGCTTGCTTTGTTCCACCTTGTCTTGTTGGCACACAAGACAAGTCTTTACATATACCTCCACGTCGTCCTGTATGTTAGGCTAATAATAAGATTTTTCAACAAGTGCAAGGGTCTGTCTCATACTAGGATGACTAGCCTACTTCGAGTCATGGCACTCCCTTAGTAGCTCCCTCCTTAGGTTGCCCCACTTTGTCACATAGAGTCATGGCACTCCCTTAGTAGCATGCCATCTTCTACCCAAAATCTTTGAGTTCTTCCTTCTTTAGCCATCTCCATTAGGTTCTTAGTTAAGTGATCCTGGGCTAATCCTTCTCGAACTCGATCCATGATATCACACTGCGGCTGGCTCAAAGCAGCTAACTCTACCTTCCGACTCAATCTGCAACTAAATTAGCCTTGCCTGGCTTGTACTCCATGACATAGTCAAACTTGACTAAGAAGTCTTGCCATCGTGCTTGCTTGGGGCTTAGCTTTTTTTGTCTTTAGAAATAGCTAATGGCCACATTGTCGGTCTTGATCACAAACCGACTCCTAAGCAAGTAGTGCATCCACACCCGAAGGAAATGATTGATAGCTGTCATTTCTTTGTCGTGCACTAGGTATCTTCTTTCTATGTTGTTGAGATTTTGGATCTCATAGGCTATAGGATGGTTCTCCTGCATTAACACACCTCCTATAGTGAAATCTGATGCATCGGTGTGCACCTCGAACGGTTCCACATAGTTTGGAAGAGCTAGGACGGGCTCTTCCATTACAGCTTGCTTAAGATCTTTAAAGGCCTTTTGACATTCTTCCGTCCACTCCTCTGTGACCTTCTTCTTAAGCAAGTTGGTCAAGGGCATGACCCTTGCTGAGTATCCCATAATCCTGCCTATAGTAATTTACAAGGCCTAAGAAAGACCTTAACTATGAGACTCCCTTAGGCGACTCCCATTCCGCGATAGCTTGCACCTTGACCTTATCCATCAAGATCTTCCCCTTCACCACCTTGTGACCCAAGAACATCACCTCTTCTTAGGCAAATAAGCACTTCTCCGCCTTAATGAAGAGCTCATTTTCCTTGACTACTTGGAATACCTTTCTTAGGTGATCAACATGTTCACCCAAGGTCTCACTATATATCACAATATCATCCAAGTACACAACCACAAACTTATCAAAGAAGGGATGGAAGATCTTATTAATCAAAGTACAAAAAGTAGCAGGGGCATTCGTTAAACCAAAGGGCATGACCAAGAACTCATAAGATCCATACCTTGTTACGCACGTAGTCTTGGGCTCATCTCCCTTGGCAATGCGGACTTGCTAGTACCTCGATCTCAAGTCCAACTTGAAAAACCACCGGGCTTTCCCAAGTCTATTGAACAGATCTACCACCAATGGGATCGGGTACTTGTTCTTTACGGTCACCTTGTTTAGTGCCCTATAATCGATGCACATTCGAAGGCTTCCATCGTGCTTCCTCTGAAATAATATTGGGGCACCAAACGAGGCTTTGGATGGCCTGATGAATCCTGCATCCAATAACTGCTAGAGTTGTTTCCTTAACTCTTCCAACTTTGGTGGGGCCATGCGATAAGGACCCATGGTTGGAGGCTTGGCACCTGGCTCTAGCTCAATCATATGGTCTACCTCCCTTCGCGGTGGGAGCTTCTTCAAAAGCTCGGGTGGCATCACATCCTCATATTCCTTGAGGACTCTCTTAATATCTTCAGGCACCTCCAATCCAGCAGATGAGGATTCTTCCTTCAATGTGGCCAAGAGTGTGACCTCACCCTTCTCGAGTCCTTTAGATACTTGTATGGCTGAAAGCATTTTGGACTTGACCTTTTCCCGAACTAGGGGCACGATATATGACTCCTGTCCCTTAGAAATATGCATGGTGTTAGTGTCTAGGCATGATAGTGGGCGTACCTTATCGACGAACTCTATGCCAAGCACTATCTTGAAGTCGTCCATGGGTACCACCGTTAAGTCCACCATGTCTTCCCATTTGGCCAACTGAATGTGTGCACCTCGAGCAACACCAATGATCGGCCTTGAAGTTGAGTTTACCGCCTTCATCCATCCGACCTCCTTGGAGTACCGAATCTCAAGCCTTGTGGCTTCCCCTTCAGCCACAAAGTTATGAGTGGCTCCTGTGTCCACTAATGCCGTCGTGTTTCCGCCATTTACTTTAGCTTCGACATAAGCCAGGCCCTTCGAGGCCTTTGGTACCTCCATATCTTTGGCCATCACTTTGGGCTCCTCCTTAGTGCTGGTCTTAAGTGAGCTCAAGAATCGCATTGATCCCATCTTTACTTCCTTCTCGCCCGAGGTCCTTTCTCTAAGGGAACTGATGAGGGCATTCAGTTGCTTCCTCTTGGGACAGTTGAAGGACATGTGATCCCCTTGACAGATGAAGCACGTCCTTTTCTTCGGGTGGTCCTTGCCCCCTTCATTCTTTCCCTTCCACTTAGGTGGGTCTGCCTCCTTGTGAGATTTCTCTCCCCTACCTTTGTATGATCCACCCCCCTTTGGTTTATCCTTGTTCTCCTTCTTGAATTCAATGAGGGACTATGCCTCTCTTGTGGCCAAAGCAAGGTCTTGGACATTACGACGCCTCAACTCTTGCTCCGCCCAAGATTGTAGCCCATCTATAAAGTAGAGGAGTTAGTTCTTCTCTGACATATCTGGTATCTCAAGCATCAAGGAGCTATACTCTTTGACATAGTCCTTGATAGTACTGGTTTGTTTCAAGCTCCTTAGCTTCTTGACCACAGCCTCCTCCACATTCATGGGATAGAATTGGGCTTTAAGATCCTTCTTGAAGTCCTTCCATGTATCGATAGCCACCACACCTCTTTCAATCTCATCGCAATGGCATTTGCACCATAGCATAGCATCATGCTCCAAGCAGAGTGTGACAGTATCAATTTTGTCAGCATCATTATCCATGCATGCATGACACATATATCTCTCTACCACCCAAATAAAATTATCAAGTTCTTTAGCATTGTACTTACCTCTGTACTTGGGTGCCTTGGACCCTTGGTCCCCCAACATGATCGCCATGTCGTCCTTAGTTGAGATCCTGCTTCAATGCAACATGTTCCGCCCTAAGGGTTCTGAATTCCTCCCTTAGGGTGCCAATATCTTCACCAAGATATTCGTCCAACACATCGAGTCTCTCCATCTACTCATCCATCCTTCTCTCCACCCGAACAACCCTTTCTTCAAGTGAAGAGAGTCGGTACTTGGATACCAACTTATCTTTGGCAATACCCTTTCCCTTCTTCTTATGTTCCCTACCTCGGGTCTCCATAGAAACGATCGTCTCACTTGGGTTCTTCATCAACTTGTCGTTTGCCATGGCTACGATCCTTTGTAACCAAAGCTTCCACTAAACCACACTTTGATACCACGTGTCACAGGGTGACTTCTTTCACCTAAGTTCTTCCCGTGCGTCACTTAGAAGCATAACACCTTTAGTGCTCACTAAGTCAGCCTCTCCTACACTAAGGCTATTACCAAGCCTTTATGGACGAGTAAGAGCACTTAGATATCTTTAGGAGACTTAGAGAGAGAGTGAGAGAGTTTGTATGTATAAAGAGAATACTTTATTGATGAAAGAGGAGAGAGCTTACAACTTGGGAGATGGTGGGAGCAAATGGAGTGGTCTTCTATTTATAGTGGAGGTCCCCCTCCCTTTTCCCTCCTTTGGTGGAATACTCTTGATCTTCCACAACCCTTTAGATAATTCTAGAGACCCTTCTAGATTACAAGAGACTTTAGAAGACTCTTCTAGATCCCTTGATGATCCTTCTAGCCTTTGGGATTCTAGAGAGTTCCACATTATTTTAGGAGGTCTCTAGATATTTACATAAGGTTCTATACATTTTCACACAATTCTACTAGAGTCTACACAACTCTAGAATATTCTAGAACCTTCCAGAAAAAAATGTGAAAAATAAATGAGCAGGCCGTGACACTACGGACATGGGCCAGTTGGGGGCTCCTTTGAAAATCGGAGGCAAGGACTTAAGGCATCATGTGCACCTTACCCAATGGGTTGCATGGGCGTTGGGCAACATGGGCATTATCGCAATGGATGTCTGTGGGCCCTCTCTAGGCACCAAATCCTCAAAAATGCCCCAGTATGCAAACTTAGGGGATCTTATTTCTACTCTTGCCAAGGCTAAAAAGAAAAAAAATCTTTATAGGGGGAGGAGCTTGTCTCCAGGGTGGGGGCTTGGGCGTTGGAACTCATGGTGTCCAGCCTCAATGTCCTCACCAACTCTCGTAGGATAGTGCTCAGTTAGTGTCCCCCCCCCCCGCCGCGCCGACCAAGCTATGAAATCTGAGCACAACTTCGGTGAATTTTCGGCGAGTTCCTTTTTAGGTATTGTTGGCTAGAATTTTTGTTCGGCTTGTCCTAAGGTCTATGGAAATGACTTGGCTCGTATTATGGGCACTCAGATTTAAAAGAATTGATGAACCCCATCATCCCCCTATTGATTTCTTTTAGAGTGAGGCATTGGGTGCCACACTTTTTCCTAATACAACTCTAACCTCATTGGCCCTTCATTTTCCCTTTGTTGGCTCGTCCAAGGCAATAAAGGCGACTCGTTGGGTGCCTAGTGTCACGGCCAACTCATTTTTTTCACTTTTTTTCTAGAAAGTTCTAGAATATTCTAGAGTTATGTAGACTCTAGTAGCATTGTGTGAAAATGTATGGATCATTGTGTAAATATCTAAAGACCTCCTAGTATGGTATGGAACTCTCTAAAATTTCAAAGTCTAGAAGGATCATGAAGGGATATAGAAGAGTCTCCTAAAATCTCTTGTAATCTAAAAGGGTCTCTAGAATTATCTAGAAGTTGCGGAGGATATAGAACCTTCTACGAAAGGGGGAAAAGGCAGGAAGACCTCAACTATAAATAGAGGACCACCTCATTTGCGTCCACCATCTCCCAAGTTGTAAGCTCTCTCCTCTCTCATCAATAAATTATTCTCTTCTTGCACACAAACTCACACACACACTCTCTAAGTCTCCTAAAGACCTCCAAGTGTTCTTACTTGTCCTTAAAGGCTTGATAATAGCCTTAGTGTAGGAAATGCCGACTTAGTGAGCACTAAAGGAGTTGTGCTTCTAAGTGCCACATAAGAAAGACTTAGGTGAAAGAATTCACCCCGTGACACGTGGTATCAGAGCGTGGTTTAGAGGAAGCTTTGGTCATAAAGGATCGTAGCTATGGAAAACGACGAGTTGGCAAAGAATCCAAGTGAGACAACTGTCTCTATGGAGACCAGAGGTAGGGAATGTAAGAAGAAGAGCAAGGGAATTGCTAAAGATAAGTTAGTGTCCAAAGACCGACTCTCTTTACTTGAAGAAAGGGTTGTTTGAGTGGAGAGAAGGATGGATGAGTCAATGGAGAGATGGATGAATATTTGGGTGAAGATATTCGTGGAGAATTCCTTAGTGGCATTACCTGCTTGTTGGAAGATCTCCGTAGGGATATTGGTACCCTAAAGGAGGAATTCGGCACCCTTAGGGCGGAGTAAGTTGCCTTGAGGTGGGACCTCAACTAAGGAAGGAATGACGGTCATGTTAGAGGATCAAGGGTCAAACGCCCCGAGCCGCCCAAGTATGGAGGTAAGTACGATGCTAAAGAACTTGATAGTTTTATCTGGATGGTAGAAAGATATATGCATCATGTAGGTATGTATGATGATGCTGACAAAATTGATACTGCCACACTCTACTTGGAGTACGATGCTATGCTATGGTGGAGACGCTTTAGCGATGAGGTTGAAAGGGGTGTGGTAGCTATTAATACATGGGAGGATTTCAAGAAAGATCTTAAGGCCCAATTCTATCCCATGAACATGGAGGAGGATGCGGTTAAGAAGCTAAGGAGCTTAAAGTAAACTGGTACTATCAAGGACTATGTCAAAGAGTATAGCTCCTTGATGCTTGAAATATCGGACATGTTAGAGAAGAACCGACTCCTCTACTTTATTGATGGGTTAGAATCTTGGGTGGAGCAAAAGTTGAGGTGTCATAATGTCCAAGACCTTGCTTCGGCCATAAGGGAGGCGGAGTACCTCATTGAGTTCAGGAAGGCGAAGAAGGATAAGCTAAAGAAGGGTGGCTCATACAAAGGTGGAGGAGAGAAATCTCACAAGGAAGTAGACCCACCCAAGTGGAAGGGAAAGCATGAAGGGGGCAAGGACCACCCCAAGAAAAGAATGTTTTTCATCTGTCAAGGGGATCACATGTCCTTCAACTATCCCAAAAGAAAGCAATTGAATGCCCTTATTAGCTCCCTTGGAGAAGAAGGGACTTGCGATGAGAAGGAAGTCAAGATGCGATCAATGCGCTTCCTGAGCTCACTCAACTCCAGGGTTAAAGAGGAGCCCAAATTGATGGCCAAGGATATAGAGGTGCCAAAGGCCTCAAAGGGCTTGGTTTATGTTGAAGCCAAAGTAAATGGTGGAGACACAAAGGCATTGGTGGACACAGGAGCCACTCACAACTTTGTAGCTAAAGGGGAAGCCACAAGACTCGGGATGGATGAAGGCAGTAAACTTAGCTTCAAGGCCGATCCTTAGTGTTGCTCGAGGCATACCCATTCAGTTGGCCGAATGGGAAGACATGGTGGATTTAACGGTGGTACCCATGGACAATTTCAAGATGATGCTTGGCATGGAGTTCATCGATAAGGTACAACCATTATCATTCCTAGATGCTAACACCATGTATATTTCTAAGGGGCAGGAGTCCTATGTTATGCCCCTAGTTTGGAAAAAGGTGGAGTCAAAGATGCTTTCAGCCATACAAGTATCTAAGGGACTCAAGAAGGGTGAGGTGACACTCTTCACCACATTGAAGGAAGAATCCTCACTCGTTGGATCGGAGGCACCCATGGAGATTAAGGAAGTCCTCAAGGAGTACGAGGACGTGATGCCGCTCGAACTTTCAAAGAAGCTTCCACCTTGGAGGGAGGTGGATCATGTGATTGAGCTGGAACCAGGTGCTAAGCCTCCAGCCATGGGTCCTTATCAGATGGCCCTGCTAGAGTTGGAAGAGTTAAGCAAACAACTCAAGCAGTTATTGGATACAGGATTCATAAGGCCATCCAAAAGCCTCGTTTGGTGCCCTGGTATTGTTTCAGAGGAAGCATGATGGAAGCCTTTGAATGTGCATCGATTATAGGGCACTAAATAAGGTAACCATAAAGAACAAGTACCCGATCCCATTAGTGGCAGTTTTATTCGATAGACTTGGGAAAGGTCGATGGTTTTCCAAGTTGGACTTGAGATCGGGGTATTGGCAAGTCTACTTTTTACACTTTGATAAATAAGTTATTCCTTCCCTTCTTGGATATGTTCATAGTTGTGTACTTGGACGATATCGTAGTATACAGTGAGACATTGGGTGAACATGTTGAACACCTAAGGAAGGTCTTCCAAGTACTTAGAGAAAATGAACTCTTCGTAAAGTTGGAGAAGTGTTCATTTGCTCAAGAGGAAGTGATGTTCTTAGGGCACTAGATTGTGAAGGGGAAGATCTTCATGGATGAAGATAAGGTGCAGGCTATCACCGAATGGGAGCCGCCCAAGGGAGTCTCAAAGTTAAGGTCTTTTTTAGGCCTTGTAAATTACTACAGGCGGTTCATTATGGGATACTTGGCAGGGGCCACACCCTTGACCAACTTGCTTAAGAAGAAGGATGCTTGGGAAGGGACGGAAGAATGTTAAAGGGCCTTTGAAAATCTTAAGCAAGTTGTGATGGAAGAGCCCATCCTTAATCTTCCAAACTATTCGGAGTCATTTGAGGTGCACACCAATGCATCGGATTTCACTATATGAGGTGTGTTGATGTAGGAGAACCATCCTATAGGCCTACGAGAGTAGAAAGCTCAATGACACAGAGAGAAGATACCCGGTGCACGACAAATAGATGACGACTATCATCGATTGACTTTGCGTTTGGAGGCACTACTTGCTTGGGAGTCAGTTTGTGATAAAGACTGACAATGTTTCCACTAGCTATTTTTCAGAGGCAAAAGAATTTAAGCCTCAATCAAACATGGTGGCAGGACTTCTTGGCGGAGTTCGACTATACCATGGAGTATAAGCCGGGCAAAGCCAACGTTGTTGCGGATGCATTGAGTCAGAAGGCAGAGTTAGCAACTTTGAGCCAGCTACAGTGTGATTTCATAGATCAAGTTCGAGAAGGATTAGCCCAGGATCAATTAGCTAAGAATTTAATGGAGATGGCTAAGGAAGGAAGGACTCAGAGATTCTAGGTAGAAGATGGCATGCTCTACACCAATGGCCACCGACTCTATCTACCGAAGTGGAGTAACCTAAGGAGGGAACTACTAAAGGAGTGCCATGACTCGAAGTGGGCTAGTCATCCTGGTATAAGATGGACCCTTGAACTTGTTGAAAAATCTTATTATTGGCCTAACATACAGGATGATGTGGAGGCAAACGTAAAGACTTGTCTTGTGTGCCAACAAGACAAGGTGAATAAAGTAAGCCTGCAGGCCTACTAGAGCCTATCCTTATTCTAGAGAAGCCATGGGAGAGCATATCCATGGACTTCATCTTAGCACTCCCTACTTCAGAAGGATGTGGTTCCATCATGGTAGTGGTGGATCGATTTTCTAAGTATGGAACCTTCATCCCTGCCCCTCGAGATTTCATAGCCGAGGAAGCCGGACGCTTATTCTTCAAACATATGGTGAAGTATTGGGGCATTCCTCGAAGTATCATTAGTGACCGAGACCCACGATTTACATAAAAATTTTGGAGGGAGTTGTTTAAGATCATGGGCTCGGATCTCCACTTCTCCACAAGTTTTCGCCCACAAACCGATGGGCAAAGCTATTGGATGTGGCCTAATTCTCCTACAATCTCCGGCAAAGTGAGGCAACACAGAAGAGTCCATTTGAGTTGGTAATGGGCTAACAACCTACATCTCTGGAAGAGCTTGCCACAGGGTATAGGACCTAGCCCTGTATCCTTTAGATATGCTAAAGGGTGGGATGAGCAACTGGAATTGGCAAAGGCCAACTTGTCTAAGGTAACAAATAGGATGAAGAAGTGGGTGGATGATAAGAGGAAGCCCAGGGCATTTCAGGTTGGAGATGAAGTAATGGTGAAGCTTCCAACCCAGCAATTCAAGGCCTACAGAAAGGTGCATAAGGGCTTGACACGAAGATAGAGGGCCACACCCCATTGTGAAGAAGATTAGAAAGACTTCGTATAAGTTGGAGTTGCTCGTAAAGTTGAAGGTTCACCCTATGTTCCATGTGAGTCTTCTAAAGCCTTATCATAGGGACAAAGATAATCCAAATAGGGGTGAATCCTCTCGAGCTCTACCTGCAAATGTAGTGTCCTACGAAAAGGAGGTTGCAGAGGGGCCGATAGAGAGAAGTCAGCAAGAGGAGTTCCCAAGCACATCGAGTACTTCATGCGTTGGAAGGGCTTACCAGATAGTGAGGCAAGTTGGGAACACAAGGACTTGTGGTAGTTCTGTGACTAGATCGAGGCTTTCAAGACCACTAAGGACTTAACGATAACGTCAAGGGCTTAGGTGGGGGACGATGTCATGGCCTGCTCATTTTTTTCACATTTTTTCTGGAAAGTTTTAGAATATTCTAGAGTTGTGTAGACTCTAGTAGAATTGTGTGGAAATGTATGGATCCTTGTGTAAATATCTAGAGACCTCCTAGAATATTGTGGAACTCTCTAGAATTCTAAAGGCTAGAAGGATCATGAAAGGATCTAGAAGAGTCTCCTAAAATCTCTTGTAATCTAAAAAGGTCTCTAGAATTATCTAAAGGTTGCAGAAGATCTAGAACCTTCCACCAAAAGGGGAAAATGGAGGGGAGCCTCAACTATAAATAGAGGACCACCCCATTTGCGTCCACCATCTCCTAAGTTGTAAGCTCTCTCTCATCAATAAAGTATTCTCTTCTTACACACAAAGTCTCTCACTCTCTCTCTAAGTCTCTTAAAGATCTCTAAGTGTTCTTACTCGTTCTTAAAGGCTTGTTAATATCCTTAGTGTGGGAAATGCTAACTTAGTGAGCACTAAAAGAGGTGTGCTTCTAAGTGTCACATGAGAAAGACTTAGGTGAAAGAAGTCACCCTGTGACACTAGGCTAGGGTATACGATCCTTGGCCATGACCTGCTGTATGATCTTGGTTCGCTTGCCCCAAGGGCTATGGAAATTACTTGGGGAGTATAAAGGGTAACTTGGATTTAAAAGAATTGATGAACCCCATCGTCCCCCTATTGCTCTACTGTAGGGATGAGGCTCTACTGTAGGGGTGAGGCATTGGGTGCCATGCTTTTCCGCAATACAACTCCAACCTCATCTGCCTTCATCGTCCCCCTGATGGCTCATTCGAGTTAATATGGGTGAGGCATTGGAGATGAGTTGTTGGGTGCCTAGGCTAGGGTATTGTGACTTCCGAGTTGCTCCTTACTCCCCTTGTCAATTCCGTAGACCCTTGGTGTAAGGGCAACTGATAATTCTACCAATAAAAGCCTTTGTAATGGGCCTTCCACCATCTAGTTATGGGAAAGCCTTTGCACTAGTCGTTTTTAGGGTCATGCTTTTGTATGGACCTGAGGAGGACAAATATATGACATGCTGAAGGAGTACATGCAGACATAGCGTTGCCCAACTTGTTGCTAACGTTTACTTATAAGTACACCTAGTGAACTTTTTGGTGCAGGGTCGGCTTCAAGTAGGGATGCATATGAACCGTGTGAGCGACACTTTGATTGTGAGGGTACGAGTTCTTTCTTTTAGCAGCGAACTATGCATGCATACGCTCCTGATTTCAAAATCATCTTCAATATATCTGGCTATTTTACCAAATCACTCTTCAAAACAAATTGTTCCAAAATAGAAAGATTTCAAACAATCTTCTAACTATTTTTACAAAATCTCATTTTTAAATTATTACTAATTGCAAGGATGGATTTTACTACCTTGATCCTTTTTTTATCTTTACAAAAAATATTTTCTAGTTGGTGTTTCAAACATTGGGATCTTAAAAAACTAAAGCCATATTATATGGCAATTATGGAATATACTGCCTTTTTCAAACACTTTGTTTATTGTTATTCCCATGATGAACTAGCATATTCGACCTGCAAAATCTACATGGTCCTCCTTCCCTCAGACTGGGGTAAAGCCCTTGAACTACCCAAATGACTCCCTGATTCATATAAAACCTCTCTAAATTCCACCCTATCCTTTAATTACTAGGATTATCAGCAAGCCTAGTACAACTCTTTCTTCACCCAAAACAGTTGGAAAGGCCATTCCTAGCTAATATTTTCCCAAAACTTTTCACAATCTGATGTACCAATTTGGTTCATCAAATGGTGGAAATTTTTTTTAGTCCCTCGGTTATCCTACCTCCTTGGGTATCCGAAGCCTTAGATATCATCCTATGATGACAAGTTTCATTATTTTGAAATATCATAGAGAATATTCCCTAAAAGGTTCTTAAATAACATATTTTCCTATCTTATATTGTATGTCAAGTATGGCCTATGATTTTGGCCCCTTTCTTTATGCCTCCATAGTTTATTATATACCTTCAAAATTGTTTTTTGCCCCTCTCAGAAACAAATATGGTTACCACCCATCTTTCATTTTTGTTCAAAAATTTATTGTCCTTGGGTATTTTCCTAGATGGTCGAACATCATGATATTGAAGGTATTCTAACACTTGTTCACCATTTTAAAATAAACTAGTGGAACAAGTTTCAAGCCTTCGATAAAATCTCAAAGTAATTCATCCAAATTTGGGCAAAAATCTTGAAGCCTACAAATCTAGTCCCCCAAATTCTAATGGTTTCTTCACAAACCAGTTTTCTGGCTCAAAAATCCATTACCGCATTAAGGCTTGCTGTCGCAAAAATTGAGGAAGAATATCTCTCCATCCTCAGTCAAACTCTCTTGCAGAACAAAACTCTCTAACCACCTTCATCAGATTCCCCTGATTATGGTGATGAAATGGAGATGACTGCTATGAAATACTCCCCTGTATTTCATAATTCCTAGTACAAGTATCATATAATAAGACAAGACAAAAGGGCTGCACATTATAAAAATAAGATAAAATGCGACCCCACAAGCTTGCATCAGTCAAAAAGAAGGAAAAGACGGATACTATAGCAACAATCACTGTATTAATCACAATAGCAGCTGAAAGTAAAAAGACAAAAGACAGAGGAATCTTTTACTTTTCAGATAAAAGGACTTTGCACTTTACCTAAAGGAATATGCTTTCGGTGGATTTACCCTGCATTATTTTTCAAAAGTTGTAATCATTATGTTTTGGCCCCACTTTCAAAATTTGTAATAATCTTGTCTGCACGACTCAGAATCCTCAGCTCCTCAAAATTTGTAATAATATTGTTTGCAAGACTCAGAATCCTGAACTCCTATATATAAGATGAAAGAATAGAGAGTGAGGTATAATTTTTTAGATTGTGCAATTTACATGCTCTGATTGTAATTCTCCTAAATTCTCCCAAAACAATATATATCTTCTTACTCCTCATTTTCTAGTTGTTCTTTCATTACTTGTTTTATCTATACTTGTCTGTAATTTTGAGTTATTTAGAATCTATTTGATGGTGATAAGTCCTAGGGTTTGGCAATAAATCCATGCATTAGTCTTTTGTAGGAATTACATATAGTTGTTTTAAAGGAAGTATGAATTTATTCTCCAGATTTATCTCTTCTTCTTTATCTAGTACTAGGAATTCTGCAAAATCTGATGAAAATATAATTAATACTGAAGAATATGTGAAATGCCCCAAAATCCTAATTTCTATTATCTATTATTAAATAAGGTTTTTATGTCGAAGGTTAATTAAAATAATTTACTTTTATTAAAATAAGAGGAAGTTAATTAGGGTAAACCAAAAAGAAATTTAAAAGTGTTTTAAATAGGAGGAATTGTGGTATTTTAAGCTAATTAAGGATTTTATTTTAGGAATTAATTAAATAAATTAATTTATTTAAATTAAGAAGAATAAAATAGTTTCAAATTAATATAAACATTATAAATAATTTAATTGGAGAAAATTAGAGTGTTTTGTTAATTAAAATGGAATTTAAGAAATTTCTTTCAAAAAATCCCTAAATTAACCTAAAAATAGAATTTAAATATTATTTTGATAATTATATTTTATTAAGCATCCCAAATTACCCAAATCATGCTAATTAATCCAACCACTAATTTCCCATCTTTTTCCTTTTTCCCTTTTTCCTTTTCTCCCTCCTTTTTCCTTTTTTTTTCTTCCCCCTTCTCTTCCTTATTTCTCCCCCTCGACTGGGCCGGCCCAGCACCCCTCGCGCCCCGTCCCTCTCCCGCGTCCCTCCTTCCCTTTTTTTTCCAGACCGGTTCGGCCCGCCCCCTTTTCTTTCTTTCTTTCTTTTCTTTTCTGCTAGACCGCCGGTCCAGCCTCTTCCTCTGCTTCCTCGCGACGTCATCGTCTACCTCTCGCCGCCTGCAACCGAAAATTTTGCCGGCAAGCTTAGCTTCAACGGCACGCCATTTCCACCGGTCATTTCACCCTTTCATCCCTGTTGACTTCTCTGCAGATGTGACCAATCGATTCAGCCATTCCCGCACGCAATCCTCTTCTCCTTCTTTTTTTCCGATGGGTCTCGGTCTGCAACAACAGCTGACCTGCGCTGGTCAGCCTCGCCGGACACGCAAGAACCTAACCCCCCTAACCTCCCTCGAAGCTCGACGTTGTTCGTTCAATTTTGCCTATAAATAGCCCCAACCATTGCCTTAATCGGGTTTGAAATTTGGAACCCAGAAAACCAGAGCCGCACACCGCCCCACCTTTAGCCACCCTTTCCTCCGCCTTCGGCCACCGTTGCCGCCTGCCCGCGCCACCAACATCCTCCCTGCACCTCCCTCTACACAACCAGACTACTAGCTCCCCCTGCCTTGCCTCGCACGAGTCACCTTGGCCGCGCGAAGTTGCCTTCCCGAAACAACCTTTCGACCCCTGGCGCCACCTTCGTGCCGCCGGCGCCGCCTCCACCGCCACCTGCAGCTCCGCCACTACCCCCCAAATCAACCAGCGGTTCCTGCTCTACCACCCTACACCTCCACTTTCCCCTACTTCCCTCTTCCCTAGCCTCCATCTCCACTTCCTCCTTTTCTCCCTCCCTCCACCGCCGCCGCCGCTGCCGCTGCTTCCGCCGCCACCTCAGCCAGGTTGACCCAAAATTCTTGGACAGGTGAACCCTAGACCCTAGATAATAAAAGTGTAATAAATTTTAATACCATTAACCAATATTATTAATGATATGGTAATCAACATTATTATTAATACTACTACCCTAATCCCTATTATTACTACCCTTGTTGTTATTCTTAAGAAATTCTAATTAATGGTATTAAGCAATACAAGACCCTAATAAGTTATTATTATTAATATTGCTAGTATTATTATTATTATTATT